>OX453282.1:9654678-9697178 GCA_949710005.1 Ricordea florida | reverse complement strand
ATACAAATCCTCTAAATTTTCCAAAAATTCAAGCTGTCGTATAAACTTACTCTTTAATGCCAGGGGCCTCAAACTTGGCCATTTTGGTATTTTCAATGCGCTCTTTCCATTTCTGGCATTCTTTAAGTTATAGCCCATAATATGAAAATTTTTTCGGAAAAATTTGGTCACGTGACCCCAGCTGCAAAAGGCCTATTGAGTAAAGAATTGACTGAATTGTTCAAAAACCAGCTTCTCCGAACTAGCAAATAAGGAAATGTTTGGCAGTCATTAAGGAGAATTATTACTCAGATCTTGAAGGTGAAAGAGTTAAGCAAAATGGCTTTTTAAAGCGCTGATTGGTTTCGTTTAAGCGGCTTTGATTCGGCAAGGGTTTCCTCTGTGATTTCTTAACCTCTATTAATGTTATTAGCGATATACTGTGAGTCCTTCCACGGTGCCATGCAGTTGTCTGCCGCTGCTTCTTTTGGCAAATTTGGTGGCAATGTGTTATTTCACGCGTTCACTGTCACAGTTCAAAACACGAGCATCTTGGAAGGATCTCATGGCGTCGCTGTACATAATCATTATCAGTAAGATGCAAGCTTTACTTTGTCTGCGAGCCAAGGAAAACTTCAACCTCAATTGGCGCTGAATTATGTTTGGATGACTTCTTGAAATGAAAATATAACCAAAACTACGGTTTAAATTGAGGATTAAGCTTGGTAGGCCGACAAGGCAAAGTTTGGCGACTTAGCTTAGAGTTATAAACGCGACGGGAAGATTCACTTTTGTTTGTGAGTCAAGTTAAATCTTGAGTTACGCTGGAGTGTGGTCGAAAGGTCACTAGTCGGGCATAATGAACTCCGGTGTAAATTCAGAATATGACTTGGCCACCAGACGAAGTGAAGCTTATCACGTTGTAGACTTAGATATGCCGTGAAGTGCAGGCTTCACTTTGTTTTGCGAGCCAAATTAGACCTCAATTTCCGCCGGAGAACTTGAAGTCAAACACAGAACTTCAAGAAAAAGAGTACTCCGGTGCAGACTGAGAATTTATCTTGGCAGCCAGACAAAGTGGGGCTTGTAATCCCATTGTGGACTTAGAAATGTGTGAAGTGCAACGCTTTGCTTTGTTTGCGAGCCAAGTTAAACCTTAATTAATGCTGGAGTGTTGGCAGCAACAAAACTCCAGCGTGAATTGAGGATTTCACTTGGCATTGTTCAGAAGCTTTGTAAATAGGACGCATAAGTATTAGAATAACACAAGTCATGTAAATTAGCTGCTTTATTAAAGTAACGCATATAATCCTTGAAAACAAGTAGTTAGGAATACATGAGATGCAAATAAAGAAATGAAAGAGAAGAAAATGAGTTGTACTTTAATTAACATGACCCTATGAATTTTTTTTAAAAAAAAAACGGCGCATGCGTATCTGGCGCCCTGGTATTTTTCTAAGTCTTTTGGCGGGAAAATTAGGCCAATTTGAACAGGGAGCTGCTGGAAAGACTCGTTATGCAAATAGAAAAAAACGAGACTGCAAGTAGAGAGTGCAAATATTAATCCAGTGCTTGATTAAATATTCGCGCATGTGCTATAAGGCAAAATAGGAAGAAATTTCTTTGCTCATGCGCACTGACCCAAAATCGAGACAATATTTTCTAGCCACATTTCTTGCGCATGCGTACCCAGGTGAAATCGAGACGAATATTTTTTAGAATACCGTTGCCACCTAAAGATTAAAACTATTGCACTGGTTTAACATTAACAAACTCTGTTCCGATTCAACAATCTTTATTGGCTTCAAAGGTTTACAGTCTGATTAGGTTTTCCTCTTTTCTCTGGCTTGTACTGTTATCACAACAACAAGGCCTGAAAAAGGAATACAAACAAACAGCAATTAGACACCGACTACATTCCTTTGTATGATCTACATCTGGATTAGTGATCTAAGATCACTAACATCACACTGCATCAAAGGAACCAATTAATTCTTGTCAAGTGTGAATTCATCTGTTCGTTTGATGGTTCATGATCTGTATGATCTCAGCTCACAAATCCACATCGAGATCATACCAAAAGAATGTACCCCAACACTTCAAAAGTTCAAGGTGAGTTTCTCAAACACCAAAATATCTGAACCTGCTCGTAGGATTTAACTCTACATGGGCATCAAAGTTAAGTTTGCTGAGTTCACTAACAAGTTTGGTTGCCTGCATGATCATCAACAGAGAAAAATATTTGGGAATGTTGTAGCACCACAAGCATGTTTTAAGTCAATGCATGTAACTTAAGTTCTTTGTAATCAAGAAAGCAGATGAAGGTTTTTCATTAAACTCAACTCTATCAACTTTGAAAATGGGTAAATCAAACGAGTTGATTAAGTAAGTTATACCACCGTAGGGTGAAAAGGAGGTGCTGACGTTTCGAGCGTTAGCCCTTCGTCGGAGCACCTCCTTTTTACCTTACGGTGGTATAACTTACTTAATCAACTCGTTTGATTTACCCATTTTCTTGTGTTTCAACTTCCCACCGACGCAGCACCAGTTTCTTTAGAAACTATTCCCACAATACTTACTATCTATCAACTTTGACACTCACGTAGAGTAACAAACTTAATTCTAACTTGGTGGCACCCTTTATCAGTTGATGTTTGAATGAGTATTCTGTATCTTGATATTGGGCCTTTTAAAAATAAGAGCAGCAATGTCAAATTCAAATTAGGAAGTGTCTGTAAACTAAAACAAGTATGGTATTCGCATTGATAAAACCCACCAAAAATAATAATATTTGCAAAACTGTTTTCATATATTTCAAGACTGCAATCAAATTATTATCTACTGTTGTTGGTCTCAAGGAAAGGAACAGATTGGAACTTAAAAAATCTAGATTTAAAATCCAACCTTGGTCACTGCATCAGGCAAATATCACCGAAGAAAATGATTCCTTTTCCTATGAAAATCTAATTGATATCCTTGTTTGGATGTTGCAGATCAACTTTGTGCACAATTAGAATTGCATGGTCAAAATATTGGGAAAACGCTACTTGAAAGTAATCAAATCTCTGTGAAATACCAAAATGATTTTCTCAGTATGGCAATTTTACAATGTACTTGCATTAGTTGAAATTGATTAGTTGATAATTGAGGCACAAATACATCATTTACTGTATAATTTTTGGTTTAAATAATATTGGTCCCAATGTAAACTCGTCAGGGTCAAGAAATCGAGTCAACGTAACTAGAAGCTAAATATGTTGTTTTCAACCCAGCTAAATATTCAAATTTGTTTATTTTCCACGCAAAAATAGTTTCTCTGCATATTATTAGCAGCATTGTCTCTACACTTGTTGCTTTTTATCGGAGAAAATCTCAGCTTTTATAGAAAAAATTACTGGCATAATAGCAAAACAGGGGTGAGTAACACTATAGTACATGAAACTTGGATGTGCTGCTGAAAAAGATCAATCCGAGAATAGAAATATTATGTATTTTTGTTCCAAATCTTAAACTCAAGTCAAAAGCATTTTTCCAGACTAGATCACCTTTAATATGGGTATACACTGTACATATTATAATATTATACCTACAGTGTATATTTAACAATTATTCGCCAAAGCCTGGTGATTATTTAAATTAAATACACAGGTGATTATTTCAAAAAAAGAAAAGAAAAAGCATGGTACAACTGGCAGCCATTTTGTTCATCGAGGTGATTATTGGGTGATAATCCGAGATAGCGAACCAATCAGAGCATGCGATTTTGCATAATCACCTGAATATTTATGTTACACTAAATAATATGTACACATATTATGTGCGTACTTGAAAATATAATGATAGGATAAGCAAAACAAACTAAAAATTCCATTTACAAGCTTAAAGGAAAATTAACGAAACACATAAGCATAATCATGAACACAAGCAAAGGAATTACCAGGAGGAGCCAACCTTAACCTGACTACTGGGATTGTACGACATAAAAACAAGGAAAAGGCCAAGGCGTAATATGCAAATTAACATGGACATATTGAATGTTTGAATTTACCGCCAAACGTAAAAATTGTTTCAGCATGACTAATAAACGATTCTGCTTGTAAAACCAAGCAACAAAAGTTACGAAAAGATAAAGGGAAAAGGAATCTTGACAAAAGGCCTACCAAACAAAGAATATACACCAAAGTTACGTACCTTCGACGGTTGCAAGGCCTGAAAACTTCGTACGTGGTGGACGCTTTGACGGATATTAGGTTCAAAATATCGTAAAAAATATACCTAAATACCAAAAAGTACCATGGTTAAGACGTATGCAAAGAATGATAAAGAGGGAGGACAGATAAGGGTATAAATGAACAACAAATGCAGCAATTTCATAAAACACACCTTCTCCGCCATGGCTTCTTCTCCGACTAAACCGAGGTGCACGGTGGGAGGTGTTCCAAATTACTTACAGGGGTAGGGTAGGAAGTAACGTATTTTCCATAAAGAAATAAAGAAAGAGTTTGCCTAATGAGCACGATGAATGACTAGCATTTGACTTTATCTTAGGCCGCGTTAAACATGTCTCAGTAATGCGGTAAAAAGCTGTCCTTTCTTTATTCTTTATTACTTCCCAAACCAGGAGCCCATTGATAGGCTCCTGCCCGAACTGATTCCAAAAACGACCATGCCCTTTCGATACTGAGACAAAAAAAAAACCTTTCAAGAATTATATCAAATTCCAACGAAAATGCACTTTGCACAGCAAGTGTGCGAAATGAGATAAGCTTGTCATACTTGTCGCGATTCGACCCCCAAATAGGGGACCAAGGGCAACACTGTGCATGTGCCTCTGTAACAAGTTAGTTATCTCACTTATCATATAGGTGAATATTCACAGATAATCACTGAACCTGAGATAAATAACGTTTTTAGTATAAATACACAGGTGATAATTTAGAAAAAGTAAAATAAAAAGCATTGTACAAAGCGAAATAAAATTATTTCATCAAAAGCGCGCGAACGACTGGCAGCCATTTTGTTTGTCGAGGTGATTATCGGCTGATAATCCGAGATAACGAACCAATCAGAGCGCTCGATTTTGTATAATCACCAGAGTATTTATACTAAATATATAGAAACCATCTAAGAAGGATGCTGACGTTTCTAGCAAAACTCGACCTATAGTTGATTGATGGGTTACTAAGCGGGACACGTTTGTCATATTAGATGGTGAGAGAATACTGACACACCCACAAGTCCTACACACCACGACCCCAACCATTTGTTCTCGTCACCCCTCTTAACGCAACACCGAAAGAGGCGCGCAGTTTGGTTTAAACACAATTTACCGCTGTTGCGAAAGGTTTGAACTGAATCATCAAATGGAAGGAGAGGAGCCCACCATTACCATTATGGTAATGAACTGCTTCAAGATTCATAGTCACAAAATTAGTAATCTCAATACGCTAACACCTTGATTCTATACTTGACTGGCAGCCAATAGAGGGTAAAAAGTACAGGTGAAGTATGATGAAATCTGGGTGCATGTGTGATCAAACGAGCTGCAGTGTTTTGTATGCGCTGTACTTAAGTTCTCTTCATTGTTACTTTACTTTGTTTTCCTGCTTCTGCAATTCTAAATTAAAACTCTGTTTTTTGGGCATCTTATTTTCCCAGAAATTTCCCCTGAATAACTGCAAAGATTGTGTTCCAACTCAGTGCAGTAATTTTAAAAACAAACTTGAAATTGTTTTTTAGTGACCATTTCTCTGAACCTCAGGTGGACACTTAGTTACATAGTTTACTTCTCAATTAATTAGCCCTTTTTACTACCAAACGTGATCAGCAAGGAACTTCTCCATACAAGAAGAATGCAATGTATAGTTCACTATTAATGAGAATCACAGAAATGATCAACTCAGACATCATGAATTGATCTTTCAGACATCACATTCTCCTAACTTAAAACCGAATGCACGGCAGTCAGTTAAGAGAATTGCTACTTAGATCCTGCGAATGAAAGGTTTCACTTATATCTTTACAATACATCTCTAGTTATGTTACTTTGTTTATCTTTAGTTACTGCAATTGCATTGTGAGTTTTAAAAGCTCTAAAAAGAACCTTTTCATTGTTAATCTTGTAACAAATCGGTAACCTGGGTTTCCCGAAACCACTTTGTTGTTCCTTGAGCGGATTGGACATTAATACTCTTTTCTGACACTTCAGATTGTTTGGGTCATGACAAAACAAAATAAATGAAATGCTAAGGGGTCTACTGTATATAGAAGAGACAAGGGGTATACTGTATATAGAAGAGACAAGGGGTATACTGTATATAGAAGAGACAAGGGGTCTACTGTATATAGAAGAGACAAGGGGTCTACTGTATATAGAAGAGACAAGGGGTCTACTGTATATAGAAGAGACAAGGGGTCTACTGTATATAGAAGACACAAGGGGTCTACTGTATATAGAAGAGACAACGGGTCTACTGTATATAGAAGAGACAACGGGTCTACTGTATATAGAAGAGACAACGGGTCTACTGTATATAGAAGAGACAAGCTGAGTGACCAGTGCAAGATTGATGTTTCAATTCAACTGGCTTTTTACAAAGGATTTTCATGGTCACGCAATCTCTACAGACTTGTAGGGCTGCTGTATATATGGGTTTATTACAAAGGATTTTCATAGTCACGCAATCTCCACAGACTTGTAGGGCTGCTGTGTATATGGTTTTTTTACAAAGGATTTTCATGGTCAAGCAATCTCTACAACTTGTAGCGCTGCTGTATATATGGGTTTATTACAAAGGATTTTCATGGTCACACAATCTCTACAACTTGTAGCGCTGCTGTATATATGGGTTTATTACAAAGGATTTTCATGGTCACGCAATCTCTACAACTTGTAGCGCTGGTGTATATATGGGTTTATTACCGGCTAAGGATTTTCATGGTCACGCAATCTCTACCGTAGCGCTGCTGTATATATGGGTTTAAAACAAAGGATTTTCATGGTCACGCAATCTCTACAGACTTGTAGGGCTGCTGTATATATGGGTTTATTATTTGGCTTGTTCCGAGAGTGGGCAAGACGAGGTGAATCCTGAGTTCTGATTGGCTACCCGAGCAGACAAGATGGACCGATCTTGCTTGCTCAATCAAGATGGCTTGATATTGGCCGAGTTCGTTTTTGCGTTTTTATTGACAAGATGTAGTTAGGGTCAATAAAAAAGTGAAAAGAACAAGGCAGCCATCTGACCTCACGCTTGGTCAATAACGCGTATATAACTACATAGCGTCATTATTAACGACAAGAAGTAAAATGGGCTTCATTGCCAAATGTCACTGTCATAGGTAAAAATACTCTTAGAAGTTTATTGGATTTCCTCTTTGGTTTTGTTTACTTTTTGAGCCTTAGACTCTGGCAAACACTCTCTCGCTTATATTCAAATTAATGTGGTATTTCCAGTCCTTGAATTAAAAGAACGTTTGAAAATAACTTTCCGTTTGTTCATAGCTATAGTTCTTCGTGACAGCTGTCAATAAAATTAATTCTGTTTATCGATTAATGCATATTACGTGACAGTTGCTGATGAAACGGTCTCGGGTTTCTGTTCAGCAAGAGATTTTCATGAATCCAAAGGAATCTCCTCTGTATGTACTTCGTTCACGTTTGTGGGCCAAGGTTCTAGGCTGTCAAGAGAGAATGAGGCTGTTTAATATTTGCCACGTGAGATCCATTCCACAACCACGTGGCAACACGTGGCTTAAGTTAAATGACGTCGGGTCCAACAGCCTTTCTGCAAGGGCTTCTTCATTTCCTGGTCCAAAGTCTTCTTGGTTGAGGACATGCTTGAACATTTCTAACAGCCCTTGCATGGCATCCATCATTCGTCGTCTCATGTCTGGGTCGTTGTTTAGCAACACTTTGAAGTACACAATGTTCCACCCGCAATCAAACATGGCCAGTAAACCAGCAGCATCGATGCTATATCTACTAGCAAGATCTTTGACTTCTCTTGCTAGAGATTTTTCTAAGGAATCTAGATCCTCCTTTACTTCGTCTCCACTCATCGCCAGAGTGATAACTTCACTACATGTACATATGTACAACTCTTTCAAGTCGTGGAATCGACTGCCTTTTAAACTGGTCGTTTCTGTGGTAGATGAATCGCTTAGGACTTCTTTCAAAACTACACTGCAGTCTTTGGCATCTTCTCCCTTAGAGGCCACACATTGCGTTTTGATAGCAGTTCCCGTCGCCCCAAAAGGTTCTGAAACAAGTGAAGGTAACTGAGCACCGTTTTCTGGGATGTCCCTGCATGTTAAATTGCTGTCAATGTCAAGCGGTCCTTCTGTTGTAGCAGAGTTGCTTGGAACTGCTTGTTTTAAAACTACACAGCGGTCGTGGACATTGTCTCCCTTAAATGCCACATCTTGCGTACTGATATTGGTACCATTCGCTGCAGAAGGTTCTGAAAAACTATTATGAACAAGCGGTTCCTCTGTAGTAGATAAATTGTTTGGGACGGTATCTTTCAAAACTATACTGCTGACTTCAGCACCAGCCGCAGGTTCTGAAAGGCTGTAACGAACAAGCGGATCCTCTGTAGTAGATAACTTGCTTGGGACAGCATCTTTCAAAACTATAACTGATCCAGATTTCAGCATCTATTCCCTTAAACGCCACATCTTGCTCAATGAGAGTGGAACCAGTCGCCGCAGGTTCTGCAAGGCTGTCAAGGACAAGCGGTCTTTCTTTAATACCTTCCGACTCCTTTCTTTTGGTTTCTTCCACAGTTGGAAACTTCATCGGGTTTTCCATAATTTCATCAACTTTTACAGCCAAATAAACCAATGCTTCGGTATCACCAATACAACTCTCATCAAACTGATTGCTTGCCTTCACAAAATAATGAGGCAAATGCTTTGTCTTAAGAGCTTTGCGGAGCCTTCGTAACAGCAACATCATACAGCGGGTCCGGTTGTCGTCAGTCCATAATTCCAAACCAGTTTCTTCACACACATAGAATGGAATGTTTTTTAGATGATACGTCACCAGCGAATTTGGCTTTGTGCGAAGGTAAGCGCGATAATAAATTTTAAGGCAGCGGCAGCAGTCACGCTGGATGTCGTTCAGCTCATGGCTCAAAATGTACTCTGCGTTAGTAAAGGACAACCGAAAGTCACAATCAGGGTTGCCACCAATCTTGGGAGTCTTGGCCACGAGGTGGAATCCCTCCCGAGTAATCCTCTCAATAGTCTCACGAGATGGCCACCGTCGGCTCCGTTCGATCCATTCTCGGGCTACCTTTGGCCATCCTCGGGCTTTCCGCAATGCTGGAACAAAGTCAACTCCTCCGATCCTGTCATGAGCTTTAATTTCCTCATTGTAGCTATTGTCGTCCTTGTCCTCTACTAGTTGAAAATCATAAAAGTCTTTTTCTTGGCCAAAGCAACGGTTGACAACTGCTTCTTCAGGTTTATTGTGGAAGCGAAAACTTTGACAGCTCTGAGAATGATCTACAAGCGTCCCTTTTATTTGGATATTATTTTTCAAAACAGCCGTAGTTGTTGGATCATCCCTAAAAGGCCCTTCTGTTTGCTCAGTTAGCTTCTCTGACCCCCTTTCTCCTGCAAACTTCAGGCCATCAACATCTTCACTCCTCTGCACATCTTTAGGGTGCTGACCTTTTGAAAGGGACTGTCGACTCTCCAACTTCCTGTTTATGGTTTCATTTTCATAATGATTCGCTTCGTCTTCATTGTTGCCTCTATCACCGTACATTGCTCGCTGCAATCCCTTGCTTACTACAGACAGAATAGAGCTACATTTTTGCGATTCCAGATTCTTAGAATAATCGTTCACTGAGAACTGCTCAGAGCCTCAGCACGTGACGCGCTCCTGGCCGCGCCTGCGTTCTGATTACAATACTCAGAATTTTGTTGCGTGACACACAAGTCATGTCTACCTGTACTTTCATTCTCTATCTGTTGAACTTGGGCTTTTCGCGTTTTTGCCCTTTCACTCTGCCAAATCTCCTGAACAAACTCGGAAAATCCTTGCAGAATACCACGTGGATGTTCTCGCAAGGACTGCAGCGACTCATTGCAAAATTGTAAATAATCATTCAGAACGTCTGCATGCCGCTTACTGTACTCTACTCCTCTCATTTCGCACATGCTGACGGCAAGCCACTCCCAGGCGGACGGATCAAATCGGACAGAATCGGGCTCTCTTAACGCTTGCAGTTGTTCAGACATCGGGGGAAATGAGTTCGCAAAGTCGAACGTTACAGCAGGACCACGGTTGTCTTTCTTCAAACGGCTGGAGACTTTTGCTTTAAGCTTTACTTCGCTCTGCCATCGGGAAGAAAGGTCGCACACAATGAGAAAGTACTTGAGGACATGTGTGCCATAAATTGCTGGATGGAAGCTCTTCACGGCGGAAGTAGCAACATAATCGGTGCCCTCAACTAGACAGTAACGTCGGATGGCCGGCGCCATTAATCCTCACATGCAACGGATTCTCGGTTAGATACTCAATCATTTCCTCGCTGACCGCTAAGTCCTCCAACCCCGGAAATATGACGATATCAACATCTCCGATATCATCAGGAAAGTAGCATTTCAGATTTTCCGCTGAGCTTCCACATGGTTCGAGGGCAACAGGTTTCTCCAATTTATTCTCCAGGAACTTTGAAAATTGGTTGAGAAACATCAAAGAAGCATAATCGGTGTATTCCTTCTGCAGTCGGCCTTCCTCATACTGTAGGCTCAGGGATTTAAAGTACTCGTTCAAATGGTCTTTGTCTTGTCCCTCAGCCATTAAAATACATCAAAGCTGTAGAGCGTTCGTTCGTCTCTTGCTAAAACAGAATCTTTCTCGACACAAATAACAGTATTTGGAATCTGTTTACTTTCACTTTCCGGAAATTCTATGTCTTCCTGTGCGCCAGTGTCGATAGATTAGGAAGTTTGTACCAATCAAAACTCATTAGGGACTTTAAGCAACGTACGAGAACCGGAACGGGAACGGTGACGTCGGAACAGCGAAAAGACTGGGGAGAGAACGCGGTCGTGGCACGAGCTTTAAAGCAGTTAAGCACGATACCGCAAAACTGGGACGGCAGTCATGGCACGCCAGTTAACCAGTTAAGTTCGCCTGACAAGTAGAGGAGTTGAAATTTAGTAAAACAACGTGGATTAGAGAACTGAGAATTCCTTCGGTCCTTATTTCAATCACATCTACACATACATGAAATAAATGAAACAGCGAAATATAAAGTTTACAATCAACAACACAAGACAGGTGAATTATCGAAGTTAAATTTTTAGATCAGGTCTGTTGTCAAGTGTAACATGTATTCGTAGCACACATTATAAAGTTTAATCAGAAATTTTTCAAAGACGCTTCAGTGTATTTAATTCCCACGATTGCATGTTAACTGAAAATAAAATGGGCCAAGCGACGCTGTTATCACCTTGGAACTTGGTCTAGACAGCGACAGAAAGGTTCTGGCTTTTAAGTCAAATCATTTTAATCAATTCATGACTGCTTACTTCATATAACTTTAGTTATGTAGCTAAGCCAAACAAACGAGAAAAATTCTCTTCGGGTAATTTCATTTTCAAAGAAAGAACTTAATTTGCTTTGAGTAGTTGCAAAAGGCGGGTTCTGGGACACGAATAAATTAAAATCACTCTTTAAGTCTGCAAACGTGCAGGATCTAAAAATTAAATCGATCCTACTAGCTTAAAGAACTATTACTATACATTCAAGCACACATCATGCCAAAACAAACTGTCAAAGAGCTCCGCGCCATCGCCAAGGAACGAAAGATACCAAATTATTATAGGATGCGTAGAAATGAGTTAGTAGAGGCGCTGGGAATGCCTGAAGAGGTACCTAGTGTTAGTAGTGGGGGAAAATGCCAACATGGTATGCGTGAGGTTCAGTGTAAGGATTGTATGGGATCACAAATATGCCCTCATCTAAGACAGATAGCATTCTGCAAAGAGTGTGGTGGTAAGGGTATATGTACTCATGGTAAAGTAAAGTACTCTTGCAAAGATTGTAGGGGTTCCCAAGTATGTCCTCATGGTAAAACTAGGTATAGATGCAGAGAATGTGGGGGAAAGGGCATATGCATTCATTATAAACGTAAAGATTCTTGTAAAGATTGTGGGGGTTCCCAAATATGTCCTCATGGTAGAAGTAGGTATAGATGCAAAGAGTGTGGTGGAAAGGGTATATGCATTCATGGTAAAGTAAAGAGCTATTGCAAAGATTGTCACGAACTTATTAAGTTAGAATAATAATATAGTATGAATTTTTGTAACGCGAACCACGTTACAAAAATTATATCGAATCCATCAACGGAACAAAGCCCAAGCCAATCCACCAAACGCGATTGTCAATGCTATCAGATTATTTTCATGTTGTGTGGTGTCAGGCTCTTTGATTTCAGGTTTAACATCCGCAATTGGTTTTTTCACCTGTACAGCTTCAGTTTTGGCAGCTGCATGTGGTAACTTAACTTTTGAAGAGCCTAAGTTATGGCTTATTCCTACAGTCTTGGTCTCTAGGTTTACATTTGAGTTAACTCCAAACTTCATATCACCCGTTGCCTTCATTAGATTGTTATTATACCCAACCACACTCTCTGTGTTTATGATCATATTACTGGGCATTAGCCAAACTCCAGGCGCAATTGCCAGATCCAATCTTAACTTCGATTCCTGAGTTGCGAGTTGATACCTTTGTACTGAGCTTGAGATATCATTCTCAATCACACTGCTTTCAAATAGAGCCAAGAACTCTTGTTGCGTTTCAATTGCCCCACCACCCGTGCCCACAATCGAGTTTTGGGTATTAACTTGCGATCCTAACACACAGTAAACGAATGCCTCAGCAGAACGATTCAGTCTACCCAGCCCAGCCTTGGTGAGTCCATGACCACTCGTTGGAATGAACCAAGCATATTTGTACCCAGCAAAGTCATCATTACGAATGAATGAGATGAGATCTCCCTTATTCTTTTTACCACCATCATCAGAGAATTTACAACCCGCGCCAGGCCATTGGTTTGCATCTTCATCATAGTTTCGAATCACATGAACATTTTGAAATCCCCCACCTCTTCCATGGTAGCCAGCTCCATAGTCAATGAAGATATCACCCAGGCCATGGTTTCGCCCGCCTTTCCATCTAAAATCAGAATTATTAGCTATCCCGAATTCAGCGCACAATCTTTGGTAAGCAACCTTACTGTAAGGATTGTTAGCTATTGCAAATGGTTGTTCATCGGGCAGCGGCACACTCAATTCATACAATATTCGCCTTATGGTGAAGTAGATGTGAAACTTTATGAAGCCAGCCACCACTTTGGGGTAGTTCAAACTTTCAAAGGGGCTAATACCACATCCAGAGGTTGCACACCATACTGCAAAATTAAGCTGTTGAGGCCAATAATTCATATCAGGTGCGTTCAACCACTTTCGGCCTTGCTTTCCAAACTTGAAAGTCACAACTTGGGATTTAAATACGTTACGCATCTTAGCGGTGAATTTTTTGGTATTGGACACGTATATATCCAACGAGGTCAGCATGGTTGTGGTATCACTGGTGAAGTCATCAAAGTCAATGGCTGGGATTGGATATAACTGATCGGTCATAGTCAAACTCCTTGGGAATGAACTCAATGCAATATCATTCAATCCTAAATCTAATCAGAGTAGTATTTTCAAACCAGGTCTGAGGTCTTCAGTCCATGTCTTACCAGTGGGGTCATCATAAGACATGACTGTCATCCCATTATGATTCCATCTCATGTAGCCACCAAAACTATCATTTACAAATGTAAATCGGCTTAAGTCAGCCTTTGGATACCTATGCCTAAAGTCATTGAGTAAGCCCATCTTCTATCCAGTGTTTGGGTAGAAGGGTTATAGTTTTTAACTCAATAATACACCTTATCATAAGTTATGGTTATCAACCTCCTTTTAGTTCTTTGAGAATTTCTTCTCGTACACTCTGTCTCAGGGCCAAAGGATCGCCCTCCTTCACGGAATTTTTTTGAGCCTTGAGTCGGATCTCAGCCTTGAGCTTTTCAAACTTTTTGAGCTCCTCGATTATCATGGAGAATTCCTCATCAGAGATCTTATTATCGCGAAGCGCCTTGGATACCAGGTCCTCGATTGTGTTTATTTTGGCTTTGGCCAGCGTAACTGTACTTTGGTGCTTGACCGCTTTCTTTGCCAGTCTCTTTGAGATTTGTTCACACGCTATGGATGTGCAAACAAGTATTCCACTCGTCACTCCTAAGGGTATAGCTGCCACAATTCCCACACCACTCATAGATGAACCCAATCCACCAGCCGCTAAAATGCAAGATAGGATACCACAGGTTGAGCTTGCGTTTATGAGCGCGCCTTTGGACTTGTTGTACTTTTTGAGTACCATCTCGTAATGCTTCAATTCAGTTTTTAGCTTGTTAAGATCATCACAACATTGTTGTAGTCTGAAAGTAGGGCCATCAGGAGGAGGCGCCGTTGGAGGCAAGTTGGGGTATATTCCTTTGTAATCACCCATGTTTAGTTACAGCTCTCACGTATTTTTAAAATGTTATCTGAATCTCAAACTTAAGGTGATTGGAGACCCATTAAGATTCAATTTGTTCCATTCACTGTCGAGGATGCTCAGATCAAAGTGATTAATGGGAGTTTTAGATTTCTGAACTGGAATGACTGGATAATCATGTGATGGTATGTTGGCAAGGAGGTATGATGGTGAGATCTTCACTGGGCCTGTAAATCGAGCATTATTCATATAGGATGACTGGTTATCCACTAGACTGCACGTAAGTCTCAGAGGCTCTTTGATCTGGAGATTTATGGGGAATAACTTGCCAGGAGTTATGATTTCAGGCAGCCCTAAACCAATTTGTAGCCCTCTCGTAAGTTTAATGTTGAAGATCTTATTGGAATAGAGATAGTCAACAGTATCAGTCTCAATGATCGAGAGCTTAGCCCTATCAGTATCATTGAGGAATATCGCGTGTATACCACGCAGAGAGTATGTACCGGGTTGGATTATTATGAGGGGTTGATTTTTCTCATTGAGCAAGACTTGGCGGTCTTTGAAATTTACCAATCGTTTGGGTATTCTACAATCCAGGAGTTGTATCTCCCGAATTTTGTCCAGGGGAGGATCCAAGTACACCCTAGTTTCAGACTCGTACATGGTAACGCTCAACATTTACATTCAACGATACCTCTTCTTTAATTGTTCTACAAAGTACACTACAACGGCGACGATCAATAGCCAAGCGTTCTTACCCAGGAATGAAATGACTTCACCCGCAGTCTTGAACATAAAGCTCACAATCGCCCCCACCATACCAGGTAATAACTCACCTAGTTTCTTACCGATGGTCTTCAGCCCGTCCCCAACGCCTTTACCCAATTTGGATAGGCCCTTGGAAAGATTAGACACGATAACGCCAATGACCACACTAACGGCGCTCACAACTGCAAATACTGTGAACCCATATTTCTTGAAGATCGCTTTCACCCGGTCTCGCAATGACATTCGCTCCTGGATTTGCTCATTCTCACCCTCCAAGTTAGCTATCTCTTGCTCTTGCTCACCAATTTGTCTCTCGAGGTTTTCTATTTGACTTACTTCTTCTGGGGTTTTCAATGCCTTATCTCGATGGAATCTTGCCGTCTCCCTCAATTTACTAACGAACCCTTTTTTCTTAGTTATCTCATCATCGTTGGCTTCCACAGTTTCTTCTGCGCTTGGGCCTAGCTCTTTTGTAATTGTTTTGGGTAATCCTTTATTCACATCACCATACTCATCGAATAATTGGTGCCATACGTTTTTGCCTGGATCTTTACCAGTAATTTTAACAACGATTCTACCCCATTCATCATATTTGAAAAGAAACTTAGGTTTGGCATTTGGGAATTTACTTTGGATCTTTTCCCAGATTTCATCCTTGTTTTCTTCCATAGCCTCCATTTCTATATCTTCACGTGGTAATTGAACATACCATGATTTTTTTTAACCTGTAATCAATATACCATGATTTAGTTTTAGGTTTAGCGCCCTTAGTTGTGGATGTTTCTATGACTTTATTTGGTGAGGGTTCCCTACCAAGTAGTGGGGTATTTTCAAAATCATCAGAATCTTCTTGTTTTTTTTCTTCTCCCAACCCGAAAGGATCGTTTTCGTCAGTTTCCATATTTGATGTCGAATATGGAAACTTCTAAGTTAATTTATCACACCCACTTGCTAGCAATGTACCCCAGTGCTAACATCCCACCTGAGACATAAGCCATCTCACCCATTCTTTGGTCTCCGTTTGGTCGGTAATAGTCAGAGAATTTGGGAGGATTGCCCATTTGATTGTACAATTTCAGCGCTTCATCCGTCTTTGATATGTTCTCAGAGGCCTGGTTCTCATCACTCTTCCTCTTATTCATAAAGTCAATATATGCCAACCTCTTTTCCTGGTACTCGGCATAGTCTTTCTGGTATTTCTCCATTGCTTTGTCATGCCTTTCCCTTTCGAGTTGGAGATCAGCGGATGATGAACCACTTAGTGCCTTTGCTATATAATTACCACCAATGAAGGCTGTTGCATTGAGGACTGCTCCTCCAAGCATGATTGCTATACTCGCCATTTATGAATCTATTGTAGGATTTCTTAATACATTTCATTAAATCGTAAAGTGCTCCAACTTGGGCCGAGTATTCTTCAAATGATCGAGTACAGCCATACTGAATCCTTTCTCATCAAAGGATATTACACGCCCATAGTTGTCTTTAGTTATAAAGTCCCTCAAAATGGGTTCATCTCTCATATGATTATCCAATGCCACTTTGAATTTCAATGCACCCATTACTCAAGGCTCTTTGGTAGTATCTTCTGATCCTCTAAATAAGTTTTGAGGTACATACTCGCGGCCAGAACAACGACCCATTTGCCATAATTCATGATGCTGGACGATGGATCGCCAATGAATGACTCTCTCAGAGCCTTCTTACCCACATAACCCACAGCGGCGGCGAGCCCCACGAGAACTGCAGAATCGGTAACAGTCTTTACAAGCTTATTGTCTGACATTTTATGTATCACATCAACTCATCGTTTAAACTATTTTCTTTGTTTGGTTCGCTCCTGACCTCATTGACAACAGGAGGTGGGTTGAAGGTTGGAGCAGGTACGCGTAAGTCGGCTATTTTGTCTTTATATCTCGTGAATAAGGAATAAGCAGTAATTGCTATTATGGACCCGAGTGTTAACACAGTTCCGAAGGATAAACTGGGTATCCAGGCATTAACATCCATGGAAGATTCCTCTTTCTGATTTGCATCCCGCTGCTCTTTGCATCCCTTCCCTTTCCTCGTGGTCAAGACACCAGTCAATTACGCGATCGGGGTGCCATGCTATGAGCATTAGTTTATCCCGCAGAGATTTGTAGAAGTTTAATTTATGGTAGTGCTTGTCTGAATTCAACATTTTGATTGTAATGTATGAAACTTCAGACTCCATATCTTTTGCAAACAACTTGACCATAGAGCCATACAGACCAGTATTTTCCAAGCCCTCTTCCCCATCCCAATCCCCATTATCCATTGCTCTGAATCTCTCCTCGGGGCTAATAGATTCATCAAAACGTCTATCATAGATGTCCTTATACATATAATCAAAACTGGATTGAAGTCCATCCTTGAAAGTATATCTCAATATCGCTCTCAAAACTTTCACAGTACGTGTGATTAGGATATCTGCAGAGTACGTCCCATCATAATCATCATCATAATGGTCTACTATGGATTTATATGGTTCTTGATCCGGGTCTCGCTTAAAATTAACTTCAAGTCTTGTGAAATCAGGGTTGATTAACTCAAAGGCATTAACAATCTCTGGCCTTACTCTTTCGAAGAACTTATCAAAGTCAGAGTCATTCTTACCATATACACATATATATATATATATATATTTAATATATATATATATATATATATATTAATTTTATATATAATATATATATAATATAATATTAATTTTATATTTAATATATATATATATATATATATATTAATTTTATATATATTTATATATATATATATATTTATTTATAAAACGTGATCTATTTAGTTTCCTGCAAGAAATGTCGTTTACAGTACGTAGGATCAACTACCACCGATTTTCGGGTTAGGTTTCGTAACCACAAGTCTGCTATGCTCACAAACAAAACCACTTGTGAGGTAGCAGTACATTTCAATAAAATTCCACACTCCTTGGATGATTTTGAATTCCAATGCATTGATCAGGTGCAGGCCCCTAATGACTTAGACGAGATCGATAGGTTTTTAATTACGAAAGAGGCTTATTGGAGTGCTCAACTGTTTTCTATGGCTCCCCATGGCTTAAATAAAAGAAAAGAATTTCACTCCAAAAACAGAATTTGTTATAATTAACTTTCTCTTGTGTAAATATGCGTTTGCGCCATAAAGCAGTCCAAAAGCCCTTCCTTGGATTTTGCCAGCTCTTTGGGTGTTAGGTATGCTCAAAGGCCCTGCCTGGGATCTTATTACAGCTTATTGTTTAAGGGCCCCTCCAGGGATTTTGTTGTTTGTCAACCCTTTAATGCTCCAAAGGCCTCGATTTGGGATTTTGTTATTAACCCTGTCCAGCGTAAACGTAGGTTTCTTCTGCATATCTTTGTAAACTAGTTTTCCCGTAATATTTACCGCATTGCAAGAGTCCGTTTTATCTATTTTAACTATTTTAGTTTTTAGGTTGAATTTAACCTAGTTCTGCAATTATCCCGCTTTATAATGTAATTTATGCACAGCATTGTATCTTTTTCGTTTGGTCTATTAATTATCACCCTGTATGACGTAATTTATAGTACAGCATTGTATTTCTCGTTTTGCATTTTTTTCCCTGTATTGTATTAATCACGATGTATTAATAGCACGATAGTATTTTTCATTTCGGTATGTAATCTCCCACACTGTAACCGTATTTAAACTTAGTTTCCGTCCTTTTTCTCCTGTAACTGACGAAGGTCTAAGACCGAAACGTTTTTTCTATTAAATTTTTAACTTTTTAACTTTTTTATCGTCAGAAGTTGTCCGTCCTTGCTTTATCTAACGTTTTTAAATTCATTTTTGTGGTGAGGCTTGGACTGTGAATCTTCATTGATCCTCCTGACGCAGTGGCATTCTTTGTTGGCTTGAGGCATTTTATAACCGTTTTTAATATTTGATACTCCGCTCTCATCCGCCTTCGAATCGTCCGTCCTGGTTGATCCAAAGATGCTACGTCTTAATTCTATAGTCAACATAGCTGCTTTTGTTTGGAACAAGCTCTCCAGATATCAGCACCATTGTACTTTCCTTAAACGTTGTTTGGATCGTAACGTTATTCCTGTTGGCTTTAATTTTCATTTTCATTTGGCTTTGAACATTGATGATGTTAGTCTCAACACGTTTTGTAAACACTCACTTCAACGCACATCGAGGGACATTTGCAATGCGGTTTTACGTGCTTCCCACGAGAAGGTTAACCTCCTTCAACGGGAGCTCAGACTTCACAGGGAACAGTTGTTTTCGAAAGTTAACTATGGCACAGCCCTTTTCCTATGGAACGGTCTCAAGAGTGAAAACGCCTCTCTACTTCACACCCTGAAAGAACGAGAAAAGCGCAAGTGGCTCAAGACTATTCCTCTTGATCCTGGATTGGATTCACCCATCGCCACTGACAATCCATCTACAGTCAGACGCATTCGAAGGTACAATAAAGGTGCTAGGATTTCTAGGAAGCGCCAGCGTTTTCGTCAAAGGCGCAGATTGCCAAACCCCGTCAATACAGAGCATCCACAACAGCTAGATCCCGTTAACCTTTCTAGTCAGCCTATTGGAGCAGACCAGGTTAACTTGCTCCGAAAAGGACCTTCCTTTTGCCCCACGCCCAAAGATATCAACTGGCAGAGCGTGTATGACGATTTGGAGATCTTTGAAGCCCGATTACGGACGGCAGCTTTCTTTATGGACACCAATCCGGATGGCGACCTTCCAACCCCTAGCCATCTACCTCGTGTTCCGAAAGAAAAGAAATGGAGACCTCCTACGTCCAGGTACCCTGAACTTGAACTTTTTTTAGCTAATGTAAGGCGTGATCTTATCAATCCTGAGAACATTAAGCAACCTAGAGATAATCTTTCGCGAAAAGAACGCGTTGCCCTTAAGGAACTTAGAAACTCTAACGTAGTGATTCGGATACAGGACAAAGGTTCCCGTTTTGTTTTAATTGATGATAAAGAGTACGAAGAAAAAATGCTTGGTCAGCTCAACAACCAGCTGCACTATAAATCTTTGCAATCAGATCCTACCTCGAAGCATTTAGCGTTAGTAAGTAGTTGGTGTTCCAAATGGCTTGGAAAGGGTGAGATTTCCCCCGAAATAGCTAAGTGGGTTTTAAATAAGGAAGCGAAACCAGGAGTTGCCTTTGGGAACATTAAAACGCACAAAACGGGCAACCCGTTAAGACTCATTACCTCTTGTTGTGGTACGGCAATTGAGAACTTGTCGGCCTTTACCGAATTCTATCTGCAACCACTTGCTCGTAAATTACCATCATTTATTAAAGACACCACGGATTTGCTTAACAAAATAGGAGATCTTAACACGAGTGGCCCTTTTCCAACTGGCACCTTACTGGTTTCGTGGGATGTGGTTTCAATGTTCCCCAACATCGACAACAAACTTGGTCTTACTGCAGTTAGGAAAGCTTTGAATGCTAGGGAAAACAAAATTCCGTCCACATCTTGCATACTAGAAGCCGTAAAAATCTGTTTGAAAAGCAACCATTCTGTTTTTAAAGAGAATTTCTTTCTTCAGATTCATGGTACGGCCATGGGTCCAAAAAATGCATGTAGTTATGCCGATCTAGCCATGGGTGAAATTGATCTTAAAGCTAAGTTTTCCGGTCCGATAAAGCCATCCTTGTGGTGGCGTTATCGTGACGATGTCTTTGATCTTTGGCAGCAAGGCCTTCCGGCCTTACATCAATTTACTGATTATATCAATTCTCTATACCCTACTATTAAATTCGAGTTAGTTTTTTCTGAACGTGAGCTTCACGTACTTGATCTTACTTTACATCTTGTGGAAGGGTTTATTAGAACTGATGTTTATTCTAAACCTACAGATAGCCATTTATACCTTCCACCCTCTAGCTGCCATCCCAAGCATGTCTTCAAGGCTATTCCTTTTGGAGTAGCGACTAGATTGAAGAGAAATTGCTCTGAAGAAACTTTCCTTGCCGAGAGAACAGTTGAGTACAAAGGTTATCTTGTTAATCAGGGTTATCCCCCAAAATTAGTTGACGATCAATTCTCCAAAGCCTCCACCATTTCTAGGATTGATTTACTACGGCAACGCGGAAAACAATCGAGGAAATTATTTCCATTTGTTCTCACATTTAATCCTAACTTGCCTAATGTGAGTAGCATAATTAGAAAGCATTTGTTGATTTTGCAATCCAACCCTAAATTGAAAGAACTTTTCCCTCAAGGCTCTATCATACCATCTTTTCGTAGAACAAAAAACCTGAAAGAATTATTAGCACCATCTCGTTTTAAAACCGCCGATGAGGGACAAACAATTCAGCCAAACAATGGCTGCTTTAAATGTGAAAGAAATAGATGCGATCTCTGTCGAAATTTCTTTGTTGAATCTAAATCATTTCTAAGTTTTAGAACGTGCAGAAAATACACCATTCATTCAAGGCTTTCTTGTGATTCTAAAAACGTGATCTATTTAGTTTCCTGCAAGAAATGTCGTTTACAGTACGTAGGATCAACTACCACCGATTTTCGGGTTAGGTTTCGTAACCACAAGTCTGCTATGCTCACAAACAAAACCACTTGTGAGGTAGCAGTACATTTCAATAAAATTCCACACTCCTTGGATGATTTTGAATTCCAATGCATTGATCAGGTGCAGGCCCCTAATGACTTAGACGAGATCGATAGGTTTTTAATTACGAAAGAGGCTTATTGGAGTGCTCAACTGTTTTCTATGGCTCCCCATGGCTTAAATAAAAGAAAAGAATTTCACTCCAAAAACAGAATTTGTTATAATTAACTTTCTCTTGTGTAAATATGCGTTTGCGCCATAAAGCAGTCCAAAAGCCCTTCCTTGGATTTTGCCAGCTCTTTGGGTGTTAGGTATGCTCAAAGGCCCTGCCTGGGATCTTATTACAGCTTATTGTTTAAGGGCCCCTCCAGGGATTTTGTTGTTTGTCAACCCTTTAATGCTCCAAAGGCCTCGATTTGGGATTTTGTTATTAACCCTGTCCAGCGTAAACGTAGGTTTCTTCTGCATATCTTTGTAAACTAGTTTTCCCGTAATATTTACCGCATTGCAAGAGTCCGTTTTATCTATTTTAACTATTTTAGTTTTTAGGTTGAATTTAACCTAGTTCTGCAATTATCCCGCTTTATAATGTAATTTATGCACAGCATTGTATCTTTTTCGTTTGGTCTATTAATTATCACCCTGTATGACGTAATTTATAGTACAGCATTGTATTTCTCGTTTTGCATTTTTTTCCCTGTATTGTATTAATCACGATGTATTAATAGCACGATAGTATTTTTCATTTCGGTATGTAATCTCCCACACTGTAACCGTATTTAAACTTAGTTTCCGTCCTTTTTCTCCTGTAACTGACGAAGGTCTAAGACCGAAACGTTTTTTCTATTAAATTTTTAACTTTTTAACTTTTTTATCGTCAGAAGTTGTCCGTCCTTGCTTTATCTAACGTTTTTAAATTCATTTTTGTGGTGAGGCTTGGACTGTGAATCTTCATTGATCCTCCTGACGCAGTGGCATTCTTTGTTGGCTTGAGGCATTTTATAACCGTTTTTTATATATTTATTTATATATATATATATATATATATATATATATATATATATATATATATATATATATATATATATATATATATACACATATATATACACATATATATATATACGAGCTAAGTGATTTAGTCTCAGTTTAGTATGAGTTGTAGGGACAATCTGAAATTAACTAAATCGCTCTTTCGCGAGTTGCCATACTATGGTCTTAATTTCCTTTACTCTCATGGTCAATTTAATAATCTTTTATTGGTTAACTTGCCAACTAGGAGAAATCTCGAAAAACTAACTAGTATAAACGACCTAGACTTGTTTAGTCTAAATACAGATAGTGACATAAGCCCTGATCTAAATCTAAATAAACCGAAATTACGTTGTCGCTATTATTCTCCCCATAGCTTCAATAAACTACAATTAAATCTTCCTGAGTCTGACCGATGCGACGGAACCTTTTCTCTCCTTCATAACAATATTAGAAGTCTAAAGCACAATCTTGATGATTTCCAGATTCATTTATTAGATGAATTACAATATAGGTTTAGTGTTATTGGAATCACTGAGACAAAGATAACTGATCCAAATTTTCTTGGATTCAATCCAAAAATTGCAGGCTATTTGTTTGAATACGTCCCGACGCCTCTAGTCGCTGGAGGCGTTGGTATGTATATTGATGAAAATTTTAATTATGTAGTTATAGAAAAAACATCAAAGAGGCTTTTCAGGCATTATGGATTGAAGTTCAATTTAAGAACCATTCAAATGTAATCTGTGGGGTAATCTACAGACAACACAACTCACCAGAAAGATTTCTAGAGTATTTTGCTCAAACTCTGGAAAAGCTTAGCGTTTCTGGCAAACCTATTTATCTTATGGGTGATTTTAATATAAATCTCCTTAGATGCGAGAGCTGCAATTATGCTCATAACTTTCTCCTTTCTTTACAAAGCTTTTCTTTCATACCTACTATCGACAAACCTACAAGAGTTTACGGCAATTCAGCCACTTTAATTGATAACATTCTTGTAAACAATATTAAGGGAGCTGTCTCCAGCGGTAATATTGTTTCTGACATAAGCGACCATTTTTCGCAATTCTGTATCTTCCATTCTTCTGGTGGTAAAACCTTACCTTCAAAGAAACAAATTCGTGATTATTCGCATTTTTCCCCGTCAGCTTTTAGCTCAGATCTTTCACAGATTTCTTGGGATTCCCCTGGGATAAGCAGTCAATCCAATGTTGATCGGATGTTTTCAAAGTTATACAATTCATTAAATAAACTTATAAACAAGCATGCTCCTCTTAAAATGATATCTAAACGCCAAGTTAAACAATTTTCAAAACCCTGGATAACAAAAGGTTTGCGGAAATCTATAAAAATTAAAAACTCTCTATTCCAGTCAGGAGATACTGGAACTTATAAGCTTTACAGAAACAAAATTTTAACTCTTTCACGTTTGAGTAAGAAAATTTACTTTCAGGCGTATTTCACTGAAAATATTAAAAATATGAAAGAAACCTGGGCTGGAATAAATTCCCTAATTCGCCCGAATAGTCGTAATTCTAAAGCAATACTTGAAGTTAAGCAATTAAATGGCCAACTAACTCGAGACCCCTCACAATTGCCGAATGTTATTAATGATTATTTTTCTACTGTTGGACCAAATCTAGCATCGGAGATCCGCACATCAAATCGCCACTTTTCTGACTACTTGCTCCCGCGGGATTATTCGGGTTCTTTCTTTTTTAATCTAGTAACTGAAACAGAAGTTGAGTCCGAAATTTTGTTGTTACCTCTTAATAAAACCAGTGGACTGTATTCTTTTCCATCAAAACTATTAAAACTGGCTAGGCACTTTATATCTAAACCCATAGCTAATTTAATCAATCATTCAGTGCAACTAGGTAAATATCCTTCTCAGCTAAAACATGCTAAAATTATTCCCGTTTATAAATCTGATGACCCAACGGATCCTGGCAATTATCGTCCTATTTCTCTACTTTCTATTTTTAATCGCATTTTCGAAAAACTAATGTATAAACGCCTTAAAGCCTTCATTGATAAAAATCATGTTTTATTTAAGGGACAATACGGTTTCCGCGAGAAATATTCCACTCAACACGCAATTCTTGACATTGTTAACATGCACTATACAAGACAATATGGATAAGAAATTTTTCTCTTGTGGAGTTTTTCTTGACTTGACGAAAGCCTTTGACACAGTTGACCACTCAATATTACTTTATAAACTGGACCATTACGGAATTAGAGGTGTAGTTCATTCTTGGTTTACTTCCTATTTATGCGGCTGTTTTCAATCGACACAAATTGAATGTAGAGTTTCAGCGAAAAGAAGAGTGACTTGTGGCGTCCCACAGGGCTCGGTACTTGGCCCATTGTTGTTTCTGCTGTATGTTAATGATATTTATAACGCCTCTAAGAAATTTAAATTTCATTTGTTTGCCGATGACACCAATCTTTTGTATGGCGACAAAAATCTTAAGTCCTTAGAAACTATAGTGACAGCAGAGTTGTCAAAGGTTTGGGATTGGCTAAATGCAAATAAACTAACGCTTAATGTTAAAAAATCAAACTTTGTTACTTTTCACCCAAAAGGGCGAAGAGTTAATCATCAAGTTAAAATAAAATTAATAGACAACAACACTAACTCTTCTACTTATCTTGAACAGAAAGTATATGTAAAATATTTAGGAATTTTGATTGATAGTCACCTCACGTGGAAACCACATATTGACTATGTCACTACCAAAATTAGTAAAACCATCGGCGTCATTGCGAGATTAAGGCATTTTGTTCCCCAGAGTATTCTGCTTAACCTTTATAGATCCTTAGTCTTTCCGTATTTGTCTTATGGTCTTATAGCGTGGGGTCAAGCTTCTAAATCAATTTTATACAAGATTTTGATGCTACAGAAACGTTTTATACGCCTTGTTTATTTGGTCCCGTACAGAGAGCATTCTCTTCCTTTCTTTGTGTCATCTAATATTCTACCAATTGAGCTACTCTACCTTGAAACAGTCTCTGTCTTCATGCATGATGTTTCAAATAATACTGCACCGGAAAACCTCTGCGACGCTTTTACTCGCTCCAGACAAATACACTCACACAACACCAGATCAGCCTCTGCTGGAAATTTTTATGTTAAACCGTCTCGTTTAAATCTCATGCGGAATTCTGTTGCTAGATTTGGAACTGTCCTGTGGTATTCTCTGAGTACTGCTACACGTGAACTTACTCGCAAGCAGTTTAAGAGAAAAATCCATAGCACAATTATGGATATCATCGCTGCTGAGGTTAATTACATAGATTCGGCATCTCTTGTTCAAAAAACACGCGGTTTGTGACATGTCTTCCGGTTTTAATTGCTCCTTATGCCTGAAATAGCTAATTTTGTATGTTTATTTGTCTATTTATATATTTTATTTACTTAAGTATTTATTCATGTGTTGTATTAACCTATTTATTTATAACGTGTTATTGACTCTTTAATAAATAAATCGTTGTCACTGCCCGCCGCGATTAGCCTATGCTATTCAGGGGCGGATCCAGGATTTTACATGAGTGATTTGCAGCACCTTAGGGACGGACCATTAGAAAAGTGATGGGGGGGGGGGTGGGGAATTTTCAGCTTGCACGAATTTTTTTTTCGCTCACTGCTTGTGCAGGAATTTTTTTTTCAGGTGAACCCCTCTGCACGAATTTTTCTTACTACGTGTGAAAAAGTAACAATTGGACCTTCCTTCTGCATGAATTTTTTTTTTACCTTCTTCTTTGCAGGAATTTTTTTTTGGCATTTTCCTTGCATTAATTTTTTTTTTGTTTTTCTTTCCCCACTCCCTTCCCCATCACTTTTCTAATGGTCCGTCCCTTAACTAGGGGGGTTTAAGTACTAAATCTGTGGTCCCCAAAAATAAATAAGTCACGCATACGTCATGACAGAAATTTGTCACACGTATGCTACACCTTAGTCACGCCCTGCGTAAAAATCTAGCTTGTTTCCCTTACGTGAATCCGCTACAAATCTGTAAATTACGCGGCTCACACTATGTATAAATACAAGCCTGTAATTCTCATTTGTAAAACTCCCTGAAGAAGCCCCCGACAGTCGGACGAAACGCGTAGGAGAATAAATCAGTTTTACAAACCCTGTTCGCAGAGTGATGCTCACTAGTTCACTATTATAAAAATCGTCAGACATAACAGAAAACTAGAAATACGACTCCCGCAAAACCTCGCGAAGCTAGTTTGTAAAGGACTCCTAATGGTTTTTCCTATGAGGTATAAAACCCCAATTTACGTATTTACTTATTATTATATTATTTTTACTTTTTGTACTTTCTCATTTTTTGCAATTATCATGATTATTATTATCGTATTATTATCATTATCATTTTTAATATTATTACTGGTATTGATATTATTATTAGTATTGTTATTTTTTATGTTTAACATAATATACTGTTATTGGGTTGGGGTGTATGTCCTAATCTGGGAAAAGGTATTGTTCCTCTACAACTACATGCAATTCTGTTTTTCTTGTGAATAGGGTTTGAATCATAGGAAGTAAAAATTACTCAACTCTGAACAATACCATTTCTTCTTTTAAGCTTAGAATCTAGTCATGGTTGCCACAGCCATAAGATCTTTAAATTTCCTGACTTTTCCCTGACAAACGTAAAATTTCCCTTACCAACTAAATTAGAAAAGTCACAAATTAGTCCTGGTAGTGACCTCCAACCTCCTCTCACAACCAACCTCTCCACCCATTTATTTAATATGCTTTCAGAAAGTCACATACAGTGTACGTGGATTAATAGTTTCTTACGATAACCAATTCATGGAAAAAGGATTGATTTTCTTGGAAACCCAAAATCAGCTTGTCATTTAATTCTACCAATCCAACACATTTCATGTCACATTCTTGACCACACCAAACCAAAGCTGAATTGGCAAGAAATAAATTAGTAGTATTAAATTTCACTTTTCCCTGACTTGATTTGAAATTCCCTTACTTTTCACTGACCTTGAAGAATTTTTTCCCTTACCATTTTCTGACCTGTGGCAATCATGCCAGTGCAGTCATTTGTCCATACAGTTAGTGTGGAAAATCATGATTGAAAGCATAGGGCATTTAGGAAACTTCAAAGACTTGTTATTACATACAGCACCCTTGCAATGAATACATAAAACAGCAAACAGAAAAACAGCTAAAACTTTTAGCATTTCAAACTTTAGTTTCTCCCTTGTAGAGTTTTTCCAATGTAAAAGGTCAACTGCATATTGTGGTTGTTATTAAATATTTGTATTTGACATCATTAAAATGAATTAAACAGCATTAAGGAAAAAGGTTAAGATGTTGTCTTATTTTGCAAATTAGGGCTTAAATTAACTTTTCATTTGTGGGAAAAGGGTGGGTGCTAAGAGAGTAATTCCCAGGAATGCATGGAACTCAAAGGTAAAAACCCATTTTGAAATGGCTATGGAACTTGTCTGTCCCAACGAAACTTTTTAATTACGTAATACATATATGTAGCAAAGAAATAGAGCAAAGAGAAATACTACTCAGAAGTCCGTAACGACATCTGCTTTATTTACAAATAATTGCATTGAACAGTGATAATATTGCAGAACCGGTAACTTATTGTTTGGTATCTATTCTGTTGAAAATGCTGAACATAACTGCTACATCAAACAAATCTACAATATATTTTCACTGGTGCAATGATATCAGATCACATAATTATAAATAATTGCTATCACAACTGCAATCTCTGTATTGGGAATTTCTTTCAAATGGAAGGCAAACGTTTCACTACGAAAAATACCTACTTGCATTCTCATTGCAGTATTAATACTACGTGACTGTCATCTTTCATTCCTTTGCGGTTGGTTTCTGTTTCCCCTTTCCTGGCACTTTTTTCACGAGGATATGGTAATCTGTTTTGTCGTTCGTCTTCTGATTCTGGCTCCTACTCCGTGTACCAGCACAGATGACGTAAAACAAAGCCAGACAATAACAAACATGTTACTGAATAATTTTACACACAATGATGAAACAATGCGCTACGTCATCTGTGCCGGTACACGGAGTAGGAGCCCTGATTCTGTCTGCATGCTGGAAGTCGTTCCTACTCGGTTTCCGTTCTAAGTCATTTTGCTAAATTTTGTTCGCCAATTTCGTTATGTAATCGCTTGCTCATGTCCTGTATACCTAAAACGAGTCTTTGTTTCTATCCATAACAAATTCAATATCCAATCTAACTTGATGGTAACTTGAGGGTATTCCTGGTCCTTTTCCTTGCTGATTCCTTTGTTTTTTTTGAGCGAGCAGTTCTTGTCTTAGCTGCGATGTCTCTTGTTATCGTCCCTACCGTCGTTTCTCAATCTCTGCTTTGAGTCGCCGCTTCCCGTGTGCATTTTTTGCGGCATTCAAACTTACTCGACGACGATCTCTCACCATTCTTTCTTGTATATGTCGGAGATCTTCTTGCTGGGATGTACTTCCAAGACGAGTGAAATCGGTTTCCACAAAATTCGCATTATTTTCAAAACATCATTCAAGGAATTCGTAATGTCGGAATTTCACATGGAGTAATGTTGCCAGGTAACCTGGCCTGCGAACGGACACCTTTAAAATATAGATATATATATAAACATATATATAAATATATATATATACATATATAAAAACTCTCGGCTCGATTTACTCGGGCTTGCGAGCCACGTGGTCTGACCGGAACCGACACGATTAGTAACCTCGCTACGCTCGGCCTTCGGCCTCGCTTCGCGAGGAAATATTTGCTGTTCCTGATTTCCTGTGACAAATTATTCACTATGGTAGCACCCACACTTGCAATCATCTCATTTTCAATGGTTTTAGAAATATAAGTCGCATTTCTGGGAGCGGTTTCCAGGTGATCTTTTAGTGTTTGGTCGCCGCTGTCAATTCTAAATTCTAACAGTGCATGGAAATTACCGGAAAGACTGCCATTTCCTCGATCATCATCTCGTGTACCTCTGAGGGCTATGTTGTTTTTTCCCGCAGAAAATTATGTTTTAAAAACGGATTTCAGAATTTCGCGATTTCTATTGATTTGCTGTTGAAGTAAATTGTTGATCTGCTGGTCAATTGGAACCGCTTCTCTTCTCATGTTTCTCAGAAAATTCTCCATTGCGATCACTGCAAAATTATGCATCTCACATTTCCCGCTGGCGTGTTTGGTAAAATGTGAAACGGCGGACGTCCAAAGTGTGAGTGGAGACTTGAACAATTTGTCTAGTTTATTCGTATTTCACCCACACTGGACTCCAAAACAAACACACGGTAAACAAAATACACCATCGACATATTTAGAGTATGCTAGCCAGGGAAATCTTTTCAGCCAGCTCCACACAAAATGGCGGCTAGAATTCGAACATTCCACTGACGCTGGGAAATCAAATAGCTCACCTGGTTTCCACACATTCTCTATGAACTTGAACTTGTCCTGGTCCGAATATGAGTTGATTTCCTTGAAAACCAAGCCAACATCATACTGTGAACAGTCCTCCTTCCGACAAACTGGATCGCCTCGAACCATCATTTATAATTAAAATTTCCCTTGTCTTCGTCCGTAGCAAGTTACTTTAACAATGAGCTCTGATCGGAGCAAGAACAAACGAGGGACTTTCGGGGAGAGGCTTCCCTTTATATACGATTGTCAGTAGTTTGCACGGTAGTTTGCGTCCTGGATAGCCAATCACAACCGAGTTTGAGTAGTTCGCAAGACAATGCGAGTGATTCTGGCCAATAGAGGAGGGTTTTGAGTGATTTGTGGAAAGATCGATAAACTAACCACTCCCACCCACTGCGTACAAATTTTGTCCGATCGTGCCTACGAATTTTTCGTGTTGTTCTCCGAAGTCTCGATAAAGGACGAAAGCGCGCGAACGGAGATTCGTCAAATTCGTTCGGAATGGACTGGGTCACGTTTGCTGTGTAATCGACGGTATAACGAGATTGGACGATTTTTTTCTTTGTTTTATTTCATAATAAACACTGCAACAAGAAGGATAATTGATTTCTTGAGCTTCAAGAAACAACCTGAGAAATAACAAACCCAGGTTTGGAAACATTTGAGTGATTTCTGGAAATCACTTGAACTACTCTGGATCCGCCCCTGCTATTTGCGGGTAGTGTCAATTCTGTATTTTAAGGTTGCCATTTAAGTTATTTTTTCTGTTTCTTTATTTAGATTAGGTATTTTTTCAATCATTGTAGACCACTTAAATGTGAATTAAAAGTTGTTGTTGTTGTTGTTTGTTGTTTAATAACTCAGATAGATCAGTTGAATCCGTTACTATCCGTTAACTCCAAAACCTTTGGTTTTATTTTCTTAATGAATTCTTGAGGACCATAACCATTTTTCCCTTCGATCCGATATGTCTTGAAGAACCCTTTCAATGCCTCTTCTTTTTCTTTCACTTTGAACGGATCTAGTAGGGCCCAGATGCTTCTTACTTCCTGCTTCAACTTCCTAATTCTTTCGTTCGCAGGTTTTTTGATTCTCTTTGGTACATAATTCAAAATCCAATTTGCAAACTTGTTTATTTTTTTCTGTACTCTTTTATTATATTCCGAAACAAGTGTTTTCCACCGACTAGGCGCACTTGGAGGTACATATTGGGTAGGTCTCAGAATCGGAACATTTATTTCAGGTACAGGCTCATCTAGAATATTCGATGTTCCCCCACTACTAACACTAGGTACCTCTTCAGGCATTCCCAGCGCCTCTACTAACTCATTTCTACGCATCCTATAATAATTTGGTATCTTTCGTTCCTTGGCGATGGCGCGGAGCTCTTTGACAGTTTGTTTTGGCATGATGTGTGCTTGAATGTATAGTAATAGTTCTTTAAGCTAGTAGGATCGATTTAATTTTTAGATCCTGCACGTTTGCAGACTTAAAGAGTGATTTTAATTTATTCGTGTCCCAGAACCCGCATTTTGCAACTACTCTTTGCTTTGGTCTTCAGTTGCGCTTTCCCCTTTACCAAGGGGACAAACGTTTCTGATAAAAAATGATTATAAAGTATATTTAGACTTTTCAGAAGTCACTCATTGCTTAAATGTCATTACTTACGACAAAATAGCAAAGAAAATAGGATTTTAATACTCACGTTTTCACACAACCGGAGATTGCCTTTATTCACGTTCCGACGTGACGGCAACGGCAAGATATTTTCCGCCAGACATGCGCATTATGAGATTTGGGTTTTCCCGGAGGCCTCTCCCATCGCCGTCGCCGTTGCCGTTCTCGCTGCTTAAAGTCCCTATTATAGGTCACAAGTGTTTGTCACGCGTTCACTCTTCAGAACGCATGACGTGACAAAGTCGAAAGAAGTTTGCGTTGGAAGTAATGTACAACACGCGCAGAAGTAATTTAAAATTTATACTCGCGGTTTGGTAATGGAAACCGCAAGATTAAGAGGGGACATAAATTGACATCTTACATTCAACGACATAACATTGATTCGTTAAAATGCTAACCATAAACGTAAGGCAAAATTAATTATTTCAACTTTAAAACAAGAAAGTGAAAAATTTACAGTACAGGCTTATGGTAATAGTTTTGCTTTAAATAGTTCGAATCCAACGAAGCGTCCGACGGCGTTAGTGGCAATAATAGCACATGAATAATACAAGTGAGGGGTTTATTACCGAAGCAAAGCCTTAATATATGCAGGCGATTGGTCACTTCAATAAGTTTTCCTTTCCGTGACCTGCTACCGTAGCCAACTTTGTGAGCGAAGTTTTCTTGGTATTTAGTGCAATGACTAAACAAAGTGGAGACTCAGTGAGGATAACGCGGGTGATTGATCAGAGCTGTGATGGCGACGAGTGGCTGGTCCAGGCTAGATCGTACTTAAACAATGATAATAATAACATTATTAATACTAATAACAATGATGATAATAACATTATTAATACTAATAACAATGATAATAATAACATTATTAATATTAATAACAATGATAATAATAACATTATTAATACTAATAACAATGATAATAATAACATTATTAATACTAATAACAATGATAATAATAACATTATTAATATTAGTAATACTAATACTAATACTAATGGTAACACTAATACTAACACTAATACTAACGCTAATACTAGTACTAATAATAATAATGACGATGATCATCTGAGCAACACATTTTGTTGACCTTTAAATTGTTTTATTGCTTTCTTAAAGGAAGGAAATGGATTACAACATGACATACTGGAATAAAATCAGTAGCCGTTTATTAAATCAAATCTCATTTTTGTTATCTCTTTCTAGTGCCAGTCTTAAGTTTTTCCAACCCTGAGACGTATTTCTTAGGAATCTTGTACTTATCCAGTAGAACAAAACTGAGCAACGACAACAACAAATAAAATAACAAACGCATTAAAGAAAATGGAAAAAGGTTCAACCACAAGCCTTAATGGAAAAAATGCATGATGGCAAGTTCTTTAGAGTTTCGATTCAGTATGGCAGCAAGGTTTGAAATCATTTCTTGGAGTAGTGGGAATAAACTGCTGCTTAGTTCAATTTTACGTCAGGGTCAAGTGCGAGTCAATGTAAATTTTTGTTGTTGTTATTAAGAGAACAACGAAGTGTGCGTTATAGGAGGTGCGCAAGGGAGACATGTACTTATGTACTGGTAAAGATTTAGCAACAATTGCAACTTGGTTTCCTTCAACCAACACTTGCATCCCAGGAGTGCGAGATTTACCAGGAAGCTGTGTAACTAAGGCGAACGATGCCAACAATTATTGAGATCATCACTGCGACTTAACAAGTCTATGCACACAATATCATAGTACTATTTGGTAGTGAAAACTCCGCGATCAAGTTGAAACGGTACCACAGAATAGCACTATATAAAAATACCCATATATCCAAAAATGAAAAAGTTAGAACCACAATGTATACGGTACAAAAAGCCATTACCACAGTACAGTACTGTTTCGTAACTTTACTTGGTTTGATCCACAGATGAAAAAGGTAGAACCACACTGTATAGTAAAACAAACAGTACCACAGTACAGTACTGTTCAGTAGCTTTACAAAGAATGGTCACACTGCATGGTTTGATCCGCAGATGAAAAAGTTAGAACCACACTAAATAGTAAAACAAACAGTACCACAGTACAGTACTGTTCAGTAACTTTCCAAAGAATGGTCACATTGCATGGTTTAATCCACAGATGAAAAAGTTAGAACCACACTGTATAGTAAAACAAACAGTACCACAGTACAGTACTGTTCAGTAACTTTCCAAAGAATGGTCACACTGCATGGTTTGATCCACAGATGAAAAAGTTAGATCACACTGTATAGTACGACAAACAGTTCAGCAGTACAGTACTGCTTAAAAAATCAGGCTCACAAAAAGAACTCACAATATGACCAGCTCCCAGTTGGCGTGATAGCTCAGTTGGCAGAGCACTGCTCCGGTATCGCAGAGGTCATGGGTTCGAATCCCGTTGAGGCTTGAGCTTTTTTTTTTTTCAGGCTTTAATTTCACAGCTGCTTAAGTTGTGTACATAACTGCGATGATCACAGGTTGTTTACACTAGCGACTGATGCGTGCGCGGTGCGATGGTTGAATTTTTGTGCTTACATGGTAAAGGTGCACAAGAGCCAAAGGCCCACACGACCGGAGCTTATCCCGGTTTCAAGATCATGAAGCACCTGGGAGTATTACTCCCCCCTGAATGGGATGCTAGTCCATCGCAGGGTCACCCCCAGCACTATATCACTGGTACCCATTTATACACCTGGGTGGAGAGAGACAGTGTGGAGTTAAGTTTCTTGTCTAAGGAAACAACACAAGTTACCCCCAGCATTATATCACTGGTACCCATTTATACACCTGGGTGGAGAGAGACAGTGTGGAGTTAAGTTTCTTGTCTAAGGAAACAACACAAGTTACCCCCAGCATTATATTACTGGTACCCATTTATACACCTGGGTGGAGAGAGACAGTGTGGAGTTAAGTTTCTTGTCTAAGGAAACAACACAATTTACCACAGCATTATATCACTGGTACCCATTTATACACCTGGGTGGAGAGAGACAGTGTGGAGTTAAGTTTCTTGTCTAAGGAAACAACACAAGTTGCCCCCAGCATTATATCACTGGTACCCATTTATACACCTGGGTGGAGAGAGGCAGTGTGGAGTTAGGTTTCTTGTCTAAGCAAACAACACAAGTTACCCCCAGCATTATATCACTGGTACCCATTTATACACCTGGGTGGAGAGAGACAGTGTTGAGTTAATTATAAGTTTCTTGTCTAAGGAAACAACACAATTTACCCCCAGCATTATATTACTGGTACCCATTTATACACCTGGGTGGAGAGAGACAGTGTGGAGTTAAGTTTCTTGTCTAAGGAAACAACACAATTTACCCCAGCATTATATCACTGGTACCCATTTATACACCTGGGTGGAGAGAGACAGTGTGGAGTTAAGTTTCTTGTCTAAGGAAACAACACAAGTTGCCCCCAGCATTATATCACTGGTACCCATTTATACACCTGGGTGGAGAGAGGCAGTGTGGAGTTAGGTTTCTTGTCTAAGCAAACAACACAAGTTACCCCCAGCATTATATCACTGGTACCCATTTATACACCTGGGTGGAGAGAGACAGTGTTGAGTTAATTATAAGTTTCTTGTCTAAGGAAACAACACAATTTACCCCCAGCATTATATTACTGGTACCCATTTATACACCTGGGTGGAGAGAGACAGTGTGGAGTTAAGTTTCTTGTCTAAGGAAACAACACAAGTTGCCCCCAGCATTATATCACTGGTACCCATTTATACACCTGGGTGGAGAGAGGCAGTGTGGAGTTAGGTTTCTTGTCTAAGCAAACAACACAAGTTACCCCCAGCATTATATCACTGGTACCCATTTATACACCTGGGTGGAGAGAGACAGTGTTGAGTTAATTATAAGTTTCTTGTCTAAGGAAACAACACAATTTACCCCCAGCATTATATTACTGGTACCCATTTATACACCTGGGTGGAGAGAGACAGTGTGGAGTTAAGTTTCTTGTCTAAGGAAACAACACAATTTACCCCAGCATTATATCACTGGTACCCATTTATACACCTGGGTGGAGAGAGACAGTGTGGAGTTAAGTTTCTTGTCTAAGGAAACAACACAAGTTGCCCCCAGCATTATATCACTGGTACCCATTTATACACCTGGGTGGAGAGAGGCAGTGTGGAGTTAGGTTTCTTGTCTAAGCAAACAACACAAGTTACCCCCAGCATTATATCACTGGTACCCATTTATACACCTGGGTGGAGAGAGACAGTGTTGAGTTAATTATAAGTTTCTTGTCTAAGGAAACAACACAATTTACCCCCAGCATTATATTACTGGTACCCATTTATACACCTGGGTGGAGAGAGACAGTGTGGAGTTAAGTTTCTTGTCTAAGGAAACAACACAATTTACCCCAGCATTATATCACTGGTACCCATTTATACACCTGGGTGGAGAGAGACAGTGTGGAGTAAAGTTTCTTGTCTACGGAAACAACCAGTGCCAAGACTAGTTCTCGAACTCCAAACCTTCTGTTCGGAAGTCCGACACGCTAACCACTACACTACTGTGCCTCCACTCTTGCGCTTATGGCTTATGCTTGTAATTATTTCACGCCAGTTTCCACGGTGCACAATAGCGCTTTGTTGGTGCTTATGATTGAACTTACGCTTGTGCTTCTCACAAGTGTGAACGCGTATAGCTAAAGTAAGGGTGGATTAGGGACTGGTAGACATTTAAAAGTACACGTCGTGGAACAAAATGGGGTAATTTTCCAATAAGACCGATAATTTTACTGACTTTAGTAACGAAGGTATTGATATCGGGTTTCCACGAGAGATTTTTATCAATTACAACGCCAAGATATTTAATGTGATCTTTAGATTCAATACTAACACGTTCACTCCTCTCACAATCGAATATACTGATATTAGGGTTGTAGGTAAATCCCTTCTAATTTGGGTGAAATAATATAAAGTTGCATTTTTTGATACTAAGAGTTAATTTATTGGATGTCAGCCAGTCGCTAAAATTTCGATGTATAACAAAAATACAACAGAGAAACAGCAAGGCTATACACGTTTGCTGCAAATAAATCCACCCTAAACTGCTCATTGAGTGATGCACCCACGTTTGAAATAACCAATACTCAAGTCAGTGATTTGGTCACTTTCTCATTTCCTTATGCTATATTTTATAATTGCATTTACTATAAAATAAAATTATTTTCATATTCTGAAGAAAACCACAAAAGTCGCATGCACGCCTTGCAGCCGTATTTTCTACTCCTTGCAAGTTCAACTTGTCTCACATGACGTATCACTTCAGAAACTGCTTGGTAAACGTCTCAACTTTTAAATCATCGTTGAAATAAAACATCACTTTAAACACACAGTTATAGAATTTTCATATATAACAGTTCGGGAATGATTAAATGAAGTTAAGTATCTTTATTCACATGTTGGTTTTAACTTGCTTTAGCTTTTTACATTTTACCTTATTAATCTACTTGTAAAGCGCGTTTGACCATATTTTCATGGAAAATAGCGCCTTATCAATTTAAAACCTGCTCACGTTTTAACAAACGACAGTAAAATTTTAACACGTTCTATTGAAACTTCCTGCACGACAAGTTCGACAACTTGGTATCTCGTATTGACACGCCTTACTGGTAAAGAGGGGTTACAGAAGGTAACACAGCGTTAATGTCCACACGCGTTGATGATGGCAATTGCCCTCACAGCCACAGACTTGGCGAACAAACGACGAAATTCCTCCCTCTCTTATGAAATCAGGTGAGAAGAGAGCCATAGTTGATGATTCACCAACCAGCTGGCAGCAGTACATTGTCAGATCAACAGACGTTAAGGACTTACTGTCTTGGATACCTTTATCAACTACAGAAAGTTCTTCAGAATTTACACAAGTGAAACTGATGTCCAAAGAAAATGATGTCAATGACTGGTTCTGTGTCAAACCTTGACCAAGGAAGGTTAGTGCAGCACTGCTCAGATCACAACTAAACATATCCAGCTCGAGTGATGTTAATGACTGGTTCTGTGACAAACCTTGACCAAGGAAGGGTAGTGCAGCATTGCTCAGATCACAACAAGTCATACCCACCTTGAGCGATGTTAATGACTGGTTCTGTGACAAACCTTGACCAAGGAAGGGTAGTGCAGCATTGCTCAGATCACAACTAGACATAGTCAGCCAGAGCGATGTTAATGACTGGTTCTGTGACAAACCTTGACCAAGGAAGGGTAGTGTAGCATTGCTCAGATCACAACTAGACATATGCAGCTGGAGCGATGTTAATGACTGGTTCTGTGACAAACCTTGACCAAGGAAGGGTAGTGCAGCATTGCTCAGATCACAACAAGTCATACCCACCTTGAGCGATGTTATTGACTGGTTCTGTGACAAACCTTGACCAAGGAAGGGTAGTGCAGCATTGCTCAGATCACAACTAGACATAGTCAGCCAGAGCGATGTTAATGACTGGTTCTGTGACAAACCTTGACCAAGGAAGGGTAGTGTAGCATTGCTCAGATCACAACTAGACATATCCAGCTGCAGCGATGTTAATGACTGGTTCTGTGACAAACCTTGACCAAGAAAGGGTAGTGCAGCATTGCTCAGATCACAACCAGACATATCCAGCGAGAGCGATGTTAATGACTGGTTCTGTGACAAACCTTGACCAAGGAAGGCTAGTGTAGCATTGTTCAGATCGCAACTAGACATACGCAGCTGGAGCGATGTTAATGACTGGTTCTGTGACAAACCTTGATCAAGGAAGGGTAGTGCAGCATTGCTCAGATCACAACTAGACATAGTCAGCCAGAGCAATGTTAATGACTGTTTCTGTGACAAACCTTGACCAAGGAAGGGTAGTGCAGCATTGCTCAGATCACAACTAGACATAGTCAGCCAGAGCAATGTTAATGACTGGTTCTGTGACAAACCTTGACCAAGGAAGGCTAGTGCAGCATTGCTCAGATCACAATCATATATATCCAGGTTGAGCGATGTTAATGACTGATTCTGTGACAAACCTTGACCAAGGAAGGGTAGTGCAGCATTGCTCAGATCACAACTGGACATATCCAGTGTGAGCGATGTTAGTGGCTGGTTCTGTGACAAACCTTGACCAAGGAAGGGTAGTGCAGCATTGCTCAGATCACAACTGGGCATATCCAGTGTGAGCGATGTTAGTGACTGGTTCTGTGACAAACCTTGACCAAGGAAGGGTAGTGCAGCATTGCTCAGATCATAACTAGACATAGTCAGCCAGAGCAATGTTAATGACTGGTTCTGTGACAAACCTTGACCAAGGAAGGGTAGTGCAGCATTGCTCAGATCACAACTGGACATATCCAGCATGAGCGATGTTAGTGACCGGTTCTGTGACAAACCTTGACCAAGGAAGGGTAGTGCAGCATTGCTCAGATCACAATCATATATACCCAGGTTGAGCGATGTTAATGACTGATTCTGTGACAAACCTTGACCAAGGAAGGGTACTGCAGCATTGCTCAGATCCCAACAAGTCATACCCACCTTGAGCGATGTTAATGACTGGTTCTGTGACAAACCTTGACCAAGGAAGGGTAGTGCAGCATTGCTCAGATCACAACTAGACATAGTCAGCCAGCGCGATGTTAATGACTGGTTCTGTGACAAACCTTGACCAAGGAAGGGTAGTGCAGCATTGCTCAGATCACAACTGGACATATCCAGCGAGAGGGATGTTAGTGACTGGTTCTGTGACAAACCTTGACCAAGGAAGGGTAGTGCAGCATTGCTCAGATCACAACTAGACATAGTCAGCCAGCGCGATGTTAATGACTGGTTCTGTGACAAACCTTGACCAAGGAAGGGTAGTGCAGCATTGCTCAGATCACAACTGGACATATCCAGCGAGAGCGATGTTAGTGACTGGTTCTGTGACAAACCTTGACCAAGGAAGGGTAGTGCAGCATTGCTCAGATCACAATCATATATACCCAGGTTGAGCGATGTTAATGACTGATTCTGTGACAAACCTTGACCAAGGAAGGGTACTGCAGCATTGCTCAGATCACAACTGGACATATCCAGCGTGAGCGATGTTAGTGACTGGTTCTGTGACAAACCTTGACCAAGGAAGGGTAGTGCAGCATTGCTCAGATCACACCTAGACATATCCAGCGTGAGCGATGTTAATGACTGGTTCTGTGACAAACCTTGACCAAGGAAGGGTAGTGCAGCATTGCTCAGATCACAACTAGACATAACCAGCTCGAGCGATGTTAATGACTGGTTCTTTGATAAATATTTAACGAGCAAGCCTGGTTCACGCTCCATGTTCGCTTTTTTATAGTCTATAGTCATATCCAATGATACTTCTGACTTGCTGTTTTCAAGCCACGTTTGAAGTCCACTTGGAAGAGCAATATCACCAATAATAACGAAACTATTCTCTCTCTCCCAAATTTGAGGGAAGTAAAAAAGAGAACCTTGCATAGAAAAAATTTTAATTTTATGACTATTTTCCAAACTTTGAGAACTTTCCGAACTTTCCGCCCAAACATCAGGTATCGGCATAACAGGAGCCATGGCTTCTACCATTGCCTCAGCGTGTCCGCTTTCTTCCCAACATTCCACTAAAAAATGCCAAGGATGAGTGAAGTAATTTCTGTATTTCGTTATCAGTTCACCCAGTGATACAAAATGAGGGCCTCCATCTTCTCCAAGTAAACCAGCAACAAAGAGGAAAACCTGCCCGAATTTTTCTGTGATATCATACATGGAGGACACGAAGTTGTAAGCATCGTTCGTTCCTTTTCTCAGCATGTCTTCTAAATACAGAGCTGCAAAGAACTCTTGAATGGTTTTGTGAGGAAAGAAGTAATGATGCTCCGGTTTGATCAATTTTGCGCTTGCTTCTTTAGAGACAAAACCTATGTGGGGTACTTGTTGCGTTTGCGGGTTTCTGTCCAACGTCTTCTCACTTAAATACATGGAGTCCATTTTAAGAGCGTCAAGAGCCAGCTTCCCCAGGGCAAGCAGGACACCCTCAAACTGCTGGAGTAACGTGCTGTTGTCAAAATAAATCATCTCCCTGGTACAAAATCTTTTTAAGATACAGAAGACAATAAGTTGATAAGTTCAGTTCTTTTGGAAGGTAGTTTGCCATCACAATCTTCAAACACTAAACACAGAAGAGTGGTGTGTAATGGATTTTGAAGAAGTCCTTTTAAGAGTCTTGGGTGATCAACATCTCGCCTGTACAAGTGTTTGGTCTCCTTTTTTACTTTTTCAATGAGCGCTTCTGCAAGGTGTTCCTTTTTCTTTTCCTGAATATGGCGTCGTATGTAACGCATTGCATCATCTTCAGTGAAACCTACAATTTCCAGAAGGGTGTCAAACTTTTCTCTTACTTGAATGCCTCTTTCCTGACGTGCGGTGACCATAAGAAAGCACTTAGGAATAATCTTGTTAACAGCCGTTAGCACTACATCAACTTCATTATATTCTGCTGTCTTGACCTTTTGCCTATTCAATTCGTCTAAGCCATCCAGAATAACTAACACTTTATTGCCAACATGCTGAAAGTAGTCCAAGAAAAGCAACTTTTCTTTATCTGAAATATAGCAGGGGAAGAGTTGTTTCTCAACTGCATCGTGCATATCAGTGTCAATATATCGACATTTCAAAAGCAACACAAGTTCAAACTTAGGGAATGAACAGTCTGTAGGTATTTCTTCTGAAGCCCAGTCCTTCGCCAGTTTTTGACAAAAAGTTGTTTTTCCAATTCCAGGATTTCCTTCCACGAGCAACGAGCGTGGATTTTTGCAGTCTTCATGGGAACGGAAAATGTCATACATATTCACCTCTTGGCTTGCCAGTTTAGGACTCTGCATCCTTCTAGCTTTCATTACCAGCATGGTGTAAACTCTATCAAGCGAAAGAAGAGATGTATTGCACCAAGGAACTGGCTGTAGTTTGGCACGTCTGATGTACTCATTTTTGATGAAAGAAACTATCCCCCGGAGTTCTGCAGAGAAAGAAAACAAAAATCTCTAAATTCCCGCTTTCCCATGCAGCCGGACTTACTTCAAATAAAATTATCATGCAGTATGGAAGGAACCACCTGTTGACGTCACTTACAGTTGCTGTAAGTTACACAGTGCTTTGATATAAATTGTAACGGCCTTAAATTTTGTGTGACACCACAAAGAGAACCCTTCCTCGTTTTCCGAGTTACATTGTCAACTCAGCTATTTAAGCTCCTTTGACTACTGACTCATAGCAATGTAGAACTTATAGTCTACTTAACAATTATATTATGAGCTCAAGATCACCTCATAGAAATCGAGAGCGAATAATCTAATTGTTTTAGTAAAAATCATAATAAATGAATCATGTGTTGATGAAACAAACACCAAAATATGAAATCTTCCTGCGAAACTTCG
>OX453282.1:9464678-9647178 GCA_949710005.1 Ricordea florida | reverse complement strand
GTGGCAGCGGGCTCGTGAACTCCGTCAACTTGCGAGAGAGGTCGACACCGCTCTTCTCGCGGAAGGTGTCCGAAAGAGGACTACCCCAACGATGAGGGCAGAAGCTCGTAGAAAAATTGAAAACCGTCGAACCCCCTTAGCGCGATCTCTGGTTCGAGAAGGCGCGCGTATACTAGAAGAGTTGGATGGAGAGAGAGAGGGAGAGGAAGCTGGTCGCCGCTTCTGGAAGTGGTCTTTCTTCCTAGGCGTGGACGGTCCTCTGGTGGATCAGATTATGGATAAGCTCCACGAGAAGGTAGCCACCAGCTTCTATCTGCGATACAGTTACACCTATCGACTCCGGAATATCGAAACTGGAAAAATTATGCTGTTTCACAAAATCGTAAAAGGCAGCCCTTGGATCCAGCGGCTCGAGACGCAAGCCAGAGAGTGGGTGCAGGCGGAAGACGAGAAGCGCTTGATTGGTGACCAAATCGAGCGACCTAACACCAAGTGGGTCTTCATCCGATTTATCTCTGTGACAGTAAAAGCTGTCGTAGATAGGCAGATGCCTTTGTTGGGGACAGGACCACTACCCAGCTGGCTCAGAAGAAAGCCTGGGATGTATTCCTTGGATACATATGAAGATAACCTCTGCCTCTTTCGGTGTATCGCCGTTCATCGAGGTGCGCGTGCGGATAGTTGCACTCGCCAAGCTCGAGCTTTCGCTAGAGAGATATACAAATCACCCGAGACTTGCCCAGGGGTTTCTCAGGACGGGCTGCGGAAAGTAGAGCAGCACTTCCGGCTAGGGATCCGGGTATACGAACCAACAGAAGGTGGAGACTGGCTTCTTCGGAGACAACCAGCGCACTACGAAAAAGTAGGCACCCCACCAATGACGATCGGCGTCTACGAGGGGCACGCGTTTCTCATTCGCGACATACAGAAACTAGTGCATGTATATGTGTGTGGGGAGTGCAACGCGCGGTTTACAAAGGTCAGCGATCTTTATCGCCATGCAGATCGTTGCACCCAAGGTGAGACAAAAGTTGTCTGCAAAGGAGAGAAAGTGGAAGCTCCGCCGTCTGCCTTTGAGAAGGCCTTCTACCCACAAAAAAGGGATAGCGTCCAAGCCGTCCAATGGCTCGAGTATGAAGCCCGCACTAGAGGGATCCATATCCATCACCAGCTATGTGGACATGGAGGCGAGCGAGTGATAGAAGGTTTCGCCGTAGACGGTCTAGATCCCATTTCAAAGACCGTCTTCCAATTCAACGGGTGCCTATGGCACGGGTGCAAAGGCTGTTTCCCAACGGCGAGGCAGCGGAGGGAGCAACTTCGGAATCTTTCCAAGAAAAAGGGCAGCCCTGTTACACGCGAGATAGCATACCAACAGACGCTCGAGCAAGAAGCCAAAATCCGAGCTGCTGGCTATCGCCTTGTGGTTCGGTGGCAGCACGAGTGGCCAAAACCTTGGAGAAAAGATCGCATCCCCGAACGAAAAACCGAGACGTACCCCCACGCGATCGTGTATGACTTCGAGAGTTACCTCGACAAGACCAGTGCGAAAAAACCGACCGCCGATTTGACTATAGAGGGAGACCACGTTCCTATCTCCGTCTCCATATCAGACACCCTGGATCCGACTCCCGAACACCTATGCGTACGAGAGTCAGAGTTGTTGATCGAAGAATTTGTTCGAGCGCTAGAACGACGGGCCGTTCGGATACGCGAACATGTTCGAGCGAGGTTCCTGCCCGACACCATCGAGCTCTTACCAAAAAAGTATCGGGAAGCGATCGAAGAGTGGTGCGACCAAGTCCCTGTGCTTGGGTTTAATTCGGGAAAGTACGATTTGAACTTGATCCGGAACCACTTCGTCCCAGAAATCTGCAAGACGACCGACCAGTCCATCAAAGTGGGGTGTAAGGAAAACCAGGTTATGTTTATCACAACTCCGGGCTTCAAATTTCTGGAGGTTTTGAACTACATCGGTCCTAGCAAAACCTACGATGCTTGGGTCAAAGCCTACGGTTGCACTCTCACGAAGTCTTGGTTTCCGTACGAATGGTTCGACTCGCCCGACAAGCTCGACTTCCCTGGCCTACCGGACTACCCACAGTGGTTTTCGAAACTGAAAGGCAAATATCTTGTTTCCCTTTCGGAATATCGAGACCGCAAGCGGGTATTCCGGGAGAAGGGGATGCAAACCTTCGCGGACTGGCTCCGCTACTACAACAATCTCGACGTGGGCCCCTTCGTCGAAGCACTGGCCAAAATGCGCGACTTCTACACCGCGTATGGAATCGACATCTTCAAAGATGCGGTAAGTCTCCCTGGGGTGTCGATGAGGTTCGTCTTGCGAGGTACACTTTGCAGCCCCAACCCGCCCGAGCTGTATACCCCCAACAAAGAAGCGTACGACATGCTCAAAGCGACGGTTGTCGGAGGGCCTTCGATTGTATTTACCCGCTACCACGAGGTGGGGGTCTCGCGGATACGGTCGCACCAATACGAGCCTACGGTCCAGGCCCACCAATGTTAACGCATCCTCGGCTACGACGCGAACGCGCTCTACCTCTCTACCATGGCAGCCCCTATGCCCTGCGGGGAGGGAACGGTGAGCCACTGTCGTAGGCCGAGCAAAGTAGACGGGTTTGTGGAGGCTCTACTAGAAGGAAGGTGGTTCGGGTTCGCCGAGGTTGACATCGAGGTCCCCGAACACCTCTGGCCAAAGTTCGAAGAAATGTCCCCACTCTTCCACAGAAGGAAGATCCCCATCGAAGCGGTTCCCCAAGAGATGCTGGACTATCTCGAGCGAATGGAACGAACCCGCTCAACAGAGCCGAAGCTTGTCGGAGCTCTATGCGCCAAGAAGATTCTGTTGTACGCCCCTCTGCTATGCTGGTACCTCGCCCACGGTTTAGTTGTCACCGCGGTGTACCGGACGATAAACTACAAACCGCACAATCTCGACGTGGGCCCCTTCGTCGAAGCACTGGCCAAAATGCGCGACTTCTACACCGCGTATGGAATCGACATCTTCAAAGATGCGGTAAGTCTCCCTGGGGTGTCGATGAGGTTCGTCTTGCGAGGTACACTTTGCAGCCCCAACCCGCCCGAGCTGTATACCCCCAACAAAGAAGCGTACGACATGCTCAAAGCGGCGGTTGTCGGAGGGCCTTCGATTGTATTTACCCGCTACCACGAGGTGGGGGTCTCGCGGATACGGTCGCACCAATACGAGCCTACGGTCCAGGCCCACCAATGTCAACGCATCCTCGGCTACGACGCGAACGCGCTCTACCTCTCTACCATGGCAGCCCCTATGCCCTGCGGGGAGGGAACGGTGAGCCACTGTCGTAGGCCGAGCAAAGTAGACGGGTTTGTGGAGGCTCTACTAGAAGGAAGGTGGTTCGGGTTCGCCGAGGTTGACATCGAGGTCCCCGAACACCTCTGGCCAAAGTTTGAAGAAATGTCCCCACTCTTCCACAGAAGGAAGATCCCCATCGAAGCGGTTCCCCAAGAGATGCTGGACTATCTCGAGCGAATGGAACGAACCCGCTCAACAGAGCCGAAGCTTGTCGGAGCTCTATGCGCCAAGAAGATTCTGTTGTACGCCCCTCTGCTATGCTGGTACCTCGCCCACGGTTTAGTTGTCACCGCGGTGTACCGGACGATAAACTACAAATCGCAAAAGATCTTCGGCTGGTTCGTCGACCAGGTTACAGAAGCTCGACGAGAAGGGGATACCAACAAGGACAAAGCACTATTCGCCGATCTCTTCAAACTACTAGGGAATAGCTGCTACGGTAAATTCATCGAGGCGTTGGAGCGCCAGACATTGGTCTCCTACACAGATGACGAAGCGGTTGTCGATCGTGCTCTCCGCTCTTCCTGGTTCGAGGACCTCGACGAAATAGGTTCCGCCTACGAGATCCACAGGAGGAAGCAGAAGATCGAGATCACCCGCCCGTTCCAAATCGGAATCACAGTCTATCAGCTAGCCAAACTGCGGATGCTCCAAGTCTACTACGACTTCCTAGACCATTTCGTAGACCGAAGATCCTTCGAGCTCCTACAGATGGATACCGATAGCCTGTACATGGGCATCGCCGGGAAAAACCTGGACGACGTCGTCCGCCCCGAGCTCCGCGAAGAGTTCGAGGGCTGCAAAAAGAAATGGCTCGCGTGGGACAAGTGGAGCGGCCGGACGCCGGGCCTTTTCAAACTCGAGTTCGAAGGGAACCCGGGCCATCGCTCTATGCAGCAAGGCGTACTACGTCGACGATGGGACAGGAAAAAGCAAAACCTCGGCGAAGGGGATGTCGAAAAAAGACAACGACTTGACCTGGGGCCGATACAAAGCAACCCTAGATGGAGCGCTCGACCGGGCAGAAAACCGGGGATTCCGGATGGACCACGGAAAGATGACAACTTACCACCAGGAGAAACTCGGGCTTTCCGCCTACTACGACAAGAGACGAGTTCCACCCGACGGGATTCACACCGAACCCCTTGAGTACACCTTCAGGGGGTAATTCAGTATTCCAAGGCACTACCTGCAGCTCCTCGCGGACAAAGCCTCGTTTGGGTCCGTCTCTGAGATAGTAGATCACAGGCTCGCCAGGCCGAACAATCGCGCGTTCTTGCTCGAGAACCTCGAGACTCCAAATTGGGTCCGTTGCGCGTCTTCGCCCGCCCTCCTTTTCACCAGGCTAGTATAAATATCGTACGCTGGCGTCAGACGAAAGTCTCTCCTCCTCCAAACCAACCGCCCTCCCCGGTACAACAGCGGAAGGTTTTTGTACCACCGATTTGGATTCGATGGCATCCTGCGGTTTTTTTCCGATCAACCGCGTCGGTTCGTTGTTCAAAGCCGCGACAACCGCAGGCAGTCGAACCACCCACTTTACCGATCTTTCTCCTTCGGGAAGAAGCATCTCCTGGGCGTACTGGTAACCGAACAACCGCTCGGCTAGAGTCCGGTTGAACCTCTCAACGATCGCTTGGTCTCGGTGGATATCCACGCGGCCACGCCGGACTTCGGTCTTGTGGCGAGCTAGTAGTGGCAAGACAGCTCCCATGAACTCTTTTCCCGGGTCGACTTGAAGTAGCTTGGGCCAGGACAAAGGGCTTCGCTTGTAAATGCGCTCCAACGCTCCTGCGACTTCTCTCGCTTCCTTGGAAGCCAAAGGTTCAGCCTCCTTGTAGCGCGAGGCAACATCGACCACGGTGAGAGCATACTTGTAAAGCTTCCGTCCACGTCCCGGGCGGTCGTGGGGAAGAAATAGAAGATCGGCCTGATGAACCTCGTTTGGTGTTGAGACATTGAACCTTGGCCTCGGTATGCGTTGTGGAGGCGGGAGGTAGATCTGCCAAATTGCCTGTTTTTCTAGCCAAGCCAGGGCTGTATCTTCAGAGACGCCAGCCGCGTCCGCCAACTTCTTCGACGCGGCGTGCCCCTTCCAATAGCCCTGGGGGCTGTAGTAGATGCCAGACAGCTTCTCTTCCATTGGTCTATAGCTCCATCGCGAAAAAAGCTATTGTGGTCTCACAACCATCGGCTAGCAGCATACCCAATGGCGAGCATCCCACTCCCTACATAGACCAATTCACCTGTTCGTTGGGAACTCGAAGGACGGTAATAATCGCTCCATTGCGGAGCGTCAACCGCTGTGGTGGTTTTAGCGTACAGGTCGAGAGCGCGGTTCGTTGTGGCTGTGTCTTGGTCAGCTCTATTGCGCAGGCGTTCCTGCTCTACTTCCCAATCTGCCAGCTTCTCGCGGCGTTTCTGAAAGGCAGCCCAGTCAGCCTGGTACTTCTCCAAGGCTTTGTCGTGACGCTTCCGCTCAGCCGCCATTGCATCGGGACCTTTCCCAGAAAGCGCCCGAGCGAGATACGACCCACCTACAAAGGCCGTAGCGTTTAAGGTAGCCCCACCTACCATAACTGCTATGCTTACCATCTCTACTCAGTTGGGATTATCTTTTTATCAACTAAGTATTGCCTAGCTGCGACCGCTCCTGAGAGAACTGCAACCCACTTCGCGTAGTTTTCAATCGATGAGGAAGGATCCGAGATCATAGGCGTTTTGAGAACTTTTTTCCCACCCAACCGATACCTGCAGCAATGCCTGTCAGAGTTGCCGCTTCGACAACAGTGGAGACGACTTTGTTGTCCATCGAGTCTATATCTAGCCAAAATTTATTCCATAATTCTACGAGGAGACGCTGCAGGACGCGGGGTTTCGGCTGGTGGTTGATGACGCTTTGGAGGCTGCTCCGTGTGCTTGAGGTACAGGCTATAGAAACTGACCAAGAGGCTCCCTGCGGCAATCAGGATGCCCCAATTGACAGAGCTCCAGCTTGTCGTAGCTCGATGTGATTCCTCGCGCTCGCTATCTCTCACGTGGTCCTGCTCTCGAGCCAGGGCCTTACGAGCTGCTTTGTTTCTAGCCGCGAGGGCACGACCAGCCGCGACCTTCTTAGGATCCTTCTGTTTAGTCTGTTCTCGGGGAGCGGTCGGTGCTGTAATACGATCTTCTTCTTCCATCACTTTCAGACAAGATACTATACAAACATCAAAAAAATGCCAGCATCTGCCAGCAAAACTACTAGCGTTCGCTGGCATCTGCAAGAGGAGCGCTAGCATCTTGTGTGTGGCAACCTACATGAGCCAGTGCAGCCACTAGTGCCACCAATCTCCCCCCGTTGACAGCGATCCAGCCGGCTCCATAGCTCAACTCACGTCGTATCAGAGCATCCTGCTGTAGGTCTGTTAACAATGCCTGCTCGGAATCCAGCTGCTTACCTGCTGCTCCCAACACACGGTTTACCACCTTGCACGCGACCTTCAAAACCCCGCTAGAGAGACTTTGGTCGACCTGCCTTCCGAGGGTCGTCTGGTAACGAAGATGGAGCGAAGCAACCTCCTTCCTCGAGAGCTTGTGGACGTCGCCCAGCGACAGCTCCTTACCCAAGTACTCCTTGGTATTACCGGAGGCCGCCAGAATAGCCAGTGCTTCACGTTCTTCCCGACAGTCGTCTACAGCGGGCTCGCGCTCGTACGAGGTGATTCCTTCCTCGCGGAGAATTTCATCCAGCACGTTTCCTTCGACGTCATCCATGACTATATATCTCCCGAAACAATTTTGCTGGGAGCTGGGATTTCTAGCACGATATCGAATGGATGACGGAGACGGAAGCAAAGTCTGGCGTACGGATGCTCCTTGAGCGCGGATAGCATTTGTTGTCGCTCCTCCTTGGGATGTCCTACCCCGTAGTTTTCCCAAAGTATTTTCCCATCGAGCTCGCTCGGACTGTAAAAAGTCGTCGCGGCTAGGTTCTCCCGGAAGGCTTTTGCCACGCTCGTGTACTGTTGGGTCAGGAGCCAAACTGAAAAATTCTTGTGCCTGCCAGAGAAAGCCAGCTCTACGAGAGCGCTGCGTTGTTTTTTGACGTCTTCGCTGGCGGCGCAGTCGTCCAGAATAAGCAACACCTGACCACGACCTTCGAAGACCGCGGTGCAAAGCCGAAGACACTTCTCAATCTCACCGCCCGAGTTCCCTGGTGCCAGGGCTACGAAGCCGGGGTCTTTGTTGGCAAATCCCCGATATGTTTTGTTGTGGACGTACGTCGGGCAAATTAAACAAACAATGTGGAACTTCCCTCGAAAAGGCCCGCAGAGAGCTTCGACGACCAGTCTCGACTTCCCGGAAGCTGTTGGACCGACTATAAGCAGATGGCCGGGTATCAAGTCGGTGAGAAAATCCATCTAGGCTATATAGGGTAGGCGATTAATAGTAGGCGACTTGGCTACCAAGGTCGAATGCTGCGTCGCCTAGGAGGAAGACGTGGCAGTTGGCATTACCACCGCCGCTGGTCTTTCGATAGATCCGGAACTGAAGATTTTTTCCGGGACCGAGGGCTGCTTGTCCGTCGCCGTGGACGAGATGGTCGCGTGCCGTGCGGAGATCGATGAAGATCCCGTATTTGTCATGGAAGAACCCAGTAGGGGTGACCACCGTGGTGTTACCTGGAGGGTGCACCAACCATTCTGCACCGGCTCTCGCGGTCTCCCAAATATCTGCGGGTAGCATACCACTGGGGTACAGCGTATTGGGGACTCCGAACAGGTCGAACTCAACCTTTGTCACGCCTGGGTTCGGGAAGGCTTCGCTGTGTCGTCCTCCCGCGGGGAACTGGTTGACGAACAGGAACAGGACACCCACAAAGCTTTTGAGTTGCACGGGGATGTTGTCAGTAAGAATTGCCTCGGTGGACTTCGCAAAGGAGATCGCTTTGTAGTGCGAGATGTGGTTGTAAAGAACCACGCTCGGGATGTGCTGCGAGTAATCGAAGGACTCAATCACTTGATACACCAGTTCGATGTTTTTGAGTGTGTAGCTCCCAATCTTGGTCGGATCCGAGCTTACGATGACATCTTTGGCGGCGGCGAGTGTGATCTCCAACCGAATTGGCGGAAGACTCGCCGTATGGAGAATGCCGTGGGTGCGAAGGAGGTCAAAATCAAGTGGGAGCCGATACTTTGGGAAGGCCTCGGCAATTGCTAGGTCCCCCGCCACATCGCCTTTGTCTCCGGCCTCAGAGCGGATTTTATTGACCGCGGTTGTCTGGATCCCTTGCTCTATACGTTTAGCTCGCTCTTCGGTGGGAAGCCACAGGTCGGAGAACACTCCAACAAGGTCGGCCCGCTCCAGGTCCTCTAGGGTTTTATCACCCATCTTGACGATTCTTCGCCGAATCAAACAGCGTCCCAGGTTGTCGACAACGCGATTGTTGACATGCTTCGTCGATCCGCCTAACGACAACTCACCCACAAGGGCTAGGGTGTCTGGGACTAGGACAGTGTCGACTGAAAGTCTGGGAATGTCAACGTACAAGGTCTCTTTGTGGTTTGCCGAGCTTGGGTTGAAGGTCAACCGGTGGGTGACGCGCTTTCCTTTTGCGGCCATCAAAGCGCGCGGCTCCTCCCGCGGGTCAAGCTTCTTTGAGATGTACGCCATAATTTTCTTGTATATATAGGCAGAAACAAAAATGGATATCAACCCTGATGAGATGCCTTTGATACCCCCTGATGAGCCCGCCGGCGCTGAAGGTGGCCCCAGCTTCGACCCCGCCGATCTGCCGGAGGGTGGAGAACAAGTCGGGATGTATTCCTTAAGATCGCGAGGTCGTCCCCGTGAGCCTGCCACAGCAGAAACGTCGTTTTCGTCCTTGTTGCAGGGGGCACGACCAAAAACGAAGATGGTGACCAACCCTGCTACTGGGCAGCCAATCCTACAAAGAATGCTGGAAGATGCGAAGCTCGAGGTGGAGAGCGAGTTTCCCTTCATTGACGGAGTCGAGATCGGCGTGCGCGATGATGGTCGTACTGCGATTCGTGATGGGTTGGACGAAAACGCGACGTGGCGCCCACTGAAAACCTTGGATGGAAATTTAATGAAGAACTTCTCTAAAGAATTGAAAGAACGTCTAGGTCCATCCACGGCCGAGATCTTGGAACGGAATAACGCCAGAACTCAGGAGCTCGAGCAGCAAAACCGACAGGACGAGGAGATAAGAGACGCTCCCGATATTTCACCGGAAGATAGGCGTGCCGCTGAGGCGCGGATTGCAACGCGTGAGGAAGAGAAGAATGCAAGAACTCGAGCGAGAAAGTGAAGCCGTTGAAGAGCGAATGTCTCTGCGGGACCGCGTTCGGGCTATTTTCAAAAAGTACGGAGTAGGGGTCCTGGGGGTTCTCGTAGCGGCTGGGACGGTCATCGGTGTTATCTTGGGGGCTTTACAGCGGGGACTCGCCGGAGTAGCACAGGGGGTAGGTCGAGGGTTGAAGGCCATCGGAAAAAAGATCGGGGACCTTCTCCCTGGAGCCATAGGCGCCATTGTCTCATTCCTCTTCCGCACGGCTGGAGAAGCTGTTGGTTTCTTAGCAAAAAACGCCTGGCTCTTGATCGTAGCCGTGGTCGTGTTTCTCATTGAGCGCTACAAGAAGAAGTCTACCTAAACAACCACCAAGTCGCACCTGCGGCCACAACAGTGACTGCAGCTAGATTTCGCTCGTGCGCCGTTGGGGCAATGGGGACTAGGGCCGGTTCTTTTTTTTTTGGTGTTATTTTCGATACAAGGGGGTCTGGGGCTTTTGTTTTCGACCGCAGGGGGGTTGGGACTTTTGTTTTCGGTATCCTACGGTGTGTCCTCTCGTTCACACGCGGATTGACCCCGAAAATCATATCGCTGGTCGCTTTCTGGAGCTCGTTGTTGTACCCGAGAACGCTGTCTGTATTGATAATAAGCCGGCTGGGGAGCAACCAGAGCCCTGGGGCCACGGCCAGATTCAGCTGAGCCCGGGCGTCGGACAGAGCTCGTTGATAGTTCTGGATTCCGACTGCGATATCATTTACTACGATGATCTCCTCTAGTAGTTGTCGGAACATTTGACGAGTCTCAACAGCACTGCCGCTCGCCCCCACGATAGTAGATCGGGTTTTGACTTGCGAGCCAAGAACACAATAAACTAAAGCCTCGATACTACGATTTAGACGCCCCATGCCAGCCTCCGTCAGACCTTCACCCTTTTTCGGTGAAAACCAGCTGTATTGCGCTCCGTCGTGGGCATCGTTTCGGATAAATGCCAACAGATTACCTTTATTCTTTTTCCCACCCTCATCTGAGAAGAGGTTCAAGCTATCTGGCCATGTGTTGGACTCGGTGTCATAGCGGCGGATGACGTACTCGTTCTTTGGTCCTTCGACAGGATAATCCACGAACACGTCTCCAAGCCCGTGGTTTCGACCGCCCTTCCAGCGAAAGTCCGGGGCTCTAGGCAGACCGAATTCGATGCAGAGGCTTTCAAAGGCGGACTTGCGAAGTGGGTTGTTTGTTTTTTGGAAGCCAGTGTCTCCGGGGAGGGGACAGCCGAGCTCGAATAGGATACGGCGGACGGTGAAGCATACGTGGAAGCGAAGCAGCCCCTGAACTATGGGCGGGAAGGTTTTATTGACCGAATCGGTAATAGACACCCCACACCCCGCAGTTGCGCACCATGTGGCGAAGTTCAGCTGTTGAGACCAATATTCATACGTCGGAGAAGATAGCCATTGGCGCGCCTCCTTTGCCGAGCGATGTGTAATAGTTGTTTCTTTCCATATGTCTCGGACTCCTGCTTTGAAAGAAATTTTTGGGTCAACAAAGATCTCGATCTCTCGAAGCAGCGGTGCGATATCAGAGACCGATTCAGAGAACGGAAAGGTAGGGACGGGGTAGGTTGCTCCGGCACGGAGAAGGAGGGCATCGGGGAAATTGCTCTGTTTCGGAAATTTAATTTCTTCTAAGGTTTTACCGAAATGTTCTACGGTCTTTTTTGGAAACGCCTTTTTTATAACAGACCAAAGATCTATTTCGTGGGTCTTATGCATGGTGAATATATACACGGATAAATAAAATGTCTCTCCGCATAGCAGCAAGCGAGGGTGTGAATGAACTTCACCCTCCAGTCGGCGGTGAGCTCTCGAGTGTCGCAGCTCGAACCGTGAAGATCCCTGAAATAACGCTCACAGTATCTAAAACGGTGAATATATATCGCGTACTCGATTTATTACAACTGTCTAGTATTTTCACCAGTAAGCCGAAAAATGCTATTTTGATCACCATTCCAAAGGGCGAGTACAACCTCTACTCTCTCCAACAGGCTTTCGTCTCAGGGTATGTAAAGGAAGTCCCCGCGGGCAGTTGTGAACTTCGGATAACCGATACTGGGGTGTATTTCTTTTCGAAAACACAGGTGATCCTAGACAAAGAGCTAGCCAACTTGTTGGGGATATCCGAAGTCCCGAGCGTTCTCGTAAACGTTCCTGTACAATGGGGTCCACCCTCTGTTTCAATCTACTGCGATTTGGTAGACCCCAACAAATCGTACGAAGATGGCAAGCCCTCCTATCTCCTGGCGAAGGTCGAGCCTTTGAAACTTCAAGGCCCTTCGGTGTGGCATTTGCGTCCGTTTTATCTCCCCCTCGACCCCACAAAAAGAAATCTCTTTCGAGTTTGGACGGTACCGAAAACCAAGGCAGAAGTTTTGTTGGAGCTCTGTATATAGGACATGGAATCTGATTGTGTGTACCCAAAGGTTCCCACCGCCCCCAAAGATGAGGGGCATTCGTTTCGGCTTCAAAAGATTTGCGATATTCAGACCACCCTAAAAAACAGTATCGCCCACTACGAGGGGGTTCTGAAAAAATGTACCCGCTCTCGGGCAATTTTGAACGGGGTAGCTTTGACGACTGGAAGCCTGAGCGTTATACTTTCGGCTTCAGGCCTAGCCGCATCTTTGACCGGCCTTGGGATTGTCGTCGGGGTTCCGTTGGGTGCTATTGGTGGCATCTTCGGAATCGTGTCAGCCTCGATGGTCCGGGTCAGTAAACGAATCGCCGTAAAGATCTCCAAGCATGAGCGAACCGTCACGATTGGTGAGACGAAGTTGAGTACCATCAACGACCTGGTCTCGAAAGCCTTGCAGGATAACCAAATCAGCGCTACGGAATTTCAACTCATTCTCTAAGGGGGTTGAAAAATATGAAACTCTCAAGCGCGAGATTAAACAAAAAGCTTTGACAAAAAACGAAGACCTCGATCTGACAAAGCTGCGGACCGAGATTCGCAGCGAACTGGTCGCCGAGATGCGCGAAAAACTCGCTTGAATCTAGGCTTTTATTTCCATGTTGAGCGATGACTTCAGCTTGGCCCATAGAGCGTCGTATTTTCGAAGCAACGTCGGTCGAATGTTTGAGATGTCGCACAGGGCTGCTCTTTCGGGGTCCTTTCGGAGTTCGAAGATCACTTTCAACAGCCATATCAGCTTTGGAAGCCGGTGGTAGTCTGAGACAAGACCCAAGTTGTCCTCAATACGATTCACAAGGTTTACTATCGATTTTCTTTCGAAGAAATCAAGCCCGAACTCTTTCATCAACAATTTTTGCAACGAGGACCTTCTAGCTTTTGATCTTGGTCTTGGTCTATACCCCTCTTTTCGCCGGACGGTTGGAAAGTTCCATGTAAGATGATCAAACTCACCCGAAACCACACGCTGGCAAAGTCGAGGGCTGGCTGAAAGATATCCCTCGATGCTTTCTGGGTTGGGATGGGGAGAAATTGGAGGGTCTTCTAAGAAAGAGGTTGCTAAGAGTTTTAACTGCGAGAGGTAAGTAGAGGAATAGTTTTCTTTTTTCAAGCTGTCAGCGACCCTTGCATCCATATTGTTCTATAATTAGTGGTCGAAAAAAGAGGGACAGGACCCTCCGCTAAAGAGGTAACCACCCCATACAGCGATGTCCGTCGCATCTATAAGACCCCGAATCAAAGGAGGTAGCTTCTCTAGTTGACGGATAAATATTTCCCACTCTTCACCGCCCTGTTCATCTCGATCACTCTCGTCTAAAGTCTACGAACTTGAACAAATCAACCGTTGGTCGATATAGCCACCCCAAATAGGAACGGGAGCGCGATCCTCCTCTTCGATAAGATCTTGAATTAACGGAGGTAAACGAGCAATCTGTCGTTCTAAAACTTCCATCTCTAACTCCAATTGCTCCATAACATCATCTTCCTCCCGCCATTCCATATCAACATCAAACTCATCACTCTCGTCTAACACCTCGTCACACTCCAACCAACTTTCATTGTTTTCCATTTTCGCTATTATCACAACGCGCGCCAACGTTTTTCCGAAGATTTATAGTATGCATATTTGTCTAAATTGAAATTGCTCATTAATTTTCGGAAAACACTCGGAAAATCTTCGGGGTCATCTTCGGAGCATCTTCGGAAGTGGGAAACAAGCCAAAACAACGCTTTAATCGGAAAATAGAAAAAGAACGCTTCATTTCTAAAAAAACAGCTTATATACAAATCCGTATTTGATTGACGCCGACTATACTACTCAGTGATAAAAATTTATGTTAGTGAGTTACTTATTGATTATAAGATATAATCATTTCAAGACTAAGCAACAGATTACCCATCGAATACCTATTGATCACACTTATCAATGTCATTAAGATTAGACATGTCTGGATATTCATAATAAAAATAATGATAATGAATTTGTATAGCACACATTTTCATATGGATATGTTCAAAGGCGCTTTACATCAATTCTTATATTAAATAATTTCATTGAATACAGTATTATTGATACCGGTACCTTGTATGCTTTGAAGACTAACATAGTGCAGTTCATGAACATGTCCCAGTACAATGGGATTGGTGACACCAACAGCGGATTCTGGTTGAATGATGACATCGTCATGGTTCTGCAGGCTGCTGATCACACGGATAGGTACCTGAAAATAATTGGCTGCAGCAAAAAGAATGACATGATTGCCCCAAGAGGCATCTTTTTCCATGTCTGTAAGGTAATCTGTCCATGCTGAATATCCATCAACAAAACTGAACAGATCTGTTCCATTTGCCTGGTTGAGAAAGGAGTAATATTTCTTTAAGAGAAAGTAATTCAACATTGGCAAAGAGAATATATATGAAATAAACAGAGTGGTCTGCACATGTAGTAAGGTGATCACACAGTAATGTAACCACTATTAACTCAGTTCTTTAAGAGAAGGTAATTCAATGTTGGCACAGAAAATTCATATGAAATAAACAGAGTGGTCTGTACATGTAGTGAGGTGATCACACAGTAATGCGATCACTATTACATAATGTGATCACTATTAACTCAGTTCTTTACGGGCAGGTAGTTCAATGCTGGCACAGAAAATTCATATCAAATAAACCGAGTGGTCTATACATGTAGTAAGGTGATCACACAACAATGTGATCACTATTAACTCAGTTCTTCTTGGTTAAATCTTTGTTTCCTGGAATAGATTATTAAACTGCTCTTGCAGACTGTTAAAAAAAACAAATGAGAAAATGACACTTGTGCTGTACTTCTTTGACTTGGTTTTAGAGAATTGCCTTTGTGACTCCCAAAACGATTTGTTTCTTTAAACCTGTCTTTAAAAATAGCATATTATCAGATCTAAATTATTTTTATCATAAGGAAAGATTATACAATAATCAGGACATTGTGACACAACACCTGCTTGGGATTGTCTCGCAGAAATCCAACCAGCTTCCTTCTCACTTCATCATGACTAATGCTGATCCTCTTAGCAAGCCACAGTTGTTCAGCCAATGCATAAAACATGCAGTTTCCTCCACCAGGGTTGTTTGAAATGCTAAATCCCTTCCTGCTGGCAATTTCCCTGAGTGCACCAAGAATATCAACATCCTTACAGGTCATATCTTTGACATGGAGTTGTTTAAGGTCACTGAACATGTGCACTGCTGAGAAACAACATAAAAACCACTGAAATAAAAGAACATACTAAAAGGAAACAAGCAAAATGTATTGTGCAACGTTGCCATGAAGATAATTACCACTAATTATATACTAATAGTAAATAACAGTTTCTTTTCTTCTTTATTTTGCAGGAAGAATGGCAGGACAATAGGGAAAGAGAAAAGGAGTACAGTCGAACCTCGATTATCTGGACTTGGTGGGACTAGGGTAAATAGTCCGGATAATTGAGAGTCCGGATAATCGAAAATATGAATATTCATGAGACAATGTAAACAAAAGAAATAAAGATAACACATTTTTAATTCTAAAAGTTTGTTTCAATGACTGCAAATACATGTGTGAAGGTGTATCACGTTCAGTGTTTATAAATGAGAACCTATTCATCGCTTCTAAAAAACTGAAACATACTAGTTTGCTTTAAAGTCTTATCACGAGATCGCATGGCGAAGTCCATCATACGGCGAAGTTGCATAACTTGAACAGGGTCAACACTTTTTTCTCCTTTATCTAAACGTGAAATAATGATTTGTTTATCGCTTTCACTTCGTAGGCATGTTGTTGTTTTGGGTTATGATGCTTCTTGTCTCTCTTTGTCTCCGAGCGCTCGATCTTTCGAAAGCGGAGCGTGTAATGCGCTGTTTTAAACGCAATTTTCCTGACTTTTAACATAATTACTAAATTTTTTTTACCTCCTAAAGTGTTTAACATCTAAAGTCATTAATATTCATGAAAAAAAACGGGACCAGAGAAAAAGTCTGGATAATCGAAAAGTCCGGATAATCGATGTCCGGATAATCGAGGTTCGACTGTACTTGAAGGAAATAAGATGTCAGGAAAGAATGAAAGAAAGTGAACAAACACAAAACTGACAAAAACTGAAGGGAAAGAGGGAGGGAGAATAAGAGGAAAAAAGGGATAAGGAATGCAAGGAAGGAAAGAGAAAAGAAGAATGCAAACTAGAGAAGGAGAAAAGGAGAGGAAAGAGACGAAAGGAAGTAATAGAGGAATGATTGTGTTATAAACTAAATGGTAAACAGCTCAGAGTGTACTATGAAGTGAAGTTGAGAAGAGAAATAATTATTTTACAATCTTGGAATGAACAAGCAATAAAAGCATATTAAAGAATGAAAGCCAATTTATGCAGTGTGCAGGAATAAGTTGGTAGGTTTACATATACATACCAATAGTGATCTTCAGCCACTTTTCCACAAGAGCCTGGCATTGTTTGACCCAATCAAACTGGTTTGCATACCTATCCTGCAAGGACTGTGGCTCCTGTAGTCGAGTTTGCCTCTCTTTGTCACGTAGTATTTTGATCTTCTCTGCCCAAACTTCAGAATCTTCAGAATCCACAACAAAGCTATTGCCAAATAAAAGCTCTTCTTTCAGTGCTTCTCCTAGACCTGAATTACCAGATACAAGAACAGGCAAACCAGCAGACAAAGCTTGCAAGGCAGTCAGCCCAAATCCCTCTGTCCTTGATGGCATAATGGCTAGGTCAGCTTCACAGAACAGATCCAATAGCTTTTCCCTACTGTCTCTATTTCTGTTTGTTAAACCTGCGAAATGACAGCTGCCTTGAATAAATACGATGTTCAAGCAGACGACTTTTGACTTCTCCTTCTTGTCCATCAGGAACCCCAGCAACAATCAGGTGCTAGGTTGTATCACGCAACTTGGCAATTGCCTGGGCAGCAATGTCATACCCTTTTAGCTTGAAATCATCTACACCACCAACACCAAATAACAATACTCTGAAATTTTTTCCATCTTGATCAGCCTGCTTCACATGAGAAAATTCCCTGAAAATACCTGGAGTGAAGTCACAAACGTCAGACCGCAAGGAGGCTCTGATTGCCTCAGCTAACTTTGGTCCAATTGCTACTACATGGTCAGCTATTTTGCAGAGGTCAATTTCTGTGTTGTACATTTCTTCACCCTTGGGAATAGCATCTGTGTGGCTCTTATACATTGCATCCTCCCTGGGGTTTGCATGCACAACTTGGACCCATTTGCAGTTATGAGAATCTCTAATAGACTGTGCTTGACAGCCAAGCTCGACACTGTGAGCTACAACAATGTCAATGGAGAGGTTCAGTGGTGGAGAAGCCAACCAGTCAATAGGCTTACGCCCAGGCCGTTCTTCTGCGTTAATAATAGTAATACCAAGATCTTTACCAGCTCTTTTATCCTCCTCGCTGCACTTTGGAACAAACATGGTGACGTGCACATTTTCTAGCTTTGCCAAGTACTTGGCTAATTCAGTGTTAAAGGTTGACAGATCATTAGTGGAAGATCCCCACTCACTGGCTAGAAGTGTGACTTTTAGAATCCTGTCAGGAGATGATAAACTTGCCACATCTTGTTCCAGGGCTTCCCGTGATGTAGAGGCCATGGTGGGACGTGATGAATCCTAGCAGTGCATAAGATATAAAACAAAAATAATATCAACATGTGCAGAGTTGTCAAAAAAGAGCTGTGATCAGCAATATTGTGACTACCGTACTTTCATGTTTTTGCAAGTTACATAATCACAGGATTTGACTAAATTTGTTTTGAGCACATTCTTTTCCTCCCCTTGCAGATTTTGGCTTTTGCTTTCACCAGAGACGTACTAGCACAACGCTTATAACATTACCAATAAACCAATTTGCTTTTTAAAGCTCTTGACAGGAGACAACAAGTTGGTGTTATTAATTTTACTTATACTTTTCTCAGGCTTTAAATTTTGATAAAAAGTCTAATGAAAAACTATTATTTAAGCGGGAATGCCTTGCCATTTGGTATTAATGGTTCCTTAACTGTTAGTTTGGTTCAGATCATATTTATCTGGAGGACACAGACTTGTGATAGATGACAAGTTGTCTGATTTTCTCCCTGTAACATCTGGGGTTCCTCTGTAAGGGTCAGTTTTAAAGCCTTTACTGCTCTTGAACTTTATTTTCACAGGAAAAATTTACTAACAGTTGAACGTGTTTTCATTTAATTCTTGGTTGTGGTGATGGCTACAATTTGCAGTAAGGGTGGCGTGCATTAGATCTATCAATGACAGGGACTATGACCTTGAAGGAATTAATTAGACAGTGTTGTTGTTGAAAAGGGCCTTGGGATTTTAGTTACCCACAAATTGAAACCAAAATGATCACACTGATTTTATCTCCTTGAAAGCTCAAAAAATGCTTATTCTCCTTTACTGCACAAGCAAGAAAATAAGTGATATCAGAACAAAGAAATTACTTTATATTAGCATTGTGGGGATAGTTTCTCTAAAGAAACTGGTGCTGTGTCGGTGGGAAATTGAAACACAAGAAATTGGGTAAATGAAACGAGTTGATTAAGTAAGTTATACCACAGGAAGGTCAAAGGGAGGTGCTGACGTTTCGAGCATTAGCCCTATTACTTGGGTTTGGTCATACCTTGAATATGCTAGCATGTTATGGTCACCTCATACCAAAATAAACATCAACAGTTTAGAACATGTCCAGTGCAGCTACTCGATTCAATTTTGCCAGGTATTAATTACTCTTAGCGAGTGCAATTGGTAAATTAATTTTTTTACCTTTGCTGTATCATAGAGAAATTAAAGATTAAGCATTCTTCTTCCAGTGTTAAAAGAATAATTATGTATGAGTTAAATTTATCTTTGATTATGTATCGTTTTACTTTTGTAACAAATCACAAAGAAATGTTGATAATTTAACACTTGATATCCCTATCAGTAGGACTGACACCTTTAAGAATTCTTTTCTTGTATGGATCTGTCACCTGTGGAATGAATTACCTCTTAGTATTAGGGAGTTGAACACACTGTCAACCTTTCAAGAGAATTTGATGGTCTTTTATTATAAGTTTACTGGATTATCTGTAATCTTCCACTGTATCTTACTCCATTGTTAGTCTATTTATGATAATTTTTATTGAAAAGTATTTATGTCTCTTGTGAATTTCTTTTAAATAATATTACTTTTATAATTATGTTTTCACACTATATTTTACTTGATTAAATATTCCTCTATTTAAATATTATATATGTATATATATATATACATAAAAAACTGACAGGCATTGACCCAGACACCTGGGAATCGCTTGCAGATGACCACAGTGGTTGGAGGCATGCAGTGAGAGAGGGAGCCAAGAGCGGGGAAGAGAAGAGAAGACAACAGCTGGAGGAAAAGAGAGCAAAGAGAAAAGAGAGGCAGCTGAACCTAGCACCAAATCCGGCATCTAATTTTGTGTGCGGAAACAGCGGTAGAGACTGCCATGCAAGGATCGGTCTGCTGAGTCACTCCAGAAGTTGTTCTTGGAGGGACTAAATGGACAAACCTGAGCACAACCCATTGTCTCAAGAGACGGAAGGATGCCTACAGATATATATATATTTCATTTTGTCTTTTTATGATGCAATAATAGGTGGCTTTTCAAGGAGTCTTGCATTGTGTTTTAAAAAACTGTTTCCCTTAACGCTTTCACTCCCAAGAGGGACTTTATAGGGTTTACTCTGTCTAACGCCAGACGATTTTACTTGTCAAATACCTCTGGTTGATTGACCATTGTTATAAATCTGAAACTCGATTAATAATAAATACAGGGTGTAACTAGTTGCTACTGTGCCTGTGTAATGAAGGTTCTTTGACACAACTCTTTATTACATATCACAGCTGTTATATAAAGATTGATTCAGCCTTCTAGAGTAGCCTCTAGGCTTGCCTATTGAAAAGCCATTGGAAAACTAATTCAAGGTTACTGGCAGTGAAAAACTCTTTGAATCTAGAAATCTAAATACACATTGAAATGAATCACATCATTTGCATTGTAACTGCATTTGAAACTGTTTATAGTTTTATACTGTGATGACCCTAGGTCTGCTTGCACTAATTAGCCCTTGGACAACTTGAACCTGAAGTTTACAGTGATTCCTGATACAAGTATCCATTTATTTTAAGTATCATAAATGCCTGAGATTTCAAGGCAATGAAAAACTGTTTAATACAGTACATACCACTATTTGCCCTGACATTACAAAAGTCACTAAAGGTCAGTTTCTCATTTTTGTCAGTTGCTTTGACATCAGGACATACAGTTTGTATCCACTGGCTGCTTAGTACCTAAAATGAAAAAAACAAAACAAAAAAAAATGTAATTAGTTTGATCCTACCATGGTACAGGTTACAGTATTATACATGTACATTAGTATAACTTACAGAACACAGGCACACATGCTATCTCATGTAGACGCAACTTCACCCAACAAATGCTCTTGTCTTGACAAGCACTTGACAGGAGTATGCCTATAATAAAACAATAATTACTTTCAAATTGGTATTGGCATGATAGTGAGAATGATCAAGGCTGCAGCTTGAGTCATCTGCAGAATTCAAAGGCTGAGGCCGATAACTCAAACAAATAGTTCTTTATCGTCAGCTTGTTTAATAAACCATTAGTTTTTTTCTGTGAGTTGCTAACTCTGTACTCTGGCTCAGAATCGAATGAGCCAGAATATTATCATTTTCGATAATGTCCTCTAATTTGTTGCATTTCATGCAGGAGAAGGCAAATCTAGTTTTGTGCGAGTCTCTTGTGTAACACTGGCAAGATCATTTGAGTTTGCTCTTTGTCTGTGGTCAATGCAAATTTAGCCACCTCTCCCCTTGTTTATTTTTTAAGAGCCACAGCCTTGCTTTCACTGTATGTGCCTTGCTATCACTGTATGAACCTTGCTTTCACTGTATGTGCCTTGCTTTCACTGAATGAGCCTTGCTTTTACTGTATGAGCCTTCCTTTCACTGTATGAGCCTTGCTTTCACTGTATGAGCCTTGCTTTCACTGTATGAGCCTTCCTTTCACTGTATGGGCCTTCCTTTCACTATATAAGCCTTGCTTTCAATGTATGAGCCTTGCTTTCACTGTAGGGTTGAATTTCAGAAACAACTGTGTTTGTCAAGCAATATGCAAATTGACATCTACCATTGACAAGAAAACAGCCAATAACTTGTTTCTGGTTGCATTGTTTACACGTACATGTCATGTTATTCTCAAGAAAACAACTGTTTATGTAACTGTTACCATGAATAAAAACATCCATTGAACGTTACAAATTGTTTGATTTATTGTTTTCCACAAAAATACAAAACAACAGTGACATTTGGTGATCTAATTGTAGACAGAAAACAATGGATTTGGATGATGACCAGTAATTATAATAGATGATTAGTTCAGCTCGCAGCATTATTGCATATAAGGCAGCCAGCCCTAAGGGACTATTTTACAAGGAAGGGGGGGGGGGGGGGTTGGTGGGACTAGAGGGGGGCCATCCCAAAATAAACTGCTTTTGATGGCGGGCATCCCAAAAAGTTAGGGAAAATGGGGATCAAGTGACATATTTTAGAAATACTTTTATGTCATAAATATTTAATCAGAAATTGAATTCTCTTTCTTTTGATTTGTGCTGATAAACAGCTCTCTGCTGTATTAGAAATTAAGGGGAGGGGGGGGGGGGTCATCCAAAAAAAATACTGCTTCGCACCAGCCCACCCCCTTTGTAAAAAATGAACGGTCCCTAATGTGTTTCCATCGTGATCTGTTGACATCTTGTTGTGATGTGGTGTGTGTGTGCTTCTTTACATGGTGATATGGTTCTTTCATGTGACTTGGTCTTGTCATTATGACACGCACTTTGTCGGATGTAATAACGACTCTCTCGCCGTAATTTCCAGACTCAACCTGTTCTAAATAACCACCTGCTAACTCAGTTTTAAAAGTAGGTCTAGTTCCTTGTCGAAAAAAATTATGGCTTTGAATTATGGCAAATGAGCCTCTGGCCCCTGTCATTAGAAAGTTATGGGCCATTTATAAAGTTTGTGCCATTATAGGGTAATTAAGTGGGCCAGGAAAAATTTCAACAAAGGTTAAATAATTCTTTATTACTTGTATTTTTTGGGAGGCATGTTAACTTTAAACAATTGAGGCTAATATAAGATGCAAATATATTCAAAGCACGCGAAACCACTGAAAGCACTTGGAACTCCGAGCAAGAGCCCCGTTTGCAAGTGGAGTACGAGTTGAAGATCGGGTACAAAAATGAAGCAAACCCGAATCAAAGAGCGAAGGCGTCGTGGTTTTTCGCTTGTTTATTCGTCATTAAACTGAACATTTTACAAATTAAAATACTTTTCACAAAATGGTGTATATTTTACTAGCTGGTTCACGGCTTGGGCGTATCACAGACCTGATAAGTTCTTTTTTAATGCGCCATTTCGTAGCTTTATGCGCCATAGGCGCATGGCCGTCGTAATCCCTGACTAAAATTCCGCTCTGTCTAATCCTATTCGAATATTACAGTTAAAAGAACGAGGCATATTACAATGGACTCTATTGTTATTCATCAGTATGTTAATGAAGTGGCGGGGTATTCTAAAGTTTAGCCCTCTTAACTATATGGGGTGCACTCCATAAACTACGATTACTTCGAGTTATTGAAGCTAATTGCAGAATGCCCATTCACTTAATAGCAGCAGCATCACTGCCTGACGCCTTAATCACAGTCCGCCATGTTGGATGCAACGTCATCATTTTCGCACGAAAGTGAGGCCACGCGTGTTAAAACAATCATGGCTGACTCGACGAGTACTCCGATTTCTTCAGAGTTTTGGCACCGCAATCTGGTGGACATACCGTCATTCACAAACGCCTTTATTGAAAAAATGGCCAGTGAAAACCTTCCAGTGAAAGTGACTTTGACATCCATCTTAATGCTTCTGTTCAATGAATGTATGCTTTTGAGGCGATTTAATGACAAAATGATGATTTTGTATTGTGTCAAAGAAATTCACATAGTATGTTTACTGTGAACAATTTTCAAGACTTTATTGTGTCATATCATAGTCTCAACGAGCATTCCTCATCTTGTGAGCCTTGTTAGACAGTTATTTTCATTAAGACTCCTGTACCTTTTACAAAAAAAGCTTTTGAAATTATCAATAACAATTACATGTAAAAGTACTATAATTTTCTGTATCTGTACCTTAGACCTTGCTTACTTGATTGCAATAACAAAGCGAAAGAATATGACTCAACTCTAATGGTAATTTTAACATATACATGTTATTATAGACTGTGAAATTCTACATTTTGACCTCTTGCTCCCTCCAAGATGAGCAACTACAGGTGAGAAAAAGGAATGTAACAAATGATAACATTTTTGAACATGTGTGCTTAGGCACCTACCCTTAAAATCAAGTAAGCAAGGATTTGTGGTGTATTTATCATGCATTAGTTTAGGAAGTCATTCATAAAATAAAGGTCCCTGAAAGTCTGTAATAAGACATGACACTGTCCATATCTGATTGATGCTGCCGGCCATGGTTAGTGGGATGACCCTATCAAAAAAATGAAACTCCTTGACTCTTCTAATGGCCCTTTCAACATGCACTCGAAGGTTGTGAATTTTTTTGCTCTCCTGGAGTTCACCTTTCGAAAACTGTTGCTTGCTGCTTAAAAATGATGGCATCACTACACTGCAACCAAGAGGTGTGAGTAGATCCTGTATTACAAAGCCCTTATCAGCCATAATCTGATCTCCAGGCTGGAGCAATGACAAGAGACCAGATTGCTTGACCAGCTCTTTATCTGATATTGACCCCTCAAACAAAGAACTTATGTGAATTATTTCCCCTGATGGTGAAATAACAACATTACCCTTCTAGGTGGTGTGGCTTTTGTAGGATGAATACATTTCACTATTTAACACTAAACTTGATGGTGCCTGAACCTTTATCTCATATGCATCAATAATACCCATGCAGTCTGGGTACAGAGACTTGAAACAAGTAGGCATGTGCTTCTGGAGTTTTGCCCGAAATGGCCAGATACGAATACTCCCAAGCATGAAATAAAGAAATTTTATCCAAGAAATGAAAACCCTACTTACAGTTGTTTGGGAAATATTAAAATTATCAGCTAATACTTGGTTTAAAGTACCAACCCTCAACTTTTGAAGAACTAAATAGAACTGGTCAAATAAACTTAGTTTGCAGCCTTGCATAGTTTGCCTTAGGCCTTCAACATCCCTAATCCCTTTATTTCTAAGGCGCTACATCTGGGACCAAGAATACATATTCTGTGCAGTGGGACTCAGAGCTCTAAACGTTGCAACAAGAACATCAAAGGAAGGAAAACCTGTGTAAAACCTAATACTGCTGTTAGGTTACATTTTTAGTTGTTCATATATTGTTTGCTTCTCCAGTGCTGCCTCCAGCTCCCCAATTCTCTGATGAGCTGCTTCAAGCAGCTCCTCTGTGGTCTTGGGAGGCTCACCAGAAAAAATGTAATCGTGGCAGTTCAAGGTAGGTGTGTATATGGGCTCGCGGGAGTCGACAAGAACAGAAGAGGATGCACAGGGTGACAGTTCCGGTTGGCCCTCCATTGGAATTTCCTCATCAGAAACTTGGCCGCTGGAAGTTGATGCTATGGATTAAAATGAAAACATATAAGTACGATTTTAACCAATAAATGTTTTAAACAATAGTGACAACATGAATTTACCTGTGGCAGTGGCAGTAGCAGCCGATGACACGCTTACATCGAATAATCGCACTCGTGCACGCGGTGCTTCTCGCGTCTTCGGAGATTTTCTTTTTCTGGTGAACTTGACCAGCAAAATACACTCGGAACTGCATGCTTCTCCAGAACACGCTTCCCTGTTAAAGTGGTCTTAAAATCCCCTTCCTTAAAGTGTACAGAGCAGACTCTTGTGCTGTTGGTTATCTGGAGATGGGCCAGATAATATGTAAGCTTAAATACATGTGCGCAAAAATGACATCGATAACGTCACCAACTTCCCTTGAAGCTTTTGCCCACGTCTCGCCGTATTTTGACAACCCACTGCTTTCGAAGGGATTGATCACTCGGAAATTGGTGAAAGGTAAGACCTTGAATAATTTTTTAGCGATTATTTTGACATTGCGGCACGCAACAGTGATCTCTGTTCGGCATGATGGCAAATCCTCGATCGCCGGAAGTTGACCTTTACACGCGTGGCCTCGCATTGGTGACAAAAATACATGACGTCAGTCCAAGATGGCTGCTGTACGATAAAGGCGAATGGGGTGCACTCCATAAACTACGATTACTTCGAGTTATTGAAGCTAATTGCAGAATGCCCATTCACTTAATAGCAGCAGCATCACTGCCTGACAAAATGGCCTTTTGTTGTCTCTCTCAAACGAAGCGTTTCGACATGTTTACTTCGGCATGTTATCAACGTGACAAAACTTCCACTTTTGGGTCCAATTTGTAAGAGTTGCAAATTACAACAATGAGAGTAAATATACTAAAGTTACTTACATTGGTAAAGAGGTAATTCTGCTGTCTTCCCTGCGCGACTACGCATTAATGATCCCTACTTCCGCCATTCCATCATGATTACTTCTGCATAACTTCATAAACTGCGCGACAAAGTTCCTGAAAGTTGAGAGGAAACGCATTACCTTGCTTTTTAACGAATGAAACGGAAAAACAGCAAAATGATTCATCTTTGCAGGGATAAAAAACAAAATCAAACGATACCTACCGCGTTTCCACCTTGCTACAACTCGTACGTACAGTCACCCCCGGCAAAACCCCCACAAACTTGCTCCAGTGGCAAGAGATGCTGGGAAGTCATACTTTCTTCCTATGTTGGGAGCCGTAAGGGCTTCTTTGAAAAACAAACGGAGGCGTTCAGTAAGCTGAGGTAGAAGGGCAATCTTTACTGTTTGTTAATTCATTTATCGTATTATTTATCTATCTGTTAATTCATATATTTAATTAATTTTTGTAAAAGGTGCTAAGTGCTTGATTGTATCTACGGCTTGTCTTAACACACCCGACCCTCTCCATAAAGTCCTCCATGAATCAATAATGCGAGTGGGTATCCGCTGAACTCAATAACCGTTGATTCACAAACAATGCAAAATGGCCGGAGAAGTCTTACAAAGAACAACTCAAAGATTGTTAACAACAAGTTGTCGAACTTGGATGTCCACGTAAGTTTATCCACTCATAGAAACCTTTGATACCGCCAAATTCGCCCCATCTTTTCCTTCGTGTCACTACCGTTGGTAACTCAAAGATATATGACTTACTTTTTTAGGAGGTGGTTGAGTGATGGACAAGGCGAGCGACTGGATTACTAGAGGGATGAGTGATGGACTAAGTGACTGACGGCTTTACTAGTGGATTGAGTGATGGACCCAGTGACTGACTGGTTTACTAGTGGATTAAGAAATGGAGTAAGTGACTGACTGGTTTACTAGTGGGTTGAGTGATGGAGTATGTGACTGACTGGTTTACTAGTGGGTTGAGTGATGGACTACATGACTGACTGGTTTACTAGTGGGTTGAGTGATGGACTAAGTGACTGAGTGGTTTACTAGTGGGTTGAGTGATGGACTAAGTGACTGACTGGTTTACTAGTGGTTGAGTGATGGACTAAGTGACTGACTGGTTTACTAGTGGGTTGAGTGATGGACTAAGTAACTGAGTGGTTTACTAGCTGGTTGAGTGATGGACTAAGTAACTGAGTGGTTTACTAGCTGGTTGAGTGATGTACTAAGTAACTGAGTGGTTTACTAGTGGGTTGACTGATGGACTAAGTAACTGAGTGGTTTAATAGCTGGTTGAGTGATGGACTAAGTAACTGAGTGGTTTACTAGTGGGTTGAGTAATGGACTAAGTGACTGAGTGGTTTACTAGTGGGTTGAGTGATGGACTAAGTGACTGACTGGTTTACTAGTGGGTTTAGTGATGGACTAAGTGACTGACTGGTTTATTAGTGGTTGAGTGATGGACTAAGTGACTGACTGGTTTACTAGTGGGTTGAGTGATGGACTAAGTTAATGACTGGTTTACTAGTGGGTTAAATGATGGACTAAGTCACTCAGAGTGGTTTACTAGTCGGTTGAGTGATGGACTAAGTGACTCACAGGTTTACTAGTGGGTTGAGTGATGGACTAAGTGACTCAGTGGTTTACTAGTGGGTTGAGTGATGGACTAAGTGACTGACTGGTTTACTAGCAGGTTGAGTGATGGACTAAGTGAATGACTGGTTTACTAGTGGGTTGAGTGATGGACTAAGTGACTGAGTGGTTTAGTAGTGGGTTGAGTGATGGACTAAGTGACTGAATCGTTTACTAGTGGGTTGAGTGATGGACTAAGTGACTGACTGGTTTACTAGTGGTTGAGTGATGGACTAAGTGACTGAGTGGTTTACTAGTGGGTTAAGTGATGGACTAAGTGACTGACTTTATTACTAGTGGGTTGAGTAATGGACTAAGTGACTGACTGGTTTACTAGTGGGTTGAGTGATGGACTAAGTGACTGAATGGTTTACTAGTGGGTTGAGTGATGGACTAAGTGACTGACTGGTTTACTAGTGGGTTGAGTGATGGACTAAGTGACTGACTTTATTACTAGTGGGTTGAGTGATGGACTAAGTGACTGACTGGTTTACTAGTGGGTTGAGTGATGGACTAAGTGACTGAGTGGTTTACTAGTGGGTTGAGTGATGCACTAAGTGACTGAGTGGTTTACTAGTGGGTTGAGTGATGGACTAAGTGACTGACTGGTTTACTAGTGGTTGAGTGATGGACTAAGTAACTGAGTGGTTTACTAGTGGGTTGAGTGATGGACTAAGTGACTGAGTGGTTTACTAGTTGGTTGAGTGATGGACTAAGTGACTGACTGGTTTACTAGTGGGTTGAGTGATGGACTAAGTAACTGAGTGGTTTACTAGCTGGTTGAGTGATGGACTAAGTAACTGAGTGGTTTACTAGCTGGTTAAGTGATGTACTAAGTAACTGAGTGGTTTACTAGTGGGTTGAGTGATGGACTAAGTAACTGAGTGGTTTACTAGCTGGTTGAGTGATGGACTAAGTAACTGAGTGGTTTACTAGTGGGTTGAGTGATGGACTAAGTGACTGAGTGGTTTACTAGTTGGTTGAGTGATGGACTAAGTGACTGACTGGTTTACTAGTGGGTTGTGTGATGGACTAAGTGTCTGACTGGTTTACTAGTGGGTTGAGTGATGGACTATGTGACTGACTGGTTTACTAGTGGATTGAGTGATGGAGTAAGTGACTGACTGATTTACTAGTGGGTTGAGTGATGGGCTAAGTGACTGACTTTATTACTAGTGGGTTGAGTGATGGACTAAGTGACTGACTGGTTTACTAGCAGGTTGAGTGATGGACTAAGTGACTGACTGGTTTACTAGTGGGTTGAGTGATAGACTAAGTGACTGAGTGGTTTACTAGTGGGTTGAGTGATGGACTAAGTTAATGACTGGTTTACTAGTGGGTTAAATGATGGACTAAGTCACTCAGAGTGGTTTACTAGTCGGTTGAGTGATGGACTAAGTGACTGACTGGTTTACTAGTGGGTTGAGTGATGAACTAAGTGACTGAGTGGTTTACTAGTGGGTTGAGTGATGGACTAAGTGACTGACTGGTTTACTAGCAGGTTGAGTGATGGACTAAGTGACTGACTGGTTTACTAGTGGGTTGAGTGATGGACTAAGTGACTGAGTGGTTTACTAGTTGGTTGAGTGATGGACTAAGTGACTGACTTTATTACTAGTGGGTTGAGTGATGGACTAAGTGACTGACTGGTTTACTAGTGGGTTGAGTGATGGAATAAGTGACTGACTGGTTTACTAGTGGGTTGAGTGATGGACTAAGTGACTGAGTGGTTTACTAGTGGGTTGAGTGATGGACTAAGTGACTGACTGGTTTACTAGTGGTTGAGTGATGGACTAAGTGACTGACTGGTTTACTAGTGGGTTGAGTGATGGACTAAGTAACTGAGTGGTTTACTAGCTGGTTGAGTGATGGACTAAGTAACTGAGTGGTTTACTAGCTGGTTGAGTGATGTACTAAGTAACTGAGTGGTTTACTAGTGGGTTGAGTAACGGACTAAGTAACTGAGTGGTTTACTAGCTGGTTGAGTGATGGACTAAGTAACTGAGTGGTTTACTAGTGGGTTGAGTGATGGACTAAGTGACTGAGTGGTTTACTAGTGGGTTAAGTGATGGACTAAGTGACTGACTTTATTACTAGTGGGTTGAGTGATGGACTAAGTGACTGACTGGTTTACTAGTGGGTTGAGTGATGGACTAAGTGACTGAATGGTTTACTAGTGGGTTGAGTGATGGACTAAGTGACTGACTGGTTTACTAGTGGGTTGAGTGATGGACTAAGTGACTGACTTTATTACTAGTGGGTTGAGTGATGGACTAAGTGACTGACTGGTTTACTAGTGGGTTGAGTGATGGACTAAGTGACTGAGTGGTTTACTAGTGGGTTGAGTGATGGACTAAGTGACTGAGTGGTTTACTAGTGGGTTGAGTGATGGACTAAGTGACTGACTGGTTTACTAGTGGTTGAGTGATGGACTAAGTGACTGACTGGTTTACTAGTGGGTTGAGTGATGGACTAAGTAACTGAGTGGTTTACTAGCTGGTTGAGTGATGGACTAAGTAACTGAGTGGTTTACTAGCTGGTTGAGTGATGTACTAAGTAACTGAGTGGTTTACTAGTGGGTTGAGTGATGGACTAAGTAACTGAGTGGTTTACTAGCTGGTTGAGTGATGGACTAAGTAACTGAGTGGTTTACTAGTGGGTTGAGTGATGGACTAAGTGACTGAGTGGTTTACTAGTTGGTTGAGTGATGGACTAAGTGACTGACTGGTTTACTAGTGGGTTGTGTGATGGACTAAGTGTCTGACTGGTTTACTAGTGGGTTGAGTGATGGACTATGTGACTGACTGGTTTACTAGTGGATTGAGTGATGGAGTAAGAAACTGACTGATTTACTAGTGGGTTGAGTGATGGGCTAAGTGACTGACTTTATTACTAGTGGGTTAAGTGATTGACTAAGTGACAACTGGTTTACTAGTGGGTTGAGTGATGGACTATGTGACTGACTGGTTTACTAGTGGATTGAGTGATGGAGTAAGTGACTGACTTATTTTCTACTGGGTTGAGTGATGGACTAAGTGACTGAATTTATTACTAGTGGGTTGAGTGATGGACTAAGTGACTGACTGGTTTACTACTGGGTTGAGTGATGGACTAAGTGACTGAATTTATTACTAGTGGGTTGAGTGATGGACTAAGTGACTGACTGGTTTACTAGTGGGTTGAGTGATGGACTAAGTGACTGACTGGTTTATTAGTGGTTGAGTGATGGAGTAAGTGACTGACTGGTTTACTAGTGGGTTGAGTGATGGACTAAGTTAATGACTGGTTTACTAGTGGGTTGAGTGATGGACTAAGTGACTGACTGGTTTACTAGTGGGTTGAGTGATGGACTAAGTAACTGAGTGGTTTACTAGCTGGTTGAGTGATCTACTAAGTAACTGAGTGGTTTACTAGTGGGTTGAGTGATGGACTAAGTAACTGAGTGGTTTACTAGCTGGGTGAGTGATGGACTAAGTAACTGACTGGTTTACTAGTGGGTTGAGTGATGGACTAAGTGACTGAGTGGTTTATTAGTGGTTGAGTGATGGAGTAAGTGACTGACTGGTTTACTAGTGGGTTGAGTGATGGACTAAGTTAATGACTGGTTTACTAGTGGGTTAAATGATGGACTAAGTCACTCAGAGTGGTTTACTAGTCGGTTAAGTGATGCACTAAGTGACTGAGTGGTTTACTAGTGGGTTGAGTGATGGACTAAGTGACTGAGTGGTTTACTAGTGGGTTGAGTGATGGACTAAGTGACTTACTGGTTTAATAGCAGGTTGAATTGAGTGATGGACTAATTGACTGACTGGTTTACTAGCAGGTTGAGTGATGGACTAAGTGACTGAGTGGTTTACTAGTGGCTTGAGTGATGGACTAAGTGACTGACTTTATTACTAGTAGGTTGAGTGATGGACTAAGTGACTGACTGGTTTACTAGTGGGTTGAGTGATGGACTAAGTGACTGAGTGGTTTACTAGTGGGTTGAGTGACGGACTAAGTGACTGACTGGTTTACTAGTGGGTTGAGTGATGGACTAAGTGACTGACTGGTTTACTAGTGGGTTGAGTGATGGACTAAGTAACTGAGTGGTTTACTAGCTGGTTGAGTGATGGACTAAGTAACTGAGTGGCTTACTAGCTGGTTGAGTGATCTACTAAGTAACTGAGTGGTTTACTAGTGGGTTGAGTGATGGACTAAGTAACTGAGTGGTTTACTAGCTGGGTGAGTGATGGACTAAGTAACTGACTGGTTTACTAGTGGGTTGAGTGATGGACTAAGTGACTGAGTGGTTTACTAGTGGGTTGAGTGATGGACTAAGTGACTGACTGGTTTACTAGCGGGTTGTGTGATGGACTAAGTGACTGAGTGGTTTACTAGCGGGTTGAGTGATGGACTAGGTAACTGACTTTATTACTTGTAGGTTGAGTTATGCACTAAGTGACTGACTGGTTTACTAGTGGGTTGTGTGATGGACTAAGTGACTGAGTGGTTTACTAGCGGGTTGAGTGATGGACTATGTGACTGACTGGTTTACTAGTGGGTTGAGTGATGGTTTAAGTGACTGACTGGTTTACTAGTGGGTTGAGTGATGGACTAAGTTAATGACTGGTTTACTAGTGGGTTAAATGATGGACTAAGTCACTCAGAGTGGTTTACTTGTCGGTTGAGTGATGGACTAAGTGACTGACTGGTTTACTAGTGGGTTGAGTGATGGACTAAGTGTTTGAGTGGTTTACTAGTGGGTTGAGTGATGGACTAAGTGACTGACTGGTTTACTAGTGGTTGAGTGATGGACTAAGTGACTGACTGGTTTACTAGTGGGTTGAGTGATGGACTAAGTAACTGAGTGGTTTACTAGCTGGTTGAGTGATGGACTAAGTAACTGAGTGGTTTACTAGCTGGTTGAGTGATGTACTAAGTAACTGAGTGGTTTACTAGTGGGTTGAGTAACGGACTAAGTAACTGAGTGGTTTTCTAGCTGGTTGAGTGATGGACTAAGTAACTGAGTGGTTTACTAGTGGGTTGAGTGATGGACTAAGTGACTGAGTGGTTTACTAGTGGGTTAAGTGATGGACTAAGTGACTGACTTTATTACTAGTGGGTTGAGTGATGGACTAAGTGACTGACTGGTTTACTAGTGGGTTGAGTGATGGACTAAGTGACTGAATGGTTTACTAGTGGGTTGAGTGATGGACTAAGTGACTGACTGGTTTACTAGTGGGTTGAGTGATGGACTAAGTGACTGACTTTATTACTAGTGGGTTGAGTGATGGACTAAGTGACTGACAGGTTTACTAGTGGGTTGATTGATGGACTAAGTGACTGAGTGGTTTACTAGTGGGTTGAGTGATGGACTAAGTGACTGAGTGGTTTACTAGTGGGTTGAGTGATGGACTAAGTGACTGACTGGTTTACTAGTGGTTGAGTGATGGACTAAGTGACTGACTGGTTTACTAGTGGGTTGAGTGATGGACTAAGTAACTGAGTGGTTTACTAGCTGGTTGAGTGATGGACTAAGTAACTGAGTGGTTTACTAGCTGGTTGAGTGATGTACTAAGTAACTGAGTGGTTTACTAGTGGGTTGAGTGATGGACTAAGTAACTGAGTGGTTTACTAGCTGGTTGAGTGATGGACTAAGTAACTGAGTGGTTTACTAGTGGGTTGAGTGCTGGACTAAGTGACTGAGTGGTTTACTAGTTGGTTGAGTGATGGACTAAGTGACTGACTGGTTTACTAGTGGGTTGTGTGATGGACTAAGTGTCTGACTGGTTTACTAGTGGGTTGAGTGATGGTCTATGTGACTGACTGGTTTACTAGTGGATTGAGTGATGGAGTAAGTGACTGACTGATTTACTAGTGGGTTGAGTGATGGGCTAAGTGACTGACTTTATTACTAGTGGGTTAAGTGATTGACTAAGTGACAACTGGTTTACTAGTGGGTTGAGTGATGGACTATGTGACTGACTGGTTTACTAGTGGATTGAGTGATGGAGTAAGTGACTGACTTATTTACTACTGGGTTGAGTGATGGACTAAGTGACTGAATTTATTACTAGTGGGTTAAGTGATGGACTAAGTGACTGACTGGTTTACTAGTGGGTTGAGTGATGGACTAAGTGACTGACTGGTTTATTAGTGGTTGAGTGATGGAGTAAGTGACTGACTGGTTTACTAGTGGGTTGAGTGATGGACTAAGTTAATGACTGGTTTACTAGTGGGTTAAATGATGGACTAAGTCACTCAGAGTGGTTTACTAGTCGGTTAAGTGATGCACTAAGTGACTAAGTGGTTTACTAGTGGGTTGAGTGATGGACTAAGTGACTGAGTGGTTTACTAGTGGGTTGAGTGATGGACTAAGTGACTTACTGGTTTAAAAGCAGGTTGAGTGATGGACTAATTGACTGACTGGTTTACTAGCAGGTTGAGTGATGGACTAAGTGACTGAGTGGTTTACTAGTGGCTTGAGTGATGGACTAAGTGACTGACTTTATTACTAGTAGGTTGAGTGATGGACTAAGTGACTGACTGGTTTACTAGTGGGTTGAGTGATAGACTAAGTGACTGAGTGGTTTACTAGTGGGTTGAGTGACGGACTAAGTGACTGACTGGTTTACTAGTGGGTTGAGTGATGGACTAAGTAACTGAGTGGTTTACTAGCTGGTTGAGTGATGGACTAAGTAACTGAGTGGCTTACTAGCTGGTTGAGTGATCTACTAAGTAACTGAGTGGTTTACTAGTGGGTTGAGTGATGGAGTAAGTAACTGAGTGGTTTACTAGCTGGGTCAGTGATGGACTAAGTGACTGACTGGTTTACTACTGGGTTGAGTGATGGACTAAGTGACTGAATTTCTTACTAGTGGGTTGAGTGATGGACTAAGTGACTGACTGGTTTACTAGTGGGTTGAGTGATGGACTAAGTGACTGACTGGTTTATTAGTGGTTGAGTGATGGAGTAAGTGACTGACTGGTTTACTAGTGGGTTGAGTGATGGACTAAGTTAATGACTGGTTTACTAGTGGGTTAAATGATGGACTAAGTCACTCAGAGTGGTTTACTAGTCGGTTAAGTGATGCACTAAGTGACTGAGTGGTTTACTAGTGGGTTGAGTGATGGACTAAGTGACTGAGTGGTTTACTAGTGGGTTGAGTGATGGACTAAGTGACTTACTGGTTTAATAGCAGGTTGAGTGATGGACTAATTGACTGACTGGTTTACTAGCAGGTTGAGTGATGGACTAAGTGACTGAGTGGTTTACTAGTGGCTTGAGTGATGGACTAAGTGACTGACTTTATTACTAGTAGGTTGAGTGATGGACTAAGTGACTGACTGGTTTACTAGTGGGTTGAGTGATGGACTAAGTGACTGAGTGGTTTACTAGTGGGTTGAGTGACGGACTAAGTGACTGACTGGTTTACTAGTGGGTTGAGTGATGGACTAAGTGACTGACTGGTTTACTAGTGGGTTGAGTGATGGACTAAGTAACTGAGTGGTTTACTAGCTGGTTGAGTGATCTACTAAGTAACTGAGTGGTTTACTAGTGGGTTGAGTGATGGACTAAGTAACTGAGTGGTTTACTAGCTGGGTGAGTGATGGACTAAGTAACTGACTGGTTTACTAGTGGGTTGAGTGATGGACTAAGTGACTGAGTGGTTTATTAGTGGTTGAGTGATGGAGTAAGTGACTGACTGGTTTACTAGTGGGTTGAGTGATGGACTAAGTTAATGACTGGTTTACTAGTGGGTTAAATGATGGACTAAGTCACTCAGAGTGGTTTACTAGTCGGTTAAGTGATGCACTAAGTGACTGAGTGGTTTACTAGTGGGTTGAGTGATGGACTAAGTGACTGAGTGGTTTACTAGTGGGTTGAGTGATGGACTAAGTGACTTACTGGTTTAATAGCAGGTTGAGTGATGGACTAATTGACTGACTGGTTTACTAGCAGGTTGAGTGATGGACTAAGTGACTGAGTGGTTTACTAGTGGCTTGAGTGATGGACTAAGTGACTGACTTTATTACTAGTAGGTTGAGTGATGGACTAAGTGACTGACTGGTTTACTAGTGGGTTGAGTGATGGACTAAGTGACTGAGTGGTTTACTAGTGGGTTGAGTGACGGACTAAGTGACTGACTGGTTTACTAGTGGGTTGAGTGATGGACTAAGTGACTGACTGGTTTACTAGTGGGTTGAGTGATGGACTAAGTAACTGAGTGGTTTACTAGCTGGTTGAGTGATGGACTAAGTAACTGAGTGGCTTACTAGCTGGTTGAGTTATCTACTAAGTAACTGAGTGGTTTACTAGTGGGTTGAGTGATGGACTAAGTAACTGAGTGGTTTACTAGCTGGGTGAGTGATGGACTAAGTAACTGACTGGTTTACTAGTGGGTTGAGTGATGGACTAAGTGACTGAGTGGTTTACTAGTGGGTTGAGTGATGGACTAAGTGACTGACTGGTTTACTAGCGGGTTGTGTGATGGACTAAGTGACTGAGTGGTTTACTAGCGGGTTGAGTGATGGACTAAGTAACTGACTTTATTACTTGTAGGTTGAGTTATGCACTAAGTGACTGACTGGTTTACTAGTGGGTTGTGTGATGGACTAAGTGACTGAGTGGTTTACTAGCGGGTTGAGTGATGGACTATGTGACTGACTGGTTTACTAGTGGGTTGAGTGATGGTTTAAGTGACTGACTGGTTTACTAGTGGGTTGAGTGATGGACTAAGTTAATGACTGGTTTACTAGTGGGTTAAATGATGGACTAAGTCACTCAGAGTGGTTTACTTGTCGGTTGAGTGATGGACTAAGTGACTGACTGGTTTACTAGTGGGTTGAGTGATGGACTAAGTGTTTGAGTGGTTTACTAGTGGGTTGAGTGATGGACTAAGTGACTGACTGGTTTACTAGTGGTTGAGTGATGGACTAAGTGACTGACTGATTTACTAGTGGGTTGAGTGATGGACTAAGTAACTGAGTGGTTTACTAGCTGGTTGAGTGATGGACTAAGTAACTGAGTGGTTTACTAGCTGGTTGAGTGATGTACTAAGTAACTGAGTGGTTTACTAATGGGTTGAGTAACGGACTAAGTAACTGAGTGGTTTTCTAGCTGGTTGAGTGATGGACTAAGTAACTGAGTGGTTTACTAGTGGGTTGAGTGATGGACTAAGTGACTGAGTGGTTTACTAGTGGGTTAAGTGATGGACTAAGTGACTGACTTTATTACTAGTGGGTTGAGTGATGGACTAAGTGACTGACTGGTTTACTAGTGGGTTGAGTGATGGACTAAGTGACTGAATGGTTTACTAGTGGGTTGAGTGATGGACTAAGTGACTGACTGGTTTACTAGTGGGTTGAGTGATGGACTAAGTGACTGACTTTATTACTAGTGGGTTGAGTGATGGACTAAGTGACTGACAGGTTTACTAGTGGGTTGATTGATGGACTAAGTGACTGAGTGGTTTACTAGTGGGTTGAGTGATGGACTAAGTGACTGAGTGGTTTACTAGTGGGTTGAGTGATGGACTAAGTGACTGACTGGTTTACTAGTGGTTGAGTGATGGACTAAGTGACTGACTGGTTTACTAGTGGGTTGAGTGATGGACTAAGTAACTGAGTGGTTTACTAGCTGGTTGAGTGATGGACTAAGTAACTGAGTGGTTTACTAGCTGGTTGAGTGATGTACTAAGTAACTGAGTGGTTTACTAGTGGGTTGAGTGATGGACTAAGTAACTGAGTGGTTTACTAGCTGGTTGAGTGATGGACTAAGTAACTGAGTGGTTTACTAGTGGGTTGAGTGCTGGACTAAGTGACTGAGTGGTTTACTAGTTGGTTGAGTGATGGACTAAGTGACTGACTGGTTTACTAGTGGGTTGTGTGATGGACTAAGTGTCTGACTGGTTTACTAGTGGGTTGAGTGATGGTCTATGTGACTGACTGGTTTACTAGTGGATTGAGTGATGGAGTAAGTGACTGACTGATTTACTAGTGGGTTGAGTGATGGGCTAAGTGACTGACTTTATTACTAGTGGGTTAAGTGATTGACTAAGTGACAACTGGTTTACTAGTGGGTTGAGTGATGGACTATGTGACTGACTGGTTTACTAGTGGATTGAGTGATGGAGTAAGTGACTGACTTATTTACTACTGGGTTGAGTGATGGACTAAGTGACTGAATTTATTACTAGTGGGTTAAGTGATGGACTAAGTGACTGACTGGTTTACTAGTGGGTTGAGTGATGGACTAAGTGACTGACTGGTTTATTAGTGGTTGAGTGATGGAGTAAGTGACTGACTGGTTTACTAGTGGGTTGAGTGATGGACTAAGTTAATGACTGGTTTACTAGTGGGTTAAATGATGGACTAAGTCACTCAGAGTGGTTTACTAGTCGGTTAAGTGATGCACTAAGTGACTAAGTGGTTTACTAGTGGGTTGAGTGATGGACTAAGTGACTGAGTGGTTTACTAGTGGGTTGAGTGATGGACTAAGTGACTTACTGGTTTAAAAGCAGGTTGAGTGATGGACTAATTGACTGACTGGTTTACTAGCAGGTTGAGTGATGGACTAAGTGACTGAGTGGTTTACTAGTGGCTTGAGTGATGGACTAAGTGACTGACTTTATTACTAGTAGGTTGAGTGATGGACTAAGTGACTGACTGGTTTACTAGTGGGTTGAGTGATAGACTAAGTGACTGAGTGGTTTACTAGTGGGTTGAGTGACGGACTAAGTGACTGACTGGTTTACTAGTGGGTTGAGTGATGGACTAAGTAACTGAGTGGTTTACTAGCTGGTTGAGTGATGGACTAAGTAACTGAGTGGCTTACTAGCTGGTTGAGTGATCTACTAAGTAACTGAGTGGTTTACTAGTGGGTTGAGTGATGGACTAAGTAACTGAGTGGTTTACTAGCTGGGTGAGTGATGGACTAAGTAACTGACTGGTTTACTACTGGGTTGAGTGATGGACTAAGTGACTTACTGGTTTAATAGCAGGTTGAGTGATGGACTAATTGACTGACTGGTTTACTAGCAGGTTGAGTGATGGACTAAGTGACTGAGTGGTTTACTAGTGGCTTGCGTGATGGACTAAGTGACTGACTTTATTACTAGTAGGTTGAGTGATGGACTAAGTGGCTGACTGGTTTACTAGTGGGTTGAGTGATGGACTAAGTGACTGAGTGGTTTACTAGTGGGTTGAGTGATGGACTAAGTGACTGACTGGTTTACTAGTGGTTTGAGGGATGGACTAAGTGACTGACTTGTTTACTAGTGGGTTGAGTGATGGACTAAGTGACTGACTGGTTTACTAGTGGGTTGAGTGATGGAGTAAGTGACTGACTGGTTTACTACTGGGTTGAGTGATGGAATAAGTGACTGACCGGTTTACTAGTGGGTTGAGTGATGGACTAAGTGACTGAGTGGTTTACTAGTGGGTTGAGTGATGGACTAAGTGACTGACTGGTTTACTAGTGGTTGAGTGATGGACTAAGTGACTGACTGGTTTACTAGTGGGCTGAGTGATGGACTAAGTAACTGAGTGGTTTACTAGCTGGTTGAGTGATGGACTAAGTAACTGAGTGGTTTACTAGCTGGTTGAGTGATGTACTAAGTAACTGAGTGGTTTACTAGTGGGTTGAGTAACGGACTAAGTAACTGAGTGGTTTACTATCTGGTTGAGTGATGGACTAAGTAACTGAGTGGTTTACTAGTGGGTTGAGTGATGGACTAAGTGACTGAGTGGTTTACTAGTGGGTTAAGTGATGGACTAAGTGACTGACTTTATTACTAGTGGGTTGAGTGATGGACTAAGTGACTGACTGGTTTACTAGTGGGTTGAGTGATGGACTAAGTGACTGACTGGTTTACTAGTGGGTTGAGTGATGGACTAAGTGACTGACTTTATTACTAGTGGGTTGAGTGATGGACTAAGTGACTGACTGGTTTACTAGTGGGTTGAGTGATGGACTAAGTGACTGAGTGGTTTACTAGTGGGTTGAGTGATGGACTAAGTGACTGAGTGGTTTACTAGTGGGTTGAGTGATGGACTAAGTGACTGACTGGTTTACTAGTGTTTGAGTGATGGACTAAGTGACTGACTGGTTTACTAGTGGGTTGAGTGATGGACTAAGTAACTGAGTGGTTTACTAGCTGGTTGAGTGATGGACTAAGTAACTGAGTGGTTTACTACCTGGTTGAGTGATGTACTAAGTAACTGAGTGGTTTACTAGTGGGTTGAGTGATGGACTAAGTAACTGAGTGGTTTACTAGCTGGTTGAGTGATGGACTAAGTAACTGAGTGGTTTACTAGTGGGTTGAGTGATGGACTAAGTGACTGAGTAGTTTACTAGTTGGTTGAGTGATGGACTAAGTGACTGACTGGTTTACTAGTGGGTTGTGTGATGGACTAAGTGTCTGACTGGTTTACTAGTGGGTTGAGTGATGGTCTATGTGACTGACTGGTTTACTAGTGGATTGAGTGATGGAGTAAGTGACTGACTGATTTACTAGTGGGTTGAGTGATGGGCTAAGTGACTGACTTTATTACTAGTGGGTTAAGTGATTGACTAAGTGACAACTGGTTTACTAGTGGGTTGAGTGATGGACTATGTGACTGACTGGTTTACTAGTGGATTGAGTGATGGAGTAAGTGACTGACTTATTTACTACTGGGTTGAGTGATGGACTAAGTGACTGAATTTATTACTAGTGGGTTGAGTGATGGACTAAGTGACTGACTGGTTTACTAGTGGGTTGAGTGATGGACTAAGTGACTGACTGGTTTATTAGTTGTTGAGTGATGGAGTAAGTGACTGACTGGTTTACTAGTGGGTTGAGTGATGGACTAAGTTAATGACTGGTTTACTAGTGGGTTAAATGATGGACTAAGTCACTCAGAGTGGTTTACTAGTCGGTTAAGTGATGCACTAAGTGACTGAGTGGTTTACTAGTGGGTTGAGTGATGGACTAAGTGACTGAGTGGTTTACTAGTGGGTTGAGTGATGGACTAAGTGACTTACTGGTTTAATAGCAGGTTGAGTGATGGACTAATTGACTGACTGGTTTACTAGCAGGTTGAGTGATGGACTAAGTGACTGAGTGGTTTACTAGTGGCTTGAGTGATGGACTAAGTGACTGACTTTATTACTAGTAGGTTGAGTGATGGACTAAGTGACTGACTGGTTTACTAGTGGGTTAAGTGATGGACTAAGTGACTGAGTGGTTTACTAGTGGGTTGAGTGACGGACTAAGTGACTGACTGGTTTACTAGTGGGTTGAGTGATGGACTAAGTGACTGACTGGTTTACTAGTGGGTTGAGTGATGGACTAAGTAACTGAGTGGTTTACTAGCTGGTTGAGTGATGGACTAAGTAACTGAGTGGCTTACTAGCTGGTTGAGTGATCTACTAAGTAACTGAGTGGTTTACTAGTGGGTTGAGTGATGGACTAAGTGACTGAGTGGTTTACTAGTGGGTTGAGTGATGGACTAAGTGACTTACTGGTTTAATAGCAGGTTGAGTGATGGACTAATTGACTGACTGGTTTACTAGCAGGTTGAGTGATGGACTAAGTGACTGAGTGGTTTACTAGTGGCTTGAGTGATGGACTAAGTGACTGACTTTATTACTAGTAGGTTGAGTGATGGACTAAGTGACTGACTGGTTTACTAGTGGGTTGAGTGATGGACTAAGTGACTGAGTGGTTTACTAGTGGGTTGAGTGACGGACTAAGTGACTGACTGGTTTACTAGTGGGTTGAGTGATGGACTAAGTGACTGACTGGTTTACTAGTGGGTTGAGTGATGGACTAAGTAACTGAGTGGTTTACTAGCTGGTTGAGTGATGGACTAAGTAACTGAGTGGCTTACTAGCTGGTTGAGTGATCTACTAAGTAACTGAGTGGTTTACTAGTGGGTTGAGTGATGGACTAAGTAACTGAGTGGTTTACTAGCTGGGTGAGTGATGGACTAAGGAACTGACTGGTTTACTAGTGGGTTGAGTGATGGACTAAGTGACTGAGTGGTTTATTAGTGGTTGAGTGATGGAGTAAGTGACTGACTGGTTTACTAGTGGGTTGAGTGATGGACTAAGTTAATGACTGGTTTACTAGTGGGTTAAATGATGGACTAAGTCACTCAGAGTGGTTTACTAGTCGGTTAAGTGATGCACTAAGTGACTGAGTGGTTTACTAGTGGGTTGAGTGATGGACTAAGTGACTGAGTGGTTTACTAGTGGGTTGAGTGATGGACTAAGTGACTTACTGGTTTAATAGCAGGTTGAGTGATGGACTAATTGACTGACTGGTTTACTAGCAGGTTGAGTGATGGACTAAGTGACTGAGTGGTTTACTAGTGGCTTGAGTGATGGACTAAGTGACTGACTTTATTACTAGTAGGTTGAGTGATGGACTAAGTGACTGACTGGTTTACTAGTGGGTTGAGTGACGGACTAAGTGACTGACTGGTTTACTAGTGGGTTGAGTGATGGACTAAGTGACTGACTGGTTTACTAGTGGGTTGAGTGATGGACTAAGTAACTGAGTGGTTTACTAGCTGGTTGAGTGATGGACTAAGTAACTGAGTGGCTTACTAGCTGGTTGAGTGATCTACTAAGTAACTGAGTGGTTTACTAGTGGGTTGAGTGATGGACTAAGTAACTGAGTGGTTTACTAGCTGGGTGAGTGATGGACTAAGTAACTGACTGGTTTACTAGTGGGTTGAGTGATGGACTAAGTGACTGAGTGGTTTACTAGTGGGTTGAGTGATGTACTAAGTGACTGACTGGTTTACTAGCGGGTTGTGTGATGGACTAAGTGACTGAGTGGTTTACTAGCGGGTTGAGTGATGGACTAAGTAACTGACTTTATTACTAGTAGGTTGAGTTATGCACTAAGTGACTGACTGGTTTACTAGTGGGTTGTGTGATGGACTAAGTGACTGAGTGGTTTACTAGCGGGTTGAGTGATGGACTATGTGACTGACTGGTTTACTAGTGGATTGAGTGATGGAGTAAGTGACTGACTGATTTACTAGTGGGTTGAGTGATGGGCTAAGTGACTGACTTTATTACTAGTGGGTTTAGTGATGGACTAAGTGACTGACTGGTTTACTAGTGGGTTGAGTGATGGACTAAGTGACTGACTGGTTTACTAGTGGGTTGAGTGATGGACTAAGTGACTGACTGGTTTACTAGTGGATTGAGTGATGTACTAAGTGACTGACTGGTTTACTAGTGGGTTGAGTGATGGACTAAGTTACTGACTGGTTTACTAGTGGGTTGAGTGATGGACTAAGTGACTGAGTGGCTTACTAGCGGGTTGAGTGATGGACTAAGTGACTGACTGGTTTACTAGTGGTTTGAGTGATGGACTAAGTGACTGACTTGTTTACTAGTGGGTTGAGTGATGGACTAAGTGACTGACTGGTTTACTAGTGGGTTGAGTGATGGACTAAGTGACTGACTGGTTTACTAGAGGGTTGAGTGATGGACTATGTGACTGACTGGTTTACTAGTGGGTTTTGTGGTGGACTAAGTGTCTGACTGGTTTACTAGTGGGTTGAGTGATGGACTAAGTGACTGACTGATTTACTAGCTGGTAAAAGGGTAATCAAATAATTTAAAAATACCTTAATTCAGGGCTCGTATTATAATTTACAGAGCATTCCTTTTGGAAACTGATGTCTCTGACATTGGTCTTAATCGGTGTTATCTCTCTTTTAAAGGAGAGAGGGTTTTCAAGCTGTTTGACAGTGTCAGGTAAAGATTTTCAGGCAATTGCAGCTCTGTGTTTAAATGAATGACGACCCAGTTCAGGTCTTGGCCTAGATACAGCAACATTTAACAATTTCCTAAGACTATAAGAAGCGTTTTTAACAACTAGACTATTTACATCATCTAAATATTTATTCTAAAAAGCCCTATGCCTTATATTAATTTTAGAATACTAGAATGTTCAATAAAAATATTGTAATGTCATCCAATTTGCATTTGTGTATGGTACTGTTTTGTCTTCCATGTTGGTAGTTTGTGAATAAGTCCTGCTGCTCTGAGGTGGATTAGGTCTAGGTGTTTCATCAAATAATCTGAGCAAGAGCCCCACACAGCCATACCAATACACTTGGGATTACTCTTTTGTGATAAATTGTTTCTAGTGTGGCTTTTGGTAAAAAAGCTTGTGTCTTAGCATTTTAACTTTAGAGCTGTATGAGGTCGAGACAGATTTTACATGATTGGCCCATCAATGGCTATACCAAGACATACAGAAGAAGATCTGTCGTCAATGGTTTTGTCTCCTCAGACTAAAGCTTTCAGAGTTCCAATAAAGGGTTTTGTATCCAGGAGTTGTGCATCACATTTCCCTTCATAAATAATTAATCTATTCTTTTGGCACCAAATTTGTAGCTGATTTAATATCACCTGGAGGGCTATCGCAACCTTATCAGTAGTATTACCAATGGTATAAACGTTAGTGTCGTCCGCATACATGTAAACTTTGCTACTTCTAATGCTGTCTGGAAGATCATATACATAAGTAATAAAAAACCTAGGTCCCAACAGGGAACCCTGGGGGACCCAATTTTTAGAGGTTTAGATTCTGAAAATGCACCATCTCCTTGTGTCAATTGGCTTCTATTTGCTAAATAATCCGTCAGCCATATGAACATATCTTCAGGTCTAAATTTCCAGTGCCTTAAGTTTCTCACCCAGAATGACATGATCTACACAAAGATCTACACAAAGGCTTTCCTAAAGTCAATGAACAATACACCCACTTTAAGTCCATCATCAGAGGCTTCTTTCCACACTTCAGTAAGGTGCAACAAAAGGCTCTCTGTAGAATGACCCTTCCTAAATCCCCATTGTCTATCAGATAGGAGATTGTGAGAGGTCAAATGATTATCAAGAGATCTACAAACCTCCCTTTCCAAAACTTAGCTAGCAACACTTAGGAGGGATATAGGTCTATCTATTAGTTATTTACATCTAATTGCTTGCTGCCCTTTTTGAAAACTGCAGTTACCTGGGATTTCTTCCAACTGAGAGGGAATTGGCAATCTGCTCTGCTTTCATACAAACTTCAAATAGCCCTCTCACAGTACAACAGAGGACTCACATAACTTAAGGTCTCTCGGGGAAATGTGATCCAAACCCATTGCTTTATTTGGGTAGAGGGATTTCTGAACAATCTCCTGAACTATGTTCTACTCTACTGAAAAAACCGGACATAGTTGGGCAGACTAAAGTTGGTGGTATCAGGGGGGAGTGGGTCTAATTCCTGGTTAGATCTGTCTGTTCTGAACAGGGGAGAATAAATATATCCTTTTTTTCTGGAAATGTGTTGTGTCCAATCAGCAAATTATTACTGTAGGCAGCAGATATACTGTGAGAACAAAGAATCTGATCACTTTTAGATCCTTATCAAAATCTCATCACTTAAGTTAAAACAAATAAATTATATAGAGATCAATAAGAAGTGAGATCTTGATCTCAAGGTGTAGCATTTAAGCAATAGGTTTTTCTTGTAACTTGCTGATTGTGATTGCTGAGGATCATCTTGAAGATGCACAGATGCAGCCCAATCACAAAACAGGACTAAAGATGTAGAGATCTCCATTAGAAAGTTTAAAGTTTATGGGGAGCAGGGTTGGCGCAGGGTTGGCGCAGGGTTGGCGCAGTGGTGAGAGCGCTCGCCTTCCACCAATGTGGCCCGGGTTCGATTCCCGGGCCCGGCGTCATATGTGGGCTGAGTTTGTTGGTTCTCTACTCTGCTCCGAGAGGTTTTTTCTCCGGGTACTCCGGTTTTCCCCTCTCCACAAAAACCAACATTAGACTTGATTTAATTTAATATGATTTGATTTGATTTCATTTGTGCTTTACAGTGTCCCCAATTAGTACAGCAGTGCTAACTACAGTTGACACTCAAATAAAGTTCATTATTATTATTATTACTAGAAATACGACTCCCGCAAAAACCTCGCGAAGCTAGTTTTTGAAGAAGTCACAATGCTTTTATATTTTATTTTATTGGTGCAAATGACATGATCAGTATACCGGTCAACACAGTGTTTAAAAATTGACCTTCATTTAGCTCTTTCACTGCCACTGAGATTGCACCAGAGGGAATAGAAGTAAAATTATTTATTATCTTGACAGGGAATACAGAGTCGATGAGGTATCACAATAATATTCACTTACCACAAATTGAAAATGATTGTAAATCTTTTGCAGGGGAAATCTTGAATAGTTGATATGAATGCTTGTGTTTACCACGGTGTAAAAACCTGTGTTTTTTTTAGTTTTATTTTCTTAGTCTGAGTCTACTGCTTTGTCTTCTTTGTTGTACATCCCTTTTAAACACAATATGTTCTTACACCGAGGATGAGTTGAATGCTCCAATTATTTTTTGTTTATGTTTTTTGCTTATAATTGCATGAGATTCATTGTAAGAAGAATCTTCTGATTAGATATATTATTGTCTACTGCAGTCATTATTTCATTCCTAGGTAACCACAATTGAGAGCATTATGAATAGTGCATGTTTCAATTTATGTACTCTCTTCAGTTGCAGTAGTACCCCCAGTGATGCCATATCAACAGAAGTGTGAGATACAATGTCATTACATAAAATAAAAATTGGGGGTAAAACAATTGGATTCTACAAAAAGTTTAAATAAAGGTTTAGTAATAGTGTGTGCCGACTGTATAGTATGTGGTCGTGCTATTTTTAGGTCATCTCATAAAATCAATACATGTAAGAAAGAGTTACTGAAATCTCAATATGTTGATAATTATTGCTGCACTACATAGTCCTGTAAAAAAATAATGTGAAATCAACATCAATCAGTCAAAACTGTATACCACATGAAAGTTTAATTGTGCTGTTACAGAAACAGGCAAAATATCCATAACCAAACAGAGAATAGTACATTATTTTGAATATATGAAAATTTCTATTATAAAAACTACAGAAGAAAGATTTAATATACGCATGGTATTTCATCGAAAAAGTCATGGCAGGCAAAGGTATTGAACTTGTAACCAATGACATATGGTAACGAGAAGCACTATCATTATATTATTATCATTATTATTATCATTACTGTTATTATTACTGGTATTGATATTATTATTGTTATATTTTTTACGTTAAACATAATATATTTTTATGGGGTGGGATGCATGTCCTAATCTTGGTAAAGATATTGTTACTCTACTACTACAAGCAATACAAAAATCTTCTTAATAGACTTTCCATCAGAGGTGGTAGTAATCAAAACAGCACCAAAGAATACCATTTCTTCTTTAAGGCTTAGAATCTAGTGCAGTCATTTGTCTATACAGTTTGTGTGGAAAATCATTGAAAGCATAGGGCATTTAGGAAACTTGAAACACTTGTTACTACATACAGCACACTTGCAATGAATATATGAGAAAGATCATAAACATTTTGGCATTACAAAATTTATTTTCTTCTTTATAAAGTTTTTCCAATGTAAAAGGTTAATTGCATGTTGTGGTTGTTATGAAATATTGATATTTGACATCATAAAAATAAAGTAAACAGCAGAAAGTAACAAAGTTAATATGTTATGTCTAACTTTTCAAATTAAGGCTTGAATTAACATTTCATTTGTGAAAAAAGGGCAGGGGTTCTAGATAGCAATATTATCAGGGGAGGGGGGTTCATTGCACTCTAAGGTAAAACTGACCCATTGTGAAAAGGCTATGAAACTTGTTGTCTCTACGCAATATTATTGAAACCTTTCAATCAGAGAATACATACATATATATAGAGCAAAGAGAAATACTACTCAGAATTCAGTAATCACATTTGCTTTATTTTGAAATGATCGCATTGATCACTGATAATATTGCAGAACCAGTACTTTATAGTGACACAGGGTATATATTCTGTTGAAAATGTTTAACAGAACTGCCAGATCAAGAAAATTTACAATATTTTCACTGTTGCAATGATATCAGATCACATCGTTATAAATGATTGCTATAACAACTGCAACTCTCTGTGTTGGGAATTACTTCAAACTGGAAACGCTATCGTTTTATTATGAAAAATACCTATTTACATTCTCTTGTAATCTGTTGGTCATCTTCTGATTCCGTTTTTAGACTAATAGAATTATTTTCCAGAGATATCTCCAATCGTTGAAGTCGTTCTTACTCGGTGTCCCTTCTAAGTCGTTTTGCTAAATGTACTACGCCAATATATTTCGTTATGTAATCGTTCACTCATGTCCTGTATTTCTATCAATAACACATTCAAATTCAAAACTAACTTGATTGAATTCCTAGTCCTTTTCCCTGCTGTTTCGTTTGCCTTTTTCTGGAGCGATCAGTTGTTGTCTTGGCTGTTGTTATTCTCCCTGCTGTCGTTTCTCTATCCCGGCTTTGAGTCGTGCTTTCCCCTTGTTGATTTTCACGGTATTCGAACATACTCGGCGACGATCTTGTGCTCATATTTCTTGAATATCTCGGAGATCACCTTGCTGGGATGTACTTCCAGGACGAGTGAAATCGATTTCGACAAAATTTACATTACTTTCAAAAAGGCATCACCGAATAATGGCGGAAATTCAGCAGTTCTCAAGTGCGTTACTATTGCCAGGTAACCTGGCCTGCGAACGGACACCTTTAAAATATAGATATATATATATTTAACAATTATTCGCCGAAGGCGAAGTTAATATTGGCGAATATTTACCGAGCCGAAGGCGAGGTAAATATTCGCCAATATTACCTGAGCCTGAGGCGAATAATTGTTTTAGTATAATTTCAGAGCTGAACAACAGAGAAATCGGGATTCAACACATTTTATTTCCGGTATAAATGTCACATGGGTCGATCTAGGGCTGCTCTGATTGACAACAAACTTGTTTTCTTGTAATGGCTTCCGTCTTGTCGTCTTGCTGATAAATAAAACTTTGAAAGGCAGTTGTTCATTTCTTTGATTTCCATGCACTTAAACTCTGTTTCGAATTCGGTTTGTTAAGCGAACCATTCTGTGTAAGGTAAATTAAGAGTTACGACAGTTAATTAGCTGTTTCAGCCGTTGTTATCGGTACTGTTTCTGTTTGTAAAGTTTCAAAGTAAAATAATAAGCCCAACGGAAGAGGCTGACATACCTTTGAAAAGTTTAACACCATATTTTGTTGCATTTTGCGTTGTTTTCGGGACTGCACTACTTTTAATTTCTGAGATTTCCTCGTCGGAAACATTTACAAACCGGCTGCTGGCAGCCATTTTGTTTTGCTTTATATTCACCGCCTAGCGCGGTGAATATAACGTCATATGGCGAGTACACTCAACCAATCAGATTGCTGGAAACACTGTGTTCAGCTCTAAAATTATACTAAATATACATATATAAAAACTCTCGGCTCGATTTACTCGGGCTTGCGAGCCACGTGGTCTGACCGGAACCGACACGATTAGTAACTTCGCTACGCTCGGCCTTCGGCCTCGCTTCGCGAGGAACTAGAAATACGACTCTCGCAAAAACCTCGCGAAGCTAGTTTTTGAATAAGTCACAATACTTTTATATTTTATTTTATATTTTATTTTTTATATCAGCATAATCCCCATTATTGAATTTGTTATGCTGTGTTTGGTACACAATTAGTGACACCTGGTGCAAATTACATGATCAGTATACCGCTCAGCACAGGGCTTAAAAATTGACCTTCATTTAGCTCTTTCACTGCCACTGAGATTGCACGAGAGGGAATAGAAGTAAAATTATTTGTTTTCTTGACAGGGAATACAGAGTCAATGAAGTATCACAATAATATTCAGTTAAGACAAATTGAAAATTATTGTAAATATTTTGAAGGTGAAATCTTGAAGAGTTGATATGAATGCTTGTGTTTACCACCGGGTGTAAAAACCTGGGTTTTTTTTGGAGTTGTATTTTCTTAGTCTCTACTCCTTTGTCTTCTTTGTTGTACATCACTTTTAAACACAATATGTTCTTACACCGAGGATGAGTTGAATGCTCCAATTATTTTTTGTTTATGTTTTTTTCTAATAATTGCATGAGATTCATTGTAAGAAGAATCTTCTGATTAGATATTTTATTGTCTACTGCAGTCATTATTTCAATCCTAGGTAACCACAATTGAGAGCATTATGAATAGTGCATGTTTCAATTTGTGTACTCTCTTCAGTTGCAATGGTACCCCTAGTGGTAGATAGAAAATTCCTCTTCCCTCAAAAGAGATGCCATGTCAACAGAAGTGTGAGATACAATGTCATTACATAAAAAATGGGGATAAAACAGTTGGATTCTACAAGAACTTTGAATAAAGGTTTGGTAATAGTGAGTGCCAACTGTATAATATGTGGTTGTGCTATTTTTAGTTCATATCATAAAAACAATACATGTAAGAAAGAGTTATTGAAATCTTAACATGTTGAAAAAGATTGCTGCACTATGTACTCCTATAAGAATATAATGTGAAATCAACATCAATCAGTCACAAGTATATACCACATGAAAGTTTAATTGTGTTGTTACAGAAACATGCAAAATATCCGTACCCAACCAGAGAATAGTATATTATTTGAATATATGAAAATTTCTATTATAAAAACTGCAGAAGAAAGATTTATTTTATGGTATTTCATCGAAAAAGTCATGGCATTGAACTTGTAACCAATGACATATAGTAACGAGACAAACTATTATTATTATCATTACTATTATTATTATTACTGGTATTGATATTATTATTATTATTATTATTATTATTATTATTGTTATATTTTTTATGTTAAACATAATATATTTTTATGGGGTGGGATGCATGTCCTAATCTTGGTAAAGGTATTGTTAGTCTACTATTACAAGCAATACCAAAATCTTCTTAATAGGCTTTCCATCAGAGGTGGTAGTAATCAAAACAGCTCCAAACAGTACCATTTCTTTTAATGCTTAGAATCTAGTGCAGTCATTTTTCTATACAGTTTGTGTGGAAAATCATTATTGAAAGCATACTTTAGGGTATTTAGGAAACTTGAAACACTTGTTACTACATACAGCACACTTGCAATGAATATATGAGAAAGATTATAAACATTTTGACATTACAAAATTTATTTTCTTCTTTATAAAGTTTTTTCAATGTAAAAGGTTAACTGTATGTTGTGGTTGTTATTAAAGATTGGTATTTGACATCATAAAATGAAGTAAACAGCAGAAAGTAACAAGGTTAACATGTTATGTCTAACTTTGTAAATTAAGGCTTGAATTAGCATTTCATTTGTGGAAAAAGGGTTCTAGATAGCAATATTATCGGGGGGGTCATTGAACTCTAAGGTAAAACTTACTCATTGTGAAAAGGCTATGAAACTTGTTGTCTCTATGCAATATTATTGAAACCTTTCAATCAGAGAATACATACATATATATATATATAGCAAAGAGAAATACTACTCAGAAGTAAGTAATAACATTTGCTTTATTTTCAAATGATGGCATTGATCACTGATAAAATTGCAGAACCAGTACTTCATAGTGACACTGGGTATATATTCTGTTTAAAATTCTATAAATTTACAATATTTTCACTATTGCAATGATATCAGATCACATCGTTATAAATGATTGCTATAACAACTGCAACTCTCTATGTTGGGAATTTCTTCAAAATGGAAACGCTATCGTTTTATTATGACAAATACCAACTTACATTCTTTTGTAATCTGTTGGTCGTCTTCCGATTCCGTTTTTAGACTAATAGAATTATTTTCCAGAGACATCTTCAATCGTTGAAGTCGTTCCTACTCGGTTTCCCTTCTACATGTAAGTCGTTTTGCTAAATTTAGTACGCCAATATATTTCGTTATGTAATCGTTCACTCGTGTCCTGTATTTCTATCAATAACACATTCAAATTCAAAACTAACTTGGTTGAATTCCTGGTCCTTTTCCCTGCTGTTTCGTTTGCCTTTTTCTGGAGCGAGTGGTTGTTGTCCTTGCTGCGATTTCTGTTGTTATTCTCCCTGCTGTCGTTTCTCTATCCGTGCTTTGAGTCATTCTTTCCTTGTGTTGATTTTCACGGTATTCGAACTTACTCGGCGACGATCTCGGGCTAATCTTTCTTGAATATCTCGGAGATCATCTTGCTGGGATGTACTTCCAGGAAGAGTGAAATCGGTTTCCACAAAATTTACATTACCTTCAAAAAGGCATCACCGAATTCTCAATGGCGGAAGTTCAACAGTTCTCAAGTGCGCTACTATTGCCAGGTAACCTGGCCTGCGAACGGACACCTTTAAAATATAGATATATATATATATTTAACAAATAAAAAAGCCTATGCCATGTACTAGAAATACGGTATTACACTGTGATAAAACACAACGGGCATTTGAGAACACGAGTGAGATGTAGAAAACACGAGCCACAGGCGAGTGTTTTCTACATTTCTCGAGTGTTCTCAATTGCCCGGAGTGTTTTAATCACAGTGTAATACACGGCTTAGGCTTCTTTATTTGCTTTATGATATAGATTTTACATGCCGCGAGTAGATACAAAAAAGCACACAGATCGCTTCTTCTTCTTTATATGTCTTATTATTCTCAGCTTCCAAACTTTCTGCTGCTTCGCAGATAACTCCATCATGAATTTCTTCAAAGAAAATGTTTTTCGCCGTCTCTTACAGAATTGTCGAGTAGAGGTAATATGGCGAAAAACAATAAAACACGCTTTTTCTATGTTTTATACTCTGATAAAACATAGGTTTTTGACCAATCAGAGCGCACGTAAGAACGTAGCTATATTATAAACATATATAAAAACTCTCGGCTCGATTTACTCGGGCTTGCGAGCCACGTGGTCTGACCGAAACCGACACGATTAGTAACCTCGCTTCGCGAGGAATTATTATTATTAAAGGATTTTTACCTTTTAAAAGTACACTTTTTCCCGTCAGACTGGTTTGATTTAGACTTACACCCAGAACTTACTCTATGGACAGCTTTTCTGATTTGTTCACGGCCTTTTTGATTCAAGAGAATTTTCATCACTAGAATCCTGAAATTTGTATCCTATACTCAAAGAGACATTGCTCCAGTTGTCAGCATCCCAACCAGATTCTTACATCAAACCCAGATGGCAATTGACTCTAATTAATACATACTAGAAGAGCTTTGGAGCTTACTAAACCATTGATGTGTGTGGATGAAAAGGCACACTTTTGTGTTATGAACAACACAACAATGGCATCAGGCCAAAGACTGTTTTTTTCCTGTCTCTGTTCACCATCCACAGAAACGTATGTCGTGTAGATTTCTTTTGCAATAACAGACATCTTTCAGAAGAACTACAGAAGAATTTAAAGCTGCGTCCAGATGTAGGACGTAAATTGCAAAGGGCAAGGAGATAAGTACAGTATTGTATGCTCTTATGAGAAATGTACCATACATGTATCATTAAAACCAGTGGGAATACATGTACTCAGAATAATTTAGAACACCCTACCAACTGCTGTAGTTAAAAGGAAGTGTGTGCCATCAGTTTTGTATGTTGTTACACCAATCAGGAGGTCTGAGTTTTAAACCCAGGTGATTGCATTGTGTTCCTTAATTTCCACACAGTTCCAGTCTACCTATGGTTAATGCTCTGGGAACCCCATACTCCATGAGCATCCAATCCAGGAGGGTGGAATTGTTATACTTTTAGGTGCCTCAATCATACCACAGAGACAGAGATAATTATACGTGTACTCTAACTGTGTAAGCTGCAAGGCGTTAGGTTTTATTTTTAATACATAAAGTATTATTTTGATTTAGGTAATTATCTTAGACTGGTAAAATCTAAAGGCCAACAAAAAAAGTTCTTTAAGCGTAAATCCTAGCACATGTGGTATTGTTTGAAACAGCCATGAATTGAGCAAAAGTATGACTTGTTCCTATGCTGTGAGAGATGTTATGTGACTAGCTGCAAACACAGTGATTCTGATACAATTGTTTTGTCCTTTGTACCTGGTATTTTAGCTATTTGTTAAATACATCTGAAATACGCCCATGAACCTTAACTAGTCACTTTTTTCTTTCAGAAGTTTTGTTCTTTGCAGCCAAATGTTTAAAAGTGGAATCATCAGTGTTTCAATAAGCATTGTAGGGTACTAGATGGGACTGAAGTACAGTGAACAAGACGCGATGTAGATCACAAGTGTTTAATTGGGTGTCATTCCAAGTCTACATATGTGAAACCCTAAAATGCTGATCTATTGATAACATATTTTAACAATCAGTAGAGAAAACAATCAATCCTCGTAGCAATCAAACTTTGTACTTTTTTTTCAAGGTGGCCACAGTGGTTGCCAATTTGAGTGACCTACGCTCTATCCACGGTGCAATAGTCCTCTACAAGAACATTCTCGCGCTACTCTATGACACGTGACACTGTGAAAGCAGTTTGAATGCTATTCATGATTTATTGATTGCTCACACAGTGACTTGTACAGTGAATTGGACAATGCTGTTGGACAGCTGATATCTGACTGCAGTGTAATGGAAGGCTATTCCAACGCTGCTGATGAACTCAACGAAAAGTTAGATGAGAATGCAAAGGAAGTTGAAGATTTGAAGCATCTTTACAGGTAATGTAACTTAAAGCTGGAATTAAGTGTGGTAAAGTCAAGAGCCAAACTAGTTAGTCACTTGTACATTTTTTAGAACAATTTTGAAAGCCCTGCAGAAATCTCAGTTATAATTGGAGTTCAGCTCATAGCCGAGATATTTTTTTAAAAAAAGTCAAAACTCCGCCGTTTCAGAGCACGCCAATGAAACCGGACACAAGCCGCTTTGGAACGAAGTCAAGTTTATTGATCGTGATAACCACTGGTATACGAGGAAGGTGAAAGAGGCAATTCACATAAGACTGCACCCTAATAACATCAACAGGGACAACGGAATTGAAATTCCAGAAGCGTGGATGCCGACGATCAAGAAACACAACAACAAACACGCAGCAAGGCAGCGGACCCCTGAGGAAGACATAGCAAACAGGAACAATAGCAGCATCGAAATGCACCAATCAGAGCAGACCACGCAGCTACATGATGGTGAGCCAGAATCAGTCAACCCCATCGCCTGAAGAAGACTAGCAGGAGGCAGTCGAAGCATCGCGATCAACATCCAGTGACCACATCGTGTGACAAATGAACAGTTTATATCAACTTATCTATTATTAAACAAACTCGCGATCTAACTTAACTACGCATTGGCATTCTCACAAACCTGCGATAGTCCACGAATCAAACTTCTTAATGTTGATGAAATAGTGGCCTATTGCGGTCGAGACAAATCGGTTGATCTGATCGATTAGATCTGTAAGGCGCGTAGCTACCTTAACGCCAATACGCTATGACGTACCTGAAATTTTGTAGGAATATATTGCTCGGACAATTATACATCACCGAACGAATTGCTCGGACAATTAATTTCCAACTTTGGCTTACCTGAAAAAAACATCCTGGCTACGCGCCTGTTTGTATCTTGTAAATGAGCTTATTATTTTGAAAAAATAAAGAGTAAAGGAAGGAAACCCGGCCAACCTCAACGAACAAACGATCTTAAACTTAGTGACTTTAATTCCATGTATGAGTAAAACAAAGAGAAACCTGTAGCAAAAGAGTGATCTACTAAATCGAAAGCAGATCTCCGTTACGGGCTAATCGACGTCTAGTTTGAGGGCTAATCGACTTAGTGGGGGCTAATCGACTTTGGGGCTAATCGACCGGATACCGACAAGACAGCTGTTTTGTCGCGGCCGTACCTTTGACTCTGAGCCAGCTACTGGTGAAAACCAGCAATAGGCTTTGCTTATAAAATCTTTTCGAACAGCGAAGTTTGATGGATAAGCGTACTTGTAGTGTGATGGCATAAAGCGTACATGTTTGTTTTTGTAGGACTGATAGAAGTGCAAAGGTATGAACGAGTTTTACTTGTCTTATAAGCACAACGACTACAAGCGACACTATAGGTTCGCCATATGCTCAACTTCAAAGTCACTACGCATTCCCGCGTTATACTAGTTTCCAGTCTCTACACTACTCCCCCTTTCACAAAGTAAATCAGTTATGAATCGTGTCCAACTAAACATTCTTATAACGTAGAGAGGGGCGAACTTATCTTCCACTGCGAGTTCGCTGTTCCTTGTCACTTCCTGCAACATCTTGTGGTTGCTGTGCCATGTCTCCCTCAGATGGGGTTTGCCTATTATCCTCCTCTTCTTGTCTCAAGGGTGTCAAATAGGTTTCCCTGGCCAATTCAACGGTCACTTGGGGCTCTTCCGGTTCTGGCTGAGGTCTTACTTGCTGTCGTGTCTGTCCGCCACGATTCTTAGGACTGTTACACTTGCTGTTTGGGGGGCTGAAGCATGGTTTCAGCCTATTATAGTGGACAATCAGCCTTCTCTTTCCTCTCTCTAATTGAATTCTGTAAGTCTCACCGATTCTCATATCGGTATCATATCTCTTCTTGACTATGTAAGGACCAACCCATAGAAGGATCCGTTTGTTAGCTCGATCTTTACGTACGGTAGGATCATACAGCGACACTTTATCTCCGACGGAAAATGGTCGTTCTTGGGCCCACTTATCATAACCACTTTGTTGGCGTCGTCTGGCAGAACCCAGATGTTCTTTGGCTTTTTGAAAAGTGTCCTGTAAAGCGATGGTAACATCCTTGGCATACTGTGTTGTCGATTTGTATTGCATATCTGGTGGTTCTGTAGGAATCAGAAGGTCTAGTGGCAGTCGCATTTCTCGACCATGAGAAAGGAAGAAAGGTGTGTAACAAGTACTTTTGCGCACATTCGAATTGTAAGACATGGCCACCAGTCCTAGCTGTTTATCCCAATCTTCAGGGTGGGCTGCAAGCGTGTCAATTGCAGTAGGATTAAAACGTTCAACGTTAAAACGTTCAAGTCCATTGGACTGTGGGTGGTATCCTGTGGTCTGAGTCTTCCTTATCTGCAAATTTTCACAGACCTCTTTAACTAGTTTTGCTTCAAAAGAACCTCCTTGTTTTGTGTGTAGCTGTTCAATTACTCCATGTTCAGACATGTATTGATGGAACATAATGTCAGCAATTGTCTCTCTCTTTGATTTTGGACTTACCTCACACGCCGCAACTCTCATTGGTAATATTTTTTCTAAAAAAATAGAGCATGGTCATTTAAGATCTGGTCTATTAGTTACAGATATTTTGGACACAACACACGTATTCAACATTCTGAGGAGGGTATATTTGTACGTGATAAAAGTGAACGTAACATTTTAGCTTTCTTAGAAACATTAGATCCATCGTACACGGATATAACGATCCCAACACTTGCTATAATAGTTTTCTTAAAAGATACAATAGTGTTTTTTTAATCCTGTTTCCCGCTTAGAAAAGTAAATAGAAAGCATCGTCTCAATAAGCCCTGGATTTCCAAAGGCTTACTCAAATCAATTAATAAGAAAAATAGACTTTATAAGCAGTATCTTTCTGATCCTTCTTCTATAAATGAGGCTAAATATAAAAAGTTTAAGAACTAATAATATACATGCAAAAATTTCAGCATGCTCATTGGCTGAGAGCACGTCAATTAATCCCAAACAGTGCAGAAAGTTGAAATTGAGTGCAAAAAGTTGAAATTGAGTGCAGAAAGTTGACATTAAATTTTTGCATGTATATTATTAACAAGTAATCACATGATTTCTCGTTCAATTTGGGATAAACTAGCACTCGTAAATTTTTCAAAGACTACAAATCGCACTCGCCCTACGGGCTCATGCAATTTGGTTAGCTTATTTTGCAAAACCTTTTTACGGGGTCTTGAAGCTGTGGATGTCTACTAAATACATGAGTAATATCAAGTCAATAGGAGCTTTTGCGCGCTTTTACTATTTCGTTGAAATATGTTGAAATTTGCACCCGTTTCCCGAACTAAAAAATGTATTTTTGGCGAATTTTGGAACTTTTCTAAAATTCTCAAAATGTAAAGCGCTTGGGGATTTCTTAATACCGTTTCTTGAAATAGTTCCCCCAAAGGGATGTTTGGGTGGGATCAGCCAAAATTCGAATTTTTGGAACTGATTTGAGATTCTCGATATTTTCCGACATTGGCTCTTAAATGTATTTTCTCCCTCTAATGAAGAAAAATCCTTGCCAACGATAGTCCCGATAAAGATCAACAACCAAACCTTCCTGGCTTATCTAGACTCTGGTTCGGGGAGGAACTTTGTTTCGCGAGAAGACGCAGCTGAGTCTAGTTAAGGCTACATGAAACGCGCCATATCCTGACCATAAACGAAACGAAGGGTCAGTGCCGATCTACAACGTGAAGGTGGAGACCGTGGAAGGAAATGAAATTGAGCAGATCGAGCTAACCGAAAGTAAAATAAATAACTTCACCACCATAAAGAGACCGGCGATTTCAGAACTGAAGGACAAGTACCCACATATTCAAGGGGATACTTTCTATCGAACGGAGACCGAAGAGTACCCTATACAGTCGCATTATTCTTGGAGATGTCCTGTACTGTAAGATCCGGAGGAGAATATTTTCAAAGGGCAACAAAATGACCCGGTTGTATAAGGTACGTTTGCTGGGTTATACTCGGGGCCAAAGAATTCACAGACGGCAGATGTATGTTCATTCGAGACACTAACGATTACGAGGGACTGTACTCCCTAACCGTACTAGGGGTGGAAGATCGAGGAGAAAATAATGAGCCTGACGTTTATGGAGACAAATTGATGGGAGGTACGAGGTGTCAGTACCATGAGTACCTGTAGCTGAGCTGTCCGGTAGTAGTAAAGATCCAAGGAGGACTGACGAATACAGAGAGGCATGTGATGAGAACGCTGGCTGGAACACTGAGGTTAGTAAAGAGAAATTGGATGAAATGGAACAATCAGCTGAGAAACGTACAAATGCTAAGGACCTTAGTAAGGGACATACGAAATATAGACAAAGTCCATACACACATCTTTGACGATGCCAGCAACATGGCATGTTCTGCTGTCACCATAGCATTCACTGAACACTCAAGCGAAGTAGTTAAAGGGATGTTAACGTCTAAAAGTAGAATATCCAAGCGAAACACCACGATACCAAGGCTAGAGCTAGTTCTTGATCGTATGGCCGCAAACGTGGTTATTAATCTTCTTTCAACCTTGATAGCCAATAGAATCAGTGACTGTGTGGATGAACTTTATGGTGATATTGTATTAGATTACTAACCCTGGGAAATCATGGAAAGCTTCGTAAGAAACCGAGTCAGGAAGATAGCTGAGATCACTCAGAAGGCAGGAATTAAGTGGAAGTATTGTCCGACCAAGAAGAATTTGGCCGACCTGGGGACACGTGGCGCCTCGTTGGACAAGATGGAGAAAGGAGGCTAGTTTCAAGGACCAGAATGGCTGCTTAACGAAAATGAGTGGCCTGAACAACCACTGCTTCAGAAAAAAGGAGGTCCAAGATGAACACGGGCTCGTAGAGAAAAGCCTTATGTCCGGAAAGCAAGGGTCAGATAAGTGGGACGCCCTAATTGAAAGGCGGGATTACTGGAGAACACTATGGGTAACAGCGTGGGTAACGCGTTGTGAAAAATAGTCTAGCTCGCTCAAGAAAGAAGAAAAGAGCCAAGGGTCCCTTAACAACGGAAGAGCTTTTAAGTGAGAAGAACCACAAAATGTGTTAAGTACAAGCGGGTGTGCAGCCCACACTCGAAGCTCCCGGGTGGCAGCTCGTAGAAGAAGACACCACAGGAGTTTTAAGATTTAAGGGGAGAATACAGGAATATCAGTCAGTGCATATTGAGGGGGCGTTTTCGCAGAGTAGCTCATACGTCACACTCAGGAAGCGATAAGGCACCTGAGCGTACCCAGTACTATTGCAGGGGTAAGAGGTGTATGGTGAATACCGCAGCTGAGGTCGAAGGCGCAGAAGGTAATCAGGAGGGTCTTCAGTACTTGACCATTTAGCCAAGCTGCGACAGCCATCCTACCGTCCTTTCGTACGGAAAGTCCCGCGATACCGTTCGAAACAACAGGAGTCGACCTTGCTGGCCCACTGCAGTACAAGATCTCTATGTGCTAATCTTCACTTGTGTAACATCACGAGTGGTACACTTATAGTTGACAAAGTCACATACAGCTGAAACGAAATCACGTACAGCTGACGAGTTTCAACAAAATTTAACACGTTTATCGTTCGGCGCACAAGGCCACGGCGACTCATTTCAGACAACACACCAGAGTTACAGAGACTACAGCAAAGTGGATAAGGAAACTCCGCCAGAACGAGAGGCGACAAGACTATCTAGCCCGTCAAGAGATAAGATGACAGTTCAACCTTTCCAGATCCCCTTGGTGTGGAGGCATGTATGAAAAATTGCTACCCGCCATCAAGAAGACACCAACCTATCGTTTAACCATCTTCGATGTCATTGAAATCGAGAAGCTCCTCAGCAATCGTCGCTGACTTTTGTGGAGAGTGAAGCTGGTGACAAACAGGTCCTGATGCCTAATATCTTGATGTGGAGTCAAAGCTCACACATTCTGAAGAATATCGAAGTTAACGGCGATGACATCCGCAAACTACTCACCCACATACACAGAAGAAGAGACAGCATGCTTGGCAACGATGGAGGAAAGATTATATACACAGTCTGATGGAGAGCCATCGCATCACTCGGGAAGGAGGCAGTTACCCAGATATAGGTGAAGTGGTGATCATTGATACAGACGAGAAGGACAGAGGTAAAGGGATGTTGAGGAAAGTTCTTTAGCACGTGCGCGGAAGAGACGGCGTAGTGAGGGGGATAACCCTCTTACATAAAAATAAACGTCACAAGCAGAGATCTCTGTCTTTGGTGTATCCCTTAGGGATCAAAGCATCGAGTGCGGACATAGAACAAGGACCATCTAGCGATGTGAAGGTGACTAACGTGAAACGAGTCCGACGAGCTATACAAGATGCGCGCGGGAAATTGCGCGTCATGCTGGAGGATGGCGATGACTGAGGACTAAGAAAAGACCTCATTGTACTTTATACCTTGGACCATTGTGAGAATCCTTCTTCACAAAAGACTCTGAACTCAAAGGAAACTGTTTTGCTACGGATCATATGAAATTACTTTTTATGACAATAATTTTAGGTGCGTGTGAACTGTATATGATTGCGTTACATATAAAACAATTTTGCAATAAGAGACAGGGTGTGAAAGAAGTGATAAAAGAAAGTGTATTTTTTCACGAGATCAAGCACGTAGCAAGCGAATTATAAAGACATAACAATTTCAAAAGCAGTTGACATGAATTGACGCGCAACAAGAGAAAATGAGGTAAGAGAACGCATCTTCCATACTGGGTTCTCTTACTTTGATAAGAGGACACAATCTATTTTTAGATCCGGAAACTATTTTAAGTGACCAATGGGTGATGTCCTTCTCATCACGTGGCTGTAATTTCAATACGCCATGTGGAAACCGCGCAGCCGTGGAAGGAGATATAAATAGATTCCACGCTAAGAATAGACTCTGTCCCCTCATCATATCAGACGTGGTTATGTTCTCTTTCCTCATTTTCTCTTGCGTGCAATTATAGTATGATCAGATGTAATCGCCAGGCTGTTTGGCAAAAAAATCCTTAAATTTCAAAATTTCGGCAATCTGCGTAGAGGGAACTTCAGCGAAGACAAATGTCATTTCCCCATTGGACTCCAATCTAGTTGCATTTTGCTCGACACAATGACGAACTAAGGGGTGGGTGGAAAGTAAAATATTGATCTGCGTTTGGTGGCACAAAATGAAGGAATTTTTCGGGATTTGACACGTGATTCAATTGTCCTAAAATTTCTCATAGAATTTTTTACCATATGCAATATCTATTATTTTTGTTAATAACTCTGTAAAAAGCGCAAAGCCCACAGTTGTATACAAAAAAGATATTAATTCAAAAGATAATTATTTTGCACCCTTGGACATTTTTTGCAGTGTGAATTTTCGGGTTGCCACAGTCTACCCTAATCTTGGTCAGAGATCCGAACATTAATGTATACTGTTCCCAGAGCTCGATTGTCCCTTACGTGGTTACGTTGCCGTCCTTAATTTAATTTCAACAGTTCTTCCTGAGTTTATAAGGAAACCAGAAAACTCTACTATTGCTGTGCGAGGAAATGACGTTACCTTCCCTTGCAATGCGTCAGGGGTACCTCCACCCACCATTTCCTGGAGTTTTAGTGGTGGAACGTTACCTCCAAACAAACAAAAGGAAGGCGACATAAAGATCTTCTCCGTGCAGAACAACAGGAGTTTCGAGGGCGTGTACACGTGCAGTGCTGTCAATATCGCGGGAACAATCCAATCAGATGTGAACCTAACTGTTGATGGCAAGTGATCTCACTCTTAGTTCTTATTAGCAATGCAGTAACTCATAGAATAGGAAGTAGGCCTTCTTTGGTGTATGATTGCTCGTTTAGTATTCGCTTGTGCTTGGCCGCCATGTTGAAAGCGCAGCAATGAAATTATAGTGGGCTTAATTTACTTAAGTAGTGAAGGTATTTTGCGTTGCCGCAGTCTTGCATTGCTGTGCTAGATCTCCAGTCACGTTCTCAGCCAGTAGCAAGTAAACTTGTTACAAATCGTTGCCAGTTCGTTCGTGTTTTCCCGCGTTCAGTGCTGACCGCACGTGTTAGCTGATTGGTTCATTTGCTTTGGGCGCTGCATGTGATTGTACTTGAAATAAATTCAAAATTGCAGGCCTATAGCTAATTTGAGATAAATGTTACTCTGGTAGTTCTTGGTAGCTTACCTAAGTTACAAAGGCCGTTCAAGCAATACTCATACTGATTTCACACTGTTAAGGAGTTTTGGGCTACGAACCCAGGTGATGGGATTGCGTTGTTTCCTTAGACAAGAAACTCCATGCTGTCTCATTCTCCCTCCCTCCTACTTTGGGGGCAAATGACTATATAAACAAGTGAGAGCTGGAACAATTCTTGGGGACAGAAACCGAGATAGCTCCGGCCCTCTGGAACTCCTATGGCCCGTGTGCAACTTTCATTAGTTTTTTTTTCTGATAGTTTGGTTTTATGTCAATAGTGACTTCTCCTGTTTACTTTTCAGTTCCTGCCAAGATTATTGCTCCCCTTAACAAAGTCGTTCTTACAGTGGGTTCTGTATTAAACCTGACATGTTCTTTCATTGGCGATCCTTTACCCAACGTTTCTTGGCTTAAAGACGGACAGAATAATATCTCCCGTGCAATTTTTGTCCAAAGGAAAATGGCTCTTGTTATAGCAGATGTGAAGCTCAAAGATGAGGGTGTTTATGAGTGCCTTGTTACCAACAGAGCAAGGAATGACTCTTCGAATGCCTCCGTTAAAGTCAATGGTGAGTTTGCGTCGTTAGCGCGTGTTTAGCTGCTTGACAAAACGCAGTGCTCTCTGGTGCGGCCGTGACAATATCTTGGGCCTGCAGACATACGGTAACCACAAAAAATGTAACAGGTCAGACCGAAGTCGAAAATAGCTTCCTCCATGTTGTGCTTAATCTGGTTTTGTTTTCAGTTGTTAAGGAATTGCAATGAGAACCCGCAGATTTCTCCTGGATTTTCCTGGATTTTCCTGGATCACAAGTTATTTTGAAATGGTGTCAACAGCACCTCCCTTTTACCTTACGGTGGTATAACTTACCTCTGTGGTATAACTTACTCAATCAACTCGTTTGATTTACCCAGTTTGTTGTGTTTCAATTTCCCACCGACGCAGCACCAGTTTCTTTAGAAACTATCCCCACAATACTAATAAAACAATCTACTTATTTATTTATAACTGAACCAGAGTTTAAGATTTTTGATTTTTATTTAGCTCCATCGGAAGTCTTCGTGCCTGGACCCGGTCTCATCAAGCTGAACCAAGGACAGAGTAATGTCTCTATTGAATGCCGCGGTTACGGAAAGCCTATGCCGAAAGTGGCATGGAAACGAAATGGGGTCAGTATTGCAACTGTTCTTGCATTTGATGCCAGCTACGGCAACGGCACAGTACAAGTCATCAGAATGAACCAGAATTCCACACCTTGGAATGTCACCAGTCGGCTTTATATTGGAACCAGTGGAATAACGTATGCTGAGTCAGGAGAATACGTCTGTGAAGTGTACAACAAACCAATTGGGAACAGTACAGCAAGACAGACAGTGGAAATTGTTTGTAAGTTGCGTCACTGAACTTCTATTAAGACGAGTTTTTTTTCCGCTTGGAAAAGCTTTTATTAGGGAAGTTGCAGAAAATGTGACTTTCGGAAATTCAGTTTCTAGAAAAAGAAAAAAGATTGATTAACACCAGCAAGACGTTAAGACTGTCTAACACCGTGATGTAGTGATGCAGTGATCTCCAAATCTCGCTGAAGGCTATAGTAGTGTTCAGAGTTAAGATTTGACTGCTTATCAAAGGGCTATTTTATGGTAAACGACCGATAACTATTTAGAGTCTTTGAGAAGAGTACATCAGTTAAACAGAGGGTGGCCCTTAATTAGAGAAATGTTTGATTTCAAATTCTGCCCCATCGGCACGATGGTCTTAGCTCCATCGGCACGAGGTCCCTGAAAAGACCATTTCTGTTTTATTCTCAGTCATTCCTGAATTCCACCTGAGGCCCAAAAATACGATAGCCCCGATCAACTCCAACGTCACCTTTGTATGCAACGCAAGCGGTGTACCGAAACCTGTTATCACATGGTCATTCAGTGGAGGTCCTTTGCCATGGTCCGTCGCCAGCAATGATACACTAACAGTGTCCCTGGTGCAGAACACAGGTGAATATGAAGGAAATTACACCTGTAAAGCCTCCAGTCGAGCAGAAGTGAAGTCCATAACTGCAACGCTAACGGTTGACGGTAAGTTTCCGTAGTGAAAGATCGAAAACGCATTTGCAAAGTTTCGAGAGTTAAATGTGATGAAACACTGTTTTCACTGACAGCTTCTCAATTCAAAATGAAACAAAGGGTTATGTTTCCTTTGTTTCCAAAAACCTTGTGATTATTGATTTTTTTTTCTTTTGCTTACTTTGAGTTGTAGGTGCGTTCCGTGGTCAAAACGCTTTTATCTTTCGTTTAATTTTTGATAGAAACAAGCGATAATTATAAGAATATATAGAATTTCGTTTTCAGGTCATTATTTTAGGGCCCGGAACTTCGCCGATACGGTGCAAGATATGAGCCCCACTCATGGGAAAGATAAATTGTCGGCGAATTAGTGAATTTATTAATATATTTTATATGAGAAACTAACGCAAAAAGGGAGAGTTGTTTTAATCTGATTACAACTGTATTATGCTATTCTTCAATACCCTTCAAACTCGTTTTGTGTTCATAGCGTTTCAAGAGGGATTCTTAAGTCATGTGGTTAAAGAGTTTGTTTTTGATGGAAATTTAAAAGGATGTTTACATTCTCTATTAGCGATTTTTCTTGTTCAACACAAAGGCAAACCAGATTGATTTGGTTTCTGTGGGAAAAAAACCTGGAAATTCCTAAAGCAAAACAAACAAAAAAAAATAGGGAAAACCTCAACGTTCACAACAGAACCTACTAAAGTAAATAATCTTGTTTCCTTAATGGCTACCAGCCTTAGTTAACAGCTGATTCAATGTTTTACATCTTAGTACCACCAAGGATCACCCCACTACAGAATGTGTCACTTTTGATCAACTCAAACCTGAATATTACGTGCATTGTATATGGAGATCCATTCCCAGTGGTTTACTGGACGAAAGATGGAACAACAAACATACCGAACAGTCAGTTTGTTAATGACAATAGAACATTACTGATTAATACTGTGGACATAGATGTAGATGGGACGTACACTTGCGTGGCAAGCAACAGGGCGGGAAATTCCTCATCAGGTTCCACTGTTGAAGTGTTAGGTAAGAGAGTATAGCTTATTTTACAATGGGCTGTTAAGATGGAGTTTGACTGTATACACATTAACAAAATACCCTAGACACATGAAGTACACCCATCATTATTGGCTATGAAATATAAGAGATCGCACGTGTGTTGTCATTGGTTACTAGTAGGGTTGGTCTGTACAAACATAGGTCACCTTTAAAGCAAATAGCAGTATAATTTTAGTTCCTAGTAATTTAATAAAACTCTTCACTTGTGTTTGTCAAGGCTTATATAAACATCTTGGCATGTTTGGAAGAATTCTAGATTATTCAACTTTCATTTTAATGTTTCAGCGACCAAACTCTCCCAAATGCAAGGAACGGAGAATAAAAAATTTCCTGTTATATTCTCTAGCCTTCCTATTAAACTTCGAATAAGTTCACTATAACTTACCTGACATCTTATTTGTAAGTTAGAGTTTGGTGTTCAGTGTTGTGTGTACAGCTTGAAGACTATTCAAATCCCATGTATATGGGAGGTCATTGATATACAAAATAGAGAACAATGAGCTGAAAATATCGGAAAATGGTCCAAAATATCTGTAACAATAAGACCGTTTTTGGCAGCGATCGAAGTTTTGTTTGTGGCAGAATACTGAGTGATACGCGTTGGCTTTTTGTTATCAGAGGCAGGAAAAAGAAAGAGAATAGGTTTTCCACAAATTGTAGTTTTGAAATTGCAGCAAGTCTAAATTAAAATCGCCAGTATTATAGCATACTTTCCCTTTCCTTGCCAATTTAGATAACAGCTCATCAAATTTTTCCAGAAACGTTAAAGTATTTAATTTTACAGATGGGGGGAGATAGATAACGGCTTCAGCAGCAATTTTCCCCATTACCAAAGCAAATTTCGATAAATAGATATTCAAAGACATTCACGAATCATGTGAATTATATAGAGGATATTACATGGCCGCGCGTTGATACGAATTTTATCTTCGAGAGCTGAAAGTATGTCTCACGAGAAGATAAAATACGTATCCCCAAGCGGCCATGTAATGTTCTGTTTATTTTGTAGATACTGATGAAATTTCCACATAAAACAACTTCGACAAATCTTCCTGGATGTTCTACAAGCTCGGAAAAAATGTCGACGTTAAATTTTGGTTGCTCATCGAGAAAGTCACCGGTAACCGTACCGTCTTCGCACCTCGAAGACATTTTTTGAATGAAATTTCAAATGAACCGGCCACGTGCCTGAGCGGGAAGCTCTCTTGTAATTGGCTAATCATGTTGGTAACCATGGCGATACCAATATCCTCACACGTGAAAGATAAAAATAATATCTTCACTGCACGCGATGATTTTTTTAGTAAAAGGAAAAATCCTGGTATTTCATCAGTATATATATCTATATAATAAAGTCCTTTATGACTTTAAAGCTCAAGTTTCCTCCCCGGCCCTGTCACAACGATGATTACTAATATCACACTAAAAGGCATTTTACAATTCACAATACGATATGTCAGAATATCTTCTCTTTGTGTTAAACGTTTTTGGATCAGTTTCAATTGAAATCGAAGTTTTTACTTATATTTTCTTCTCGGGTTTTGTCTCTTTTTAGTAAAACCTGGAATGTTCACGTGTTAATACTATTTAACGTCACGTGTTAATACTAGCACAGAATCGAAAGAACACGACTGTCGATTGTCGTGGATACGGCAAACCGACACCTATTATCAGATGGCTGAAAAATGGTGCAGAAATTCCAACATTGATTAGTCTAAACGTTTCTAACAATAGCGTCCGTGTTTTCCAAGTCAGCATAGTTCAAACACCACATTCTTTGCTGAATGTATCTAGCAGATTATATATTGCTCCTGGTGGTGCATTGTACGGAGAAGCTGGTATGTACACGTGTGAAGTGTATAATGGAGTTGAAGGAAAATCTACGGTGAATGAGACCATTCAAGTGCTGTGTAAGTAAATTATGAAGTAGAATTAGCATATTTGTTTCTTTAATCAAAGGTATATAAAGGACTGTGGTGATACTCATCTTATTCAAACTCTATGTACAGTGTAAATTAAATAGCCAACTGGTCTGCCTTCCGCCAGTTGGGATTCTTAGCAAAGAGTTAACATTGTGTTGAGTGTAAAAAGTGACTCCGAAAAGCCCTGTGGGGATGAGCCACTAATGTATATATGTACTATATGTATGTAGTGTACATATTATTATAAGCAAAATTTTCTTAAAATTCATCAAGAATTTCTCCAACTCGCGATTTGTCCGAATGTATCACGCGAAGAAATATTCTCAAGCTAAACTTGGGGATGTGTATGGTATCAAACCATACTCCCCAGAAAACTGTTTGCTCCCTTGACTGAATAGACACCGTCCTTGAACAAAGTCATGTATCTATGTATCCTTAGCTAAAGGACTGGAAACACGGCCACTAAACAACAACTTGGATTTGTTTCGCTCGAGTGTGCTTTAATTTTGTCATGCGAAAACTACATCCTTCACCGATTCACTACGCTCAGCATAATGCACTGTCTTCATTTTTTTGACAATCCCAGAGACTACATTAAGTTATTCTACTCGGGTAGAACAGGAGCTGGAAGAGACGTTTATCACTTTTAAGTGATTAAAAAAGACACAGGATTTACATGGACAGTTGTATATACGTACCATTTTTTGTTATCAGTAATTTTTTTTGTCTGTTTTTATTCTGCATACGCATTCTAGTTCGACCCGAGGTGCTCGTTTCTCCTAAGCAACAGATCATTCTGGAGGATAAAAACGCATCAATATCATGCTATGCCAGTGGAGTTCCCAGACCAACAGTTGCATGGATTCACCCTCCCGTTCCATTAACAAATCTAAACGTGATCACCGATGTTGACTCTACCAATAGCACGCTGACCATCTACATGGTGAAAAACACTCATCAATATGAAGCGAATTACACTTGCAATGCGTCAAGTATTGCTGGAGCAGAACTTAAAACTGCTGAGATTGTTGTGGACGGTATGCTCAAACTTGTTTTAATAACATGACCATAATACGATGACAATAAAAGTAAACAATATTATAATAACAAATAATAATAATAATAATAATTATAATAATACCAGCAATAATCATGCAGGGCTTACTTGCTTGAGGTGTGCTACAGAAGCGAACAAACAACTTCTTTTAATATCAAATAGCTGATAAGATAATGAGAATTTAGACAATCACTACGCTGTACTACAATTTTCTAGTTTGACGTAGACAAGGTAAGCAAGTGTTCCCTTCCAGAGTTTGCTTTCTGTTACTAGTATTTTGATTATTATAAAAAAAGTAATAATTAGAATCATTTTCGTAATTTTGATTTGATTCGTTCAAATTGCATAATAATGTTACAATTGCTTTGCAGTTGCACCGAAGGTTGTGTCGCCATTAAGGAATGTTTCCTTATTGCTCAACTCTCAACTCAACTTGACGTGTGAAGTAGAGGGAGACCCGACCCCTTCAATCCACTGGTACAAAGATGAATCAGATAACATATCAAGAGCGGTTTTATTGAATGGAAACAAGACCCTGATCATCAGTACTGTTAAAATTGCTGACGAAGGACGATATAAATGCGTCCTGCAAAACAGAGCTGGAAATACATCATCAAACGTCTTCTTTGAAATCAGAGGTACCACTCAAGTACAAAGTTTTGGTCTGTAAAATTTCTTGTTTGGTGAAGATGATTCGATTTTTTTGCATATTTTTCATATTATTGCTCAAGAGCATTTCTCAGTTGAAATGCGCATTTAGTCGGACGTCAAAGCAATTTCCTTCATTTTTTATCAGCCCTTTTGTGATTTCATATCATTGTCACCCTTCATCCAAGCAGGCAGAACTCCACTTCTCGTGGAAAGAAGTGGGAGAGGAGATTAAACTCCCTAATCTTTGTGAACAGTGGCGTGCGTCATTTAACTTTCCCAATAATGTAGTATGAGAAGGTGTGGGAGGCAAGGCTAATGGTTTATCATCCCAGCCCAATGGCGATAGGAGTTTCGAATACTGTTGTTTGTTCAAAACTTGCACCGTATTCCTTATGTTTCTTCTAAGATGTACAAACACCTTATCTGTGTTGTCATTATGTTATTATTATTTCAATACTGAATGACATATTCGTACTCACACTTGATGAATTTTGATGAAGAATTTTGTTTAGTCAATGTTTACGCTTCCAACGACCAAAATCAACAAATAAATTTCTATAACGAATTAACAAGCAAGTTACGTCCCTATGCAAATGAAAATCTCATAAGGGGAGGTGACTATAATTGCCCACTCGAAAATATTGATAAAATAGGTGGAAAAGACATGAGAAACAAGAAAAATGTAATGCACAGCATAAAGGAAATGAGCGACAATTTAAGTCTCAACGATATATAGAGACTTCACCACCCGAGTGATAAGCGCTTTACGTGGCAGAACAGCTCAGGAAAAATAAGATGTCGATTAGATTATTGGCTTATTTCAAAACTTTTAGTTCCTCGTACTAGTAAAACGGATGTGTTGTCATATTACGATTCAGACCATTCGCCAATTTACGCCGAAATCGCATATAAAAATAACCAAAAAACAGCCGGTCCAGGGTTTTGGAAATTTAATAACTCTCGTCTTAATAATGAAGAATTTGTAACAAACCTAAATTTTTTTTTTTACTACAAGCCAAGGAAAAACATAGTGGAACAAACGATAAAAGACTTTATTGGGAAATGATTAAAATGGAGATCAGAGACTTTTGTATCCGTTTCTCTAAACGTCTTGCTAAAAGTAAAAAGTCGAGAGAAATAAATTTACTCTGCAAGTTAAAACATTTAAATATGTGTCTTGATCAAAATCCGCAAGAAGCCAATTTAGTAACAGAAATTGAACGTGTCAAGCTTGATCTTCAAAGGATCGCTGAACACAAAAAAAAGGCGCGATTATAAGAAGCAGAGCACGGTGGTACGAACATGGCGAAAGAAATACGAAATATTTCATGAATCTAGAGAAGCGTTCACATGAAAGGAAGCATATTGTTAAATTAAAAACCGATCAAAACGAGTATGTCAAGGAACCAAAAAGGATCTTGTGCGAGATGGAAACATTTTATAAAGCTTCATATGCCTCGCAAATAACAGATAACACATTTGATGCTTCAGCCTCATCCTTCTTAAACCCTGACAATGTACAGAGACTTGATAACGAGCAGCAAAAATCCTGCGAGGGCCTCATCACCGAAGAAGAAAGCTTATCCTCTCTCAAAACGTTCGAGAAAAATAAAACTCCAGGTACAGATGGACTAACTGCAGAATTTTATTTGTGCTTTTGGGAATTCGTAGTAACTCCTTTAATAGACTGTTTAAATGACGCCTATCGCAGAGGTGAAATGTCGATCTCGCAAAGGAGAGGTGTGATTTCATTGAAAGACACCCTCCTCCTCAAGAATTGGCGGCCAATTTCTTTGTTGAACATTGACTACAAAATAGCTACGAAATGTATAGCAAAACGATTAGAGAAAGTCTTACCTAGGTTGATAAATAGTGACCAAACAGGGTATGTTAAAAACCGCTTTATAGGAGAAAACATTCGGCTAATATCGGATGTAATTGAATTGTATGAGAAAAAACAACTACCTGGCATGTTACTCTTTATAGATTTTGAAAAAGCATTTGATTCCTTGGAAGTATCTGTTCAAAGTCCTTGAAGTAATGAACTTTGGGCCAATGTTCCAAAAATGGATCCATACCTTCTATTCCAATATCACCAGCTGTGTGATAAATAACGGGTTTGCGTCCAATTTCTTTCTGCTTCAAAGAGGAGTCCGACAAGGGTGCCCCTTATCGGGGCTCTTATTTGTCCTGGCAATTGAGGTACTAGGCCAAGCGATTAGGAAAAATGAAAATATCCGTGGTTTGAAAATTAATGACACCGAATTAAAATTAAGTATGTGCGCGGATGATATCACCGCATTTATAAAAGATGATTGCTCTGCTAATCACTTTTTCAATCTTTTAAATGATTTTGGAGCCTTTTCAGGTCTAAAAATAAATATTTCTAAAACGGAAGAAACGTGGCTTGGCAGTCTCAAATGCAATTTAGGTAAACGTTCTCCATTCAATATTTCGTGGCCTGAAAAAATATGTAATCGTGCTAGGTGTGGCCTTCGCATACGATCCTTCTGTTAGCTACAAAATAAATTTCGAGGAAAAACTTGCTGCGCTAAAGAAAATTTTAAACCAATGGACGACCAGAGGCCTAACGCTAATGGGAAGAATCATTAAAAATCTCCAAGCTTGTTTATAATACTTCCGTTCTTACAGCTCCACCGAAATTTACTAGTGAAGTTAATGATATTTGCTTCAAGTTCATATGGAACTTCAAGCCTGATAAGGTCAAACGCAACACGCTTATAGGTCCAAAAGAGAAAGGTGGCCTTAACATGGTAGATTTCACCATGATGGACAAGTCTTTAAAAGCAGCATGGGTTAAACGTTTATATGAAGCACCCTCTTCTCATTGGCTACATCTCAATATGGTGGCTCTTTTCTTTTGGAATGCAATTTTAATGCACCCGATCTAAATTTTGCCTCGTATGTGCCGTCTTTTTATAAGGAAATATTGACTGCCTGGCAGGAGCTACACTCCAAAGACCCTGCATCTGCTAAAGAATATGAAAATGAAATTATTTGGAACAACCGCTTTATTAAAATAGATGGGAAATCAGTCTTCTACCCATCCTGGCATAGAAAAGGAATAATCAAAATTGGTCATCTGTTAAACGAGAACAGGAAGTTTTTATCAAGATCCGAGTTTCAACATAAATATGGTATGACAGTAAATTTCTTAACATATGATGGCCTTCTTGCCGCGATCCCTGAGGTATGGAAAAGATCAATTGTAAATTCTGAACGAATGCTTACTGATGTTGACAGTAAAGACCTTCTTCCTGTGAATGTCACTGCCAAATCTGTCCGCGAATTGCTTGTTTTAAAAGTGTTCAAAGCTCCAAACGTAGAAACTAAACTAATCGAAAAATGTCTTCCTATTAAAGCCATTTATGAATTGCCTTTCAAGGTTACATTAGAAAACAAACTCAGATGTTTCCAATATAAGATCATACATAACATTCTACCCACCAAAAGCAGACTTCATAAAATGAATTTGAAAATTTCTCCAAGTTGCGATCGTTGTAGCTCTCCATATGAAACCTTATCTCATCTGCTTTATGAATGTTCGACTGTACGAACAATCTGGCAAGACGTTATTGCATGGTGGAATGAAAAACGATCAGAAAAAGTCACCTTAATTGATACAGATATTTTTTACGGTTACAAACCAGAATCAAGCAGTTTTTTATGCCCTGAATCATTTCCTTATTATCGCTAAGTATCACATTTTTCTGTCCTGGCTGAATATGGTATCTCCAAGTCTTGATATCTTCCTTCTTTTACTCAACGAAAAGATCCTATATTAGTTGTTTCTTGTAATTGTTAAGACCCTGGAGGTTGCGTGATACTCCAGTCTTAAACATTTACAGGGGAGTTGGTTAGTATTTAAATAGAAATGGGTAATCGTTATAATATGAGTTAAGTATTAGCGTCGTTGGATAAAGTTCAGTCCTGGGTCCAGTCTAGGATCCAGTCCAGGGCCCAGTCCAGCGTCCAGCCCAGAATCCAGTAATACTAGTAGAGACGATTGCAGCTGTAGTCGAACGGTCGAGTAGGGTAGATAGTAGTACCGACAATATTGAAGGTGGTAGTAGTAGCGTTGGGTTCGAACTGAAACGTGACATTAAAGTACATTCATTTGCTTCTTAGACTAAGCAATTTAACAGCATAGTGATCATATACCACTAAGACGTGATAATAACACTTGTAGAGAAACTAATTGTTGTCTTAGATAATGATTCCCTAGATTGAAATCTAACAACATTCGAGAATACGAGAAAGCTATAACAAAGCAACGGTCCCAGTATTGCTCGTGTGAAGTAACTAGATGCTTGTGATACAGAAAGAACTTTCATAGATCGTGTGAATTTCTGGACCATGAGCATGACACAATAATCATCAACTTCGCGTCATTGTTCCTACAATTCATTCGAGAACAGATACGTATTCGATAACATCGGCGCCACTAGCTAAATGACAAGAACTTAAAAACTCACTTTGGTCGACCACTCGCACCAAACAGTAGCGGAGAAGAGTAGTAATGGGTCCAGTGATCGTTGCACGGTAGCGAGAAACTACCACTTGCTCACAACAGATGCAAGCCCAATTTATTACATTGTACTACGTGCTTCTGTTTAGAGGGTCTCAATGGCGTTAACCGATAGCCGTAACACGGGCAAAAAGTTAGCCGTTAGGCGTAAATATTGAATAATTTTAGCCGTTAGCCGTGAAAAATATTAACCGTTAGCCGTTAAACAGTCAGAAATATTAACCGTTAGCCGTAAAACAGTAAAAATTAAATATTAACGGTTAGCCGTAAAAGTCACCACCCCATTGAGACCCTCCTTTTAGGTCGTCGACTTTAGGTGATCTTAACTTGACTCTATTTCCTATCGGCGGACTTAGTGGTAAGATAAGCGAGAAAATACAAATTCTCTAGCCAATGCGTCCTTTTGTGTTAAGCGCGTTTTGCTAAAAAATAGTTGCTTGTATTCACTAATCAGAGGGTACTTAGAAAAAATGGACGAGGCGTTTCAAAACTAACATTTCTTTGCTTCTATTTGGTGCGCTTGTTTTATCAACTTAATTGGAAGTAATTTTAAGGGAATAAGAGACAAAGGATTCACAGTTCAGTTTTCGTTTGCACAGCTCCTGCTCGTGTTTATATCACATCGCCTCGTGAACTGAGGCTTCTGAGAGGCGAGAAAAATGTTATTGTTGATTGCCATGGATACGGAAAGCCAACACCCTCAGTGATATGGTCAAGAAATGGTAAATACGTCACAAACGTGAGCAGTATTGCTGTTGGGCACGGGGACAAGACTGTTCAGGTGGTAGAGGGACAAAGCGACGACTCGCCTTGGAATGTAACCAGTCGTTTGTATCTACGTGTAAATGGAGTGACGTATGAAGATGCTGGGAACTACACTTGTGAAGTATACAATGGAGTTGGAGTTAATGGATCAGAGACGGAAACTTTGCAAGTCTCTTGTAAGTACATGCATCAACAAAATTTAAAATTAGAGTCTGCAATCGCCGTCAATATACTTTGACACCGTACTAAGACAATGACCACAATGTCCCCTCCCGATTCCCTTATATTCAAACCCCCTTCCCAGGGTCAATGTTGTTTGATAGAACGCCAGTGGAATGTCAATTGAAAGACACTCCAACATTGCTCCGGGGAAGGGGCTTTGAGCGGAATAAAACTACATACTTCGAAAGATAATTGACTTCTTCTAGTAAACACTGCAAAAGTGTGGTATGGGTGTCAAGGTTTTTGACGGGGATTGTGGCATCCGGGAACATAATATGTCCTGTATGGTATTTGTGTGAGGATTTTTAGGAGATCAGTAAATCAGTCAAGTCTATAACTATATATTAATATTATTGCTCACCATTTTTAGATTGAGCGGAGGGCTAAGATTCACTGCCCCTGTTCCTTTATTTAGTACTGTACAGTACATAATCTCGTCAATTGAAATATTCCTTAAATGAAACACAGCAGCTTTTTACCTGGATTTAGGAATAAATGGCAGATAGAAACGCTTTTGCGCAGCGGATCGCTTTTTTCTCTCAGTGTATCACGCTTGACAGACACTTTCTACAATACCTTTCTTTTCCTATTATCAAGTAAGTCTTTCTGACCTCGTTTAAATGTGAAAATCATTTATATAAGACTCCTTCATATTTTTTTCAAGTGCCAGCATGGCTACCAGACCAATTTAATCACATATAAAAGAATAATCAGAATGGCAATAAATATTGTAAAAAGATTCGTGTGCACTCGCTCGGGCTTCGTTTTACTTGAGCATTCTAATTTACCACGCGTAAAATTAATGTATACGAAACTACTTGCGGGTCCGGGTGAGGTATTCTCGATATCGGTCACTCCAGTTCCATTTTTTGATGGTTATTTGTGCCAACAGTCAGTTTAATTACTCGTGTGAAAAACAATGTGTACAGTGGTTTGCGTGTGTACAGCCGCTCACACAAAACACGAGTACAATTATATTTTACATACTTTGCCTAACGAGATCTGAATTGTTGTACTTTTATTGACAATGTAACATCATTTTGTTCATGTACATGAGTCATATTGGCAACTTTTTTGAGAAGATCACAGTTATCAAGAGTATTCATTATGTCTTCTACTAAGCACAGACAACTACGTGCAATAAGCAAACCAACATTTACAATCATAAAGAGTTATATGAAATCTCCCTTCAACCTATTGAAATCTGTATGGAAACATATTCAAGGGATTTTCAATTTAAAATTCTTAATTATTCCTCGCGAAGCGAGGTTACTAATCGTGTCGGTTCCGGTCAGACCACGTGGCTCGCAAGCCCGAGTAAATCGAGCCGAGAGTTTTTATATATGTATATATATATATTTATATATATGTTTATATATATCTATATTTTAAAGGTGTCCGTTCGCAGGCCAGGTTACCTGGCAATAGTAACGCACTTGAGAGCGCTGAATTTCCGCCATTATTCGGTGATGCCTTTTTGAAAGTAATGTAAATTTTGTGGAAACCGATTTCACTCGTCCTGGAAGTACATCCCAGCAAGGTGATCTCCAAGATATTCAAGAAATATTAGCACGAGATCGTCGCCGAGTAAGTTCGAATACCGTGAAAATCAACACGAGGAAAGCACGACTCAAAGCAGGGATAGAGAAACGACAGCAGGGAGAATAACAACAGAAATCGCAGCCAAGACAACAACTGCTCGCTCCAGAAAAAGGCAAACGAAACAGCAGGGAAAAGGACCAGGAATTCAATCAAGTTAGTTTTGAATTTGAATGTGTTATTGATAGAAATACAGGACATGAGTGAACGATTACATAACGAAATATATTGGTGTACTACATTTAGCAAAACGACTTAGAAGGGACGCCGAGTAAGAACGACTTCAACGATTGGAGATGTCTCTGGAAAATAATTCTATTAGTCTAAAACCGGAATCGGAAGACGACCAACAGATTACAAGAGAATGTAAATAGGTATTTTTCATAATAAAACGATAGCGTTTCAAGTTTGAAGTAATTTCCAACACAGAGAGTTGCAGTTGTTATAGCAATCATTTATAACGATGTGATCTGATATCATTGCAACAGTGAAAATATTGTAAATTTTCTTGATCTAGCAGTTATGTTAAACATTTTCAACAGAATGTATACCCTGTGTCACTATAAAGTACTGGTTCTGCAATATTATCAGTGATCAATGTGATCATTTTAAAATAAAGCAAATGTGATTACTGAATTCTGAGTAGTATTTCTCTTTGCTATATATATATATATATGTATGTATTCTCTGATTGAAAGGTTTCAATAATATTGTGTAGAGACAAGTTTCATAGCCTTTTCACAATGGGTCAGTTTTACCTTAGAGTGCAATGACCCCCCCCCCCCTGATAATATTGCTATCTAGAACCCCTGCCCTTTTTTCACAAATGAAATGTTAATTCAAGCCTTAATTTGCAAAGTTAGACATAACATATTAACTTTGTTACTTTCTGCCGTTTACTTTATTTTTATGTCAAATATCAATATTTCATAACAACCACAACATGCAATTAACCTTTTACATTGGAAAAACTTTATAAAGAAGAAAATAAATTTTGTAATGCCAAAATGTTTATGATCTTTCTCATATATTCGTTGCAAGTGTGCTGTATGTAGTAACAAGTGTTTCAAGTTTCCTAAATGCCCTATGCTTTCAATAATGATTTTCCACTCGCCTTGGAATGTAACCAGTCGTTTATATCTACGTGTAAATGGAGTGACGTATGAAGATGCTGGGAACTACACTTGTGAAGTATACAATGGAGTTGGAGTTAATGAATCAGAGACGGAAACTCTGCAAGTCTTTTGTAAGTACATGCATCCACAGTATTAAGAGTTGAGCCTTTGGAACGTATTACGTTCTCTATGGTATTTGTGTGAGGATTCTACACTACCTCTAATCGACATTTTTGTTAGACATGGCGAAAATTATTTTCTTTGAAATAATTCATGATGGAATTCTCTACGAAGCAGCAGAAAGTTTTGAAGCTGAGATTGATATTGACAAATAAAGAGGAAGAAGCGAAAACAGTCCAGAAGTTGGTATTAAATGGAGTCAGTTTGTCGATCTGTGTGCTTTGTTGTTTCTACTCGCGGCGTGTAAAATCTATATCATAAAGCAAATGAAGAAGCCTAAGCCATGTATTACACTGTGATAAAACACTCCAGACATATGAGAACACTCGAGAAGGGAAGAAAACACTCGCCTGCGACTCGTGTTTTCTACATTTCACTCATGTTCTTAAGTGCTCGCCGTGTTTTATCACAGTGTAATACGCGGCTTAGGCTTCTTTATTTGTTAAATAAAAGAATAATTAGGACGGCAATAAATATTGTAAAAAAGATCTGAGCCAAGAACTTTGCTGGCAAGCTAATCCTACGAATTTATCGTTATAATTAATGAGATCGGAGTTGTTTTAAAATGCTGATTTATCATTTCAACTTTCTAGTTCGACCTGAACTTTCGAAGCGACCAAAGGACGAAATTGTAAACGTAGGCCAAAATGCAACATTCCATTGCAACGCGAGCGGTGTCCCGGATCCCAGCTTCTCATGGGTGTTCGGAGGGGGAAACTTGTCATCACATTCCACGCATGGTGGTAGTCTAACCATGTATCTGGTACAGAACAATGCAGAGTACGAAGGGACTTACACTTGCATGGCATCAAACCGAGCTGGATATGACCAGGATACTGCCCTGCTAACTGTTGATGGTAATGTATCGATTTATTTACATTCACTCCGAAGTACACCTACAATTTAGTGTCCATGCAGGCACATTTTGACGTTTCAAGGCTGGCCATGATATAATTATTTCGTGTGTGGAATGAATCGTATATTTGCAGTGGGCAAGGAATCGCATTAAAAAACGCAACTATATGGTCATGGCGTTCGGCAGGAGTAAGCGAACACTGTTTAATCTTAAACAAAGCGCCAGAGTGAAAGCAAAGAATCGCAATTGGAGATATTGAAAGTACTTGCCTCAACAATAATACCATGAAAAGCAATAAGAGAACATAACTTCAGAACACAGTGAAGCACTGACAACACAACATCGACAACCCCATTAGTGCAATCAATCAATCAATCAATCCATATTCACGTCATCATCGTCACTGGCGCACTATTTTCGCATTCTGAAACGTGAGTGTTTTGCCGCCAATCCCGAGTCATCTTATGTTGTTATACTCTTTTCTTCGTTTCCTTCCAGTACCACCATTCCTTCAGTCTCGTTTACAAGATGTTAAGGTTCTGAATGGCACCACGTTGAACCTAACCTGCTCTGCCTCGGGTGACCCCCTTCTAGCTTTTTACTGGACCAAAGATCAAAACCCTATTATTCCACGTGCTCAGTTTTCACAGGGAAACGCTACGCTGGTGATTCCAGAAGTAAAAATATCCGATGAAGGGTCCTACAGATGCACTGCCCAAAGCAGAGCTGGAAATGTTTCCTCAAAAGCACGAGTGAACGTGCAGAGTAAGTAGAAAATAGTTTTGTTGACTTAAGTACTGAAGGTTTTCTCTGCTGTTCAAAATGTTATTAATAATAGTAATAATAATAGAAATCTAAGTAATTATAACAGTAATAATAATGATAATGATAATGTGCTACTCCATCTTGAGAACGGAATTAACAAGATTATGGGAAAAGAAATCCAAAGTAATCCGAGTAGTTATGGCAGTCCTTGGTTCTATGCCACGGATTAGTGGCGCCAAATCGAGTAGTGGGGACTTGATAAGTCATATCAATGTCGACTGGTTTTCCGACCTTTCTAAACTTGAGCAGGCCAACACTACCAATGCGTCTTTTCTAGATCTTCTAGATCAGTATAAATTACAAGAGCCACTTGCGCGTCTTTTGCTGAGCCTGTGTTCCTAAGCTTTACCGAAAGGCGTGCGCCCCTGATAATGTGCCTAACTGGCTGCTAAAGGAATACGCAGACATCTTGGCTCTTCCCATCGCACATATACTTAATGCGTCCTATCGCGAACAGTGCCTGCCCACCATTTGGCAGATGGCCGATGTCCCCCCCTTCCAAAAAGGAAGCCTGTTCTCGACCTGAAAAAGGAGTTAAGACAAGTCTCTTTAACACCATGCGTATCTAAGGTAGCCTAGGGGTTTGTGGTGGGGGACTTTCTAAAGCCTGCTATTCTCGACGTGGTCGGCAGTGACCAGTATGGGGCGATTCCAAAGTCCTCTACCACCATGGCACTTATAAGCATGTTGCATGCTTGGGTTAAAGGGACTGATGGGAACGGGGCAACAGTTAGAACGATCTTGTTCGATTATCGCAAGGCGTTTGATTTTATTGACCACAAGATTTTAATCAACAAGCTAAGTAGGTTGGCCATTCCCTGGAGTGTTGTGAATTGGATTATTGATTTCCTTTCTAATCGATCACAACGGATTAAGTTGGCTAAAGGCTGTTACTCCCAGTGTGGTCCAGTCCCCTCCGGGGTACCACAGGGTACCAAATTGGGCCATGGTTATTCATATTATTTATCATCGATTTGGATATAAATTCACCACATTTATGGAAATTCGTGGATGATACCACGACCTCTGAGGTAATCGATGAAGAAAGTACCAGCAACGCTCAGGGTGCCTGATCACATCATTGAGTGGTCCCGCAAAAATAGAGTTGTTTTTAAACCTGATAAGTACAAAGAAATGCAAATCTCGCTTGCCCGTAATCCCGAATGCATCGATGCCATAACTATCGATGGCAAAGCGCTCGAGGTTGTGAAAAGCGCAAAAATTTTAGGATTAACAATAAGCGATAACCTGACGTGGAACGCTCATGTGGAGGAGGTAGTCAAGAAAGCTGGCTAGAAGTTGCACTTTTTTGTCCAACTTAAGCGGGCTCGACTGCCTCCTTCAGACTTAGTTCTTTTCTATAAGGCCTGTGTTCGTTCGTGTGTTTACTATAATGTGCCAGTTTTTTATAACGCCCTGCAGCAGTACCTAAAAATGAGCTTGTGCGTATCGAAAAAAGGGCGCTTTCGATAATTTTGCCCCGCACGAGCTACAATAGTGCATGCGGTTTCTTGGGCATTACATCTATTACGGAGCAGCATAGTCGACTATGCAGTAAGCTGTTTAATGAGATTTGTTCTGAGCCAAATCACAAACTGAGCAGCTTACTACCCCCAAAGAACGAAGCACGATATAATCTTTGCAACCATCGTCCTTTTGCCCTCCCGAATTTGAAAACAAAAAGAACCAAAAACACCCTTGTGTACGCAATGGCCCGAAATACGATCCAAACATAGGTTATTTTTTTAGTTTTATACGACAGATTTTCTAATTGATTGGCTGCCGGTATGAATGGATCTTAATGGTGTATATTATATTGTCTTAATATTTTTATCGTTTCCTTACTATTATTAATATTAATATATTTTTATTTAGTATTCATATAAACATAATTCAGTAAATAGTGTTAGATTCAAATTGTTATGTAAAAGTTGTACAAATTGCTTAATTCAGCCTCTAGGCTGCGATGTGATTTTTAATAAACTATCTATCAAATATCTATCAAATCAAGCTTGAATATTACTTAGAAAAATGTTAAATATCACCCAGCATCACTATGGGATGGGCCGTCTGAAAGAGAAGATAATAATGATTCTAATAATAATAATAATAATAATAATAATAATGATAATAATAATAATAATGATAATAACAATAATAATAGCGAATCGGCGTGAACGTGAAGCTGGAAGTTATCCAGAAAACAGCACTGTTGGGGACAGCAAAGATACTAAGGAAAGTACTGACTCTGTAAAAAAAGAAGGAAAAGAGAGTCCTGGGACCTGTGGTGACTTGTTGTAACCCGCTCCAAAGGACTATATACCAGGCTGAACATCCTAGTTTAGCCTGAGTCTACAAGGAATGGACATAATAATAACAATAATTATGCTACTAATAATATGGGCACTAGGGTAGGACAGGTTGGTACATCAGCCTACCACTGGAAATTGGACGCTCCCGCCAACAGAGTCTGAGGTGGTACCCTTGGCAAGTGTCGGTAACCCCAAAACCACCCTTGTTGGTGTAACAACACAGGGTAGGGAGGACCCTTCAGTCTTGGTCGACAGCCCTTCCAGAGAAAGTGTCTCGATAAAAACACTGGTGCTGGTTGCACCTTTAAAGTACCACCCTCATAATGAGTGATTATGATTCATCCATGAACGGCGTGAATGGGAGTGGAACCGGGGAAACTGGTGATGCTGCCTCGCCCGGCAGGTGTCCCACTGCATGGCAGGGTGGGCCCGGTCGTTACCCAGCTACTGTCAGAATGAAATGGAGCAGAGATATGAACATTGCTGTAATGGAGTGCTACTATCTGAGTAAACCAGTGGATGAAAGTGGCAGACCAGTGAGAGGATATAGACAGAGAATGCATGCTGTCTGGAAGGAAAGTGGCTTACCAAAGATAACAGAGCAGACACTATGTAATCAAGCTAGGGCGATTAGAAAGAATGAGTGGTTTACTTCCTTTGAGTTGAATGAGATCAGGGGAATATTGACTACAGTAGATGAAGTAATGCCTATAGAACAGAAGGGGTGTAGGAGAAAGAGCAGAGGCTCTAAAGATCACTTGTTGGTTGATGATATGGTCCTTGCTGATTGCAAAAGAAAGCACAAGAACTAGGCTACGGCGTGGGTGGACTATAAGAAACCATACGGCATGGTGCCTCACTCTCGGATTATTGCAATCTTAAAATGGCACAGGTAGTAGAAAATATAACTTTCCTGCAGAAATCCAAGACAGAACAGACATCTGGTGGAGTGACACTTGTTTTAGTTGATATTAGACGCGGTATCTTTCAAGGAGACAGCCTGTCCCCCCCCCCCCCCCTTATATTCGTGGTTTGTTTGGTACCTTTGACCTAGATCCTACAGGATGCCAAGGCAGGATGGACCTTAGGATGGAGAACTCAAAATAAACCATTTCATCTTTACTTGAAGGTCTGCAAAGATTGAAAGCCTTGTATCAACAGTCCAGTTGATTAGCCAAGAAATAGGAATGAAACTTGGGATAACGAACGGTGGTGTTGCTGTGCTGAAGCGGGGGAAAGGTGTAAATGTGAGGGTATTAAGTTGATAAATTGACAGACAATCAAGGAAGTTGATGACGAAGGTTACAAGTATCTGGGCATTTTAGAGTTGGACAAGTTTAAGGAGAGGGAAATGAAAGACATACTTCGAACAGAGTACATAAGGTGGTTCAAAATTGTCATGAAATTTCAGCTCAATGGTAAGAAAAGATCAAAGCAGCAAACTCTTGGACTGTGTCGCTCCTGAGGTATGGAGCAGGAACAACTAAATGGAATAAGAAGGAACTTAAGGAAACGGATAGGAAGTCCAGAAAAATCAAGACAACGAATAAGGAGCTACACCCAAGAAGTGATGTTGCCAGAATAAAAGTACCCAGAAGGAAGGGAGGAAGAGGTCTGATCAGTTGTGATAGCTGCGTGAGGAGACAAGAGAACAACTTGAGTTGGTATATGAGAAATAGTGAAGAGGCATTAATCAAGAAAGTTGGAGAAAGCAATGTAATCAACATCCCAGTGGCTGTGGACCCAAAGGAGTACAAAGTGAATGAAGTCAAGGAAACGGAGAATGAATAGAAGCAGAAAAGAATGCATGGGCAGTATGTGATAGAAAAGAAAGGTATTGACTGGGATAGAAGGTGGCAGTGGATTGCAGAAGGAAATTTGAAAGGACTTACTGAGGCCGTGATATGAAAAGACTAGGAACAAATTACATGAAATTTCATATTGACCACACAGTAGAAACCCCTTTGTGCAGAATGTGCGGATGTAAGGGAGAAACGGTGGCCCGTGTGGTGAGTGAGTGTGGCACACTGGCGCAGACAGAATATAAAGGAAGGCACGATAACGTGACATGGTATATTTACTGGCAACCTTGCCGTAAATGTGGATTGGAAAGAGCTAACAATTGGTATGAACTGAAGCCTAAGGGAGTGGTGGAAAGTGAAAACTTCAAGATACTGTGGGATTTCACGGTCCAGTGTGATCGGAAAATCAAGGCAAAAAGACCAGACATTGTCTTTATTGATAAGAAGGAGAGAGAGGCTGTCATAATCGATGTTGCTATCCCAGGTGATGACAGGGTGAAAGATAAGGAACTTGAGAAGTTAGAAAAATACCAACTATTAAAAGATGAGATCGAAAAAGTCTGGCGCATGCGAAAAGTCATTGTAGTGCCTGTGGTTATTGTGGCCCTTGGAGCCATATCAGTAAACCTTAAAGAGTACATGAAGCAAATCGGTGTAAGCGTGAGGATGGAAGTTATCCAGAAAACAGCATTGCTGGCGACATCAAAGGTTCTAAGGAAAGTACTGTCCATATAAGAAAAACAAAAGGAAGAGACCTGGGACCCGTGGTGACCAGTTGTAACCGGCTCCCAAGGACTATAAACCAGGCCGAATATCCTGCCTGAGTCTACAAGAAATGGACATAATAATAACATTAATAATAACAATGATTAACAAATTCTCAAACAGACTTTAATTTTCAATTTATCATCTGCTAAAATACTAGAAATAATATTCACAATTATATTTCGTATAAATATATAAAAATATACCAAAACTTCATTTTCATAGCATCAGATAGAGAATGAGAAATATACTAAATAATAACAATGATAATGATAATAATTACTATTATTATTATGTTATTTTTAATACTAATAAAATAACTTGGCAAAGGGCAAATTCAACTCTTTTGTAAGTTATCACTTTTCAAATGTGCTTTACGAGTAGTATTAAGAAATCAAATCTACAATTAAAAATTCTTTAAGCTGTTTATATATGCTACTACAAAAGATGCATCTTAGCACATTTAGTTTTGACGACCCTAATACATTTGTAATTCTTCTGTCCATATAGCAGAATATGAAAAAAAAGATTAAAAAGCAGTCAAAATTTACAAATTATTTTTCAGTGTGTGGGTGAATTTCAGTTATGGTAGTGTAAACAAATAACTTACAAAATAACAATAAGAAATCGTAGCATTTGCTCCTCTTTTTTTTAATTGTAGAAAACAAGAGTCGGTTTCTCCTGCAATGTTGCTTTTATTGAGCACCATACCTTTGAATAAATTCTGAGATTATTCCGGACAATTTTTTTTTTTTTTTTTTTGAAATCCAAGAGATCACTCATAAATATTTATATTACAGCAGACACATCTTCTCTAAATCATTTTGTCGGGTTTTTAAGAAATGTATCATGGCTTTCTCGTTATAGTTCCACCGATGGTAACCATCGTGGGCAATAGGACACTTATCCTTCAGAAGAGGCAAGCCAATATTACCATTGACTGTTACGGCAAAGGCCATCCCGCACCAGTGGTTGTATGGAACAAAAGGGAGAACATCATACCAAATGTGACTCTTTTTACCACCGATGACACGCTTAGAGTAGTACAAGTAACATCGCATAATGTCACCCATCCAATGGACAATGTTACGAGTCGATTATACCTACGTATTACTGGTGTAACATACGACGAGGCAGGCAATTATTCCTGTACTGCTGACAATCGTGTGAAGAAGCAACCAGCTTCCACAGGGATAGAGGTCCTTTGTAAGTACTGAGTCTCCACCACTTCACGTATTAACCATGCAAAAATGAAAAGCCGCGGAAATTTATGAAATGAAAGTCACTCTTCCTCAGAATAATTTAGCAGAACCACAATAACAAGAAAATGCTTTCAAACAGCTTTCTTATAGATGATTGAATTTTATGTTTTCTGTCATAGCTATTAAAATTCCTTCTTTTTACTTAGTTGTGCCCGAGATGGACTTCGCACGTCATACAGGCTGTGTACAATCTTTTTTTTATAAAATAAAAAGTGCGAATTTCTACTAACATGTGTCATTTTTCCTTAGCTAAGCCTGGTTTTGATTTCTCATTTTATATCCTAATATAGGCTGTGAACACCTTTTCTATAACTTTCCGTTTAAGTAAACAATATTATTTCTACGTACGTGTCGTTTGATTTTAGTTAAACCTGACTTTGGAGTCGCACTTCACACACTAAAATAGGCTGTGTACAACGTTTCTATAACTTTGCATAAAAGTATCTGTTTCTACTAATATGTGTCGTTTTTTTCTTAGTTAAGCCTGAGTTTGATCTCACACCTCAAAATCAAACTGTTAATGAGGGCGAATCGGTTACGTTCTCGTGCGAGGCATCAGGTGTCCCGGAGCCAGAGATATCCTGGAAGAAGGATCGTGGCAAGCTTCCCTCTAATTCGTTCTCTAACGGAAACATGACAATTAATTCCGTTAAGAATGATGCAAGCTGCGAGGGGACGTACTCATGCGTGGCCTCAAGCAGAGCCGGTGTTGCAATCTTTGCTGTCGCTTTAACAATTCATGGTAAGCGTTCAAGGGCCTTAGAACTTGGTAAAAGTTTTTGCATTGGTTAAAATTGAAAACGAATAAGCTTTATTATTATTATGGCTTTATTTTTGGCTACCAGAGAACGTAAGCCGAATGTGAAAATACAATTTGCTAGTTTTTAGATTTTTTCTTTCTCTTTTTACCTCATGGTATGTACGTCATACCATGAGGTATAGTGATGGTTGGATTGGTCACTCCATTCCCGTTAGACAATTAATTTATGCATTAAATCTGCATTAAATGTGAATTAAACAGGCTTACCCCTGTCTCCCCTACTAGGTTTGGTTTTGTCCACAAAGGCGTGCAATTGTTCTATGTTCACATATGTGGGGGGAGGGGGTGAAACAAAGCGGCAGCACATTTTTACAAAATGGCGTCTGCTGTGTCGAGCCCGACGCAAAGATTGTCAAGGCGGGTTTTCGTTCCTTTCGCTCCATCTTTGATCAAAATACACTTTTGAAGATCTCGCGAACGAACAGGAAATGTGTTCAAGAATGCTCGAGTGGAAAGAAATGGATTTTAAAGTCCTAAAAGTGACGCATGTCTCCAATTTGGACAACGAGTAACCGATCAGCCGTAGCAAGAGTGCACAAAACGAACTTTTCGGAATGAACGCCTTATGGTCTGGGAAAGGACAGCTCTTCATGGAATAATTACCACATACCATGAGGTAGCTCGAAGGAGCCTTTGATTTCACTCGGTATAAAAAAGTGGTTTTAGACTTAATGTGGCACAACAAAGTCACCGTCATTTCTCTCTTCATCAGGCATTTCTTTTAAAGTCCAGTTTTATTGTGGTGCATTTTATCCGTTCTCTACCTAATCAAAAAAGAGTTGTACGCAGCTTATGGTCACTGCTAACACTAGGCATTCAGCCTGGTCAATTATAAGTGACAACTCAAGACTCCTATGATCTTTGTAGCAATTCTCATAAGTAGCCTCATATATTTTCTTAAAAAGCTTGGTTTGGAGAATTCAGTGATGTTATATCAACTCAAGATCCTCAAATTAATAAAATGCTTCATTCTTCCCATTTGGTTGCTTAACACTGTTGATATTTTCAAGAAAACTTATATTCTTATCATCCATGGAAGTGAAAGCTATTAAGGAAACAAATTGCGTCTCCTAACACAGCAATTGCATTCTCTAGTTCCCCCTCAGATCATCACTGCTTTGAACGAAACTGTGGTGGCAGAGCGAGGAAGCACCGTCATCTTATCATGTTTAGCTAGTGGTGACCCCGAGCCTCGTTACTACTGGACAAAGGATGATTCTTTCGTGTTTCCTGACGCAGAGTTCGAGAATTCCAACAAAACACTGAGAGTAAGAAGTGCGGATTCTAAAAATGATGGTGTTTATGCTTGCTTTGTTGAGAATGATGCTGGCACTAACTTTACCTCAAGTAATGTTACCATCCACGGTAAGCACCATACATAAAAGTTTCATTGTTACATTACTCATAGAACACAATAAAGGAAAGAAAAGCGAAAGTTATGTAAAAAATGCAAGGATGTAGTACATAAAAATAATGTTGCTGATAATGATATGTTTGATGATGATATTGACAACAAGCATTTGGAGAATTATACAAGAATCTCTATTTCCATGCCATCACCTCTAGAACCAAAATATGTCGGTTGATAACGGCGAAAAATACTTTAAGAAAAGAAACGTTTAAAACGTATCCTGCTTGGGAGCGAGCTCTATAGCTTAAGGTATCAGTATACCTCAAATGACAACCTCGCGTTGTCGTTGCTTCACGGTCGCACGTTTCATAAAACCTCCAATAACGTATATATTTTCTGAAAGTTTAGGGGTTGTAGATCACAATTATTTGTCGATTTAATGCAAGAAATAAAAACCTCTCCTAAAATAGAGATCAATTACCAAAATTTCACAAATTGAGTTCGTTTCCGGTCAGAATTAAACGGGTGAAAGCGAGAGACATCGTTACGTTTTCTTCACATCTTGATATAAAAAACCATGCCGGAAATTTTGATTACTTGTCTGGTTTGTTTTTTCCATGCCTCTTTGTGATTCCATCTCTTCTGATTCGGACTCTTGTGATTCGATGTCTCTTTTGGATCCTTGTTACGCTTTTCTTAAAGTTTCAAACGGCTGGCACTGAAAATGGGAACCGCTTGGTCTTCTTATTCGTCCAGACCGTCCAGTTCAAGCAATTTATCTTGCTTCAAATATGAGCCTTTATCACTGGCGGCGAGCGCTTTGGCTCATTCAATATAAAATACTTTTAATTTTTTCCGTTTCGGTGCCTTCTTCGCACTTAAAAAAGGATATGATGTCTTGCGTTTCTTTTTGTAAGACAGCTCCCACAACAAACGATCGATTACGTGAGACTAGATCACGCGATGCAAAGCAAAACATGATGCTTTTCTATCACATTACTTTTAGTTGCAGTTAAATTGACCATGAAAACTTGTTGGCAGCTTCCAATTAGAGATAGTTATTCACGGAATAGTTTTTACTTTATAACTTTGTCTATAATGATCATTTTTCTTGGAAAATTTTGAATTAAAACATGTAACAGATGTACGTGATTATTTCAATAACTAAAATTTGGAAAATTGTTAATTTTTGGGTATGCTGATACCTTAGGTTTAGCTACTTGAAAGGCTCTGGACTTTGTTGGTGTTATAACGAACAGGCTCAGAGACGATGCAAAGGGCCAGCTTATAATCAGATTTGTACACACTTCACTCTAAAGCTACCCTTTACATAATGTAAATTTAACCAGTTCTCTCTGCCTTTTCTATGATTGCAGCTCGACCCTCCATTGCCACAGTTTTTCCTAAAAAGGTCGAAAAAACTGAAGGAAACCCAGTTATTCTCACTTGTATTGCGGAGGCAATCCCGTCCCCTTCTGTCACTTGGTTCAAGGACAATGAGACGATCACTGCTGAGGAGAATAAACATATTGTCATAACAACAGATGAAGGATTTACAAGAACCTCTAATTTAACTATAAACTCTGTAAAGTATAATGACTTTGGGGAGTACACGTGTTTCTATTCTAATTACAGAGGAAATGTTAATGGAACTGGACGGTTAGTTGTATATGGTAAGTTATTTATAACACTGGCATTTATCTACCAGCATCAATATCTGATCTCCACTATGGCAAAGTGATTCTGACCAACCAATTCAAGACCATCCTCAGTCTTCATTCGGTGGAAAGCTACTGAACAGTTCTGCACTGTAGTACTGTTTGTTTTGCTATGGGACATAGCCCCAACTTTTTCATCTGTGGATCAAGCCATTCTTTTTAAGGCTACTGAAATGTACTGTCCTATGATATTCGGTTCATGTAACTCTACGGCTTGGTTCTTAATCATGTATCAGAGAATGAAACCCCACAGCGTGATCATGACCATCCCTTAGAAGAGTACTATCATATAGTTCTGTTTGTTTCCAGACAAATCCCATTGATAGCTCGTATAATTTGTATTGTGGTGTGCTTGGTATCTTCTAGAAAGGCTAACCTGGTTTTCTCGCGACACTCTACAACAATAACAACAAAAAGGATATCTTTTGGTTTTCTTTTGTGGCCTAATAGAAGAATTAAATGTTACCAGGAGCCCATCACCCGGAGCCTCCATCTCCCTTATAAACCCTAGGAGACAACCTTTGCCTGTTTCTTTCTATTTTTAGTCGTTCGAATTCCCGCGAATGCATTGTACCGTCCAATCAGAACAAAGTTGTTCTTTTACGTCACATGCAGTAACAAACCAGTGATAGCGTCTCACAGAATATTCTTGAGACTGTTCTGATGTTACCTATTGCCAATGATCCCCACAGTCCTCATTTCATTATTTCAAGTTCCTTTACAAGAGGCGCGCCGGCATTTGGTGTAATCAACTGCCTCAGACTTGATGCTGAAACCAAAGGATAGTGAGGATGGTAATAAGTGACCTATATCAGGACTGTTTGTTTAACAATAGTAACATAAAGTTTTTATTCCTATTTTCGTTTCAGTGCCAGCAAATATAACAAAGCCACCAGCATCTGCTACCAGAAGGATTGCATCAATGGTGACATTAAACTGTACGGCAAGGGCGTTTCCGTCCCCTTCCCTGAGATGGACGAAAAATGGCATTCTACTGACAGGTTCAGGACGTATAGAGATATCGGAATCGCAGATACCGGGAAAAATTGAAAGCATCTCTTCTTTGACAATCCATTCGTTAATGAGAGAAGACACAGGGAGGTATTTGTGCAACGCGACCAACTTCGCATGGACGTCGTTAGAGACAGCAAACCTGACGGTCCTAGGTAGGAATCCCACGCGGTATGCTGCGTTTATGTTTGCATATGTGGGGTGATCCACACGTGAAGACACGAAGGCCACGGTGTGATTGCAGTCTCTTGAAATGATTCTTGTATTGTTTTGACCATCAGCATGGGTACTCTGTCACTTAAGTGCGAGTCGTCTGCAATAATAAGAGCTCGTAACAATAATAGAGAAAGGATCTGAAACGTGCGCTTGATTGTAATATAGATCTTTTCGCATCATCGATAGGATTCTTCCAGCAAGCCAGTTCGAAGAGAGTTTCGAATTAATTAAAATTGTGGTGTGACTATTAAATTGCAAGTTAAAAGCGACTATATAGCTTAGCACGTATCAAGAAATTCAGTATATGAGGATTGCTCTGACACACTTCTCAATTTCATGTATATCATGATTCTCCCTTCTCTTTCGTTTCTTAGAAAAACCAGATAAGGTGAATTTGGGCGTAGTATCTTCTAGCGCAAGAACAGTAGAACTCAAATGGAATGTGATATTCGACGGAAACCTGCCGGTTCTGTATTATTTGATCGGTCACAACACTTCTGGTGGTAACATGAATTTCAATGTCAGCTTTACTGAACAGCAATATGAGTTATCAGGACTTAAGCCTGCGACGCTCTACGCATTGTGGGTAACTGCCACGAACAAATTAGGCACCAGCCTTCCAGCGGTGGTGTATAACGCTACCCTTGAAGCAGGTAGGGCACTTTTACAAGCGAGGTAAAACACAAGCAAACTGAAAGCAAGACAGCTATTTATAGTTCATTATTATTCAGATTTTATGCCACATAACATTGTTGCTAAGTAAATTATTTTTGAAAGGTTACTTGTAGCCAAAGTTTTTAAGTCTCCCCTGAGGTCTTTAAGTCTTCTTGGTCTGTAAGAGAGTTCTTCTATAAATATGACTTGCCTTATTTGCCAGTCACTGGCCAGACACTGCCACATGCACATATAGTAACGCTCCTGTAGGCTTCAGCTCTGATCAACCACTACTGATGTCTTTTTTATTTGAAAAAAAACACAGTTACTCTGCTATCGTTAATCAGAGTGAATTCTCTGTGACAAATGTTCATCATCATTATCATCAGACTTTCCACTGTTGGCTTCTGTTTTTCTTTCGTTCTTAAAATGAACTTTACCGCGATACAGCGATTAAGTACTTTTGCGCAACGGCGAGCGATGTTAAATTTGATACATAATAAAGCAAGGAAAATCTGTAAGCAGGTAGATGTTGTTATCTTTGTTAAAACTAACCTACTTCTGCTCTCCGCTTATTCTCTATCATGCCGTCTCAAAAGAAAGAAAAATAAGAAACTGTTTTCCCACTTTAATAGCATGAAACTAAAAACATCGCTTGATTGCTTGTGTTTTATCAAAATTTGTAATATTGTCAGGAAGATAGCTCAATCAAATGATACACTAGGTTTGCATTCTCTCAAGTGGGGCAAGCTATTCTGAAGTTATAGATTATAGTGCATCGATAAGCGACCTCTTATTGTCATATTTAGGTATCGTGACTTTTACATTTAGTGGTAGTTACATAATATCTTCATTAGGGTTAATAATTATTTAATATGCCAACGAAATCCTTTAACCTCGTTCTGTAACTGTTTGTGCAAATTGCAGAACCTGAAGCCCCGAGAAATTTAACAGCGCTAACAGTGAGTTCTAGATCAATATTCTGTAACTGGACCGCCCGTAAAGTCACCAATGGTCGCATGACACTATATGTGTTGTACTACGACCTCTCTGACGCATTCTTGGGTTCGAGCATTCTTCGTTTTAACACAACGTTGCCCCCCAACACAACGTGGTCTGTCATTGAAGGGCTGGAGCCATTTTCTAACTACACAATACAGGTTCAAGCATTCACCATGGTCAGCGGTGGAAATCGCAGTGCAACGTTTGGTCCTGTGCTCACTGACGAAGAAGGTAAAAACTGTTATATGTTGCTGTGATTGCTTTTTAGTACGTACGCCACAAGCACGAACACTATTTATTTATTTATTTGCCATTTACATAATAGTTGCTATAAATACACCTAAGTTAATGGCGAGGAGACTTCAGGGAACCACAAGGCTTATAGGAGATACTAACATAAAGAATGGCGCCTGCAAATGCCGATCTATAGCTCCTGTACAAGAGCAAATGGTATGGGATACATGATTTTGAGTATGATCGACTAACGTTCAAGAAAACAAATCATGCCAGGCCGATTAAGTCCAAAATAAAGTCCAGAAAATATAGGTGTCTATACACAGAATAACCAATATTAAAGTGCACCTAACTCCGAAGTACAATTGTAGCTTGAATAAATCTCTCTACTTTCTGAAATTAATTGGTGCAATTTTTCGAACTTTGAAGGGGCGTAAAAAATCGTAGATTTGAGCAAATCAAATAATTTCCTCACCAGTGTACTTGAAAAAAATATGCAAACTTATTTAGTCAAAAAAATTGGGGTTAGGTGCACTTTATGCAATGTTAGGGCAGGTCACGTGCCTCCCACTACTCATATGTGAGTGCAAATCAGTTTGCCCGAAGGAAAGCTGATACGATAAGAATCTCTAGGCATGATAATTAAAAACGCCTTGCAAATAAAGGGTGGCATCAAATCAATTTCCCTTGGTATTTTTTTAGATCCTTTGCAAGCGAACGCGAGACTCACAATTAAGGTACAACTATACCCCAAAATTGACAATTTTGCCACATTTTTGTTATTGATATTCCCAAAGACATTTCATTGAGTTCTTTTAATAGCAAAACGTTTCACGAAAAAAGGTTTATTCTAGACGTAGCTATAAAGAAAAGAGTATTCTGTTAATAAGTTATCTCTAAATGAAAGCTGTCAACAACAAGTTGTAATTAAACCGCCACTGAAAGTAACGTGATAGAAGGGCAGCATGTTTTGCTTTGCATCGCGCGATTTAGTCTCGAGTTATGGCGCGCCGTTTGTTTCAAAATTATTATTTTTTGGTTATTTCACAACTTTTTACTTTCATTGAATGACTAACGTAGAGACACATACCCTCAATTGTCAAACACAGGCTCTTTGCCCTCCTTTATCCAACCTTGCAATGGTGTGAAACATTTGCGGTACATGTCATTCAGTCAGTTCCGAAATGTTACTCAATCAGTGACCTTAACCAGTTGTACAGGCTTTACGTTTACACTCCTAGATCAGTCGCGCGAGTTATTCAATCAGTCCCCCCCAATTCATGTTCGGTTGTAAACACATAACTGCATCAGTTGAGTGTATATCAATCGATCAGTTGTTTGCATTTTTCGATCAGTTGTACGCACTAATATCGATCAATTTTGTGTGTAATTCCATCAGTTGTACGCTCAATTCTCTATCAGTTGTCTGTGTGTCTGTTATACAATCAGTTGTACACATTATCCGATAAGTTGTGCGCACCAAACTCCATCAGTTTTGCGTTTTATTCAATCAGTTGTAGGCATTATCCTATTAATTATACGCACAATTCTCGATCCGTTGTGTGTTATTTTGAAATTATTGTTATTTGGAAATTGACTCCGTATTTTAGGAAATTTTATTTCTCTCCCTAAATCAACTAATAATCGTGATCTACAATCCCTAACCTTTCAGAAAATATACACTTTATAGGGGTTTTTATGAAACGTGTGACCGTGAGGCAGCGAAAACGCGAGGTTGTCATTTGGGGTATACCAATATCTTAGATTTGGGGCGATGTAGTAGCTGTCGCAAGGTCTTGTACTATTGGTGCGATACCCAAGCAAAGAACAATAAAATGCCCCTAGCCCTGAAAGAATGGAAAAGTCACACATAGAGGTTCATTCAAATAAGAGGTTTAGGAGAGCTGCTGTACTGCTGCAAATTTGGCCAAACATGCTAAAAGTGATATACGCCACTTGATTGGTTGGTACAAGAAAGGGAGTTTCGATAAAAAAATCGCAGTATACAAAGAACATTATAGAGTAAAAATTTACTGGACTTAGCTCCTTGTAATTTAATTCTAATTGATTTTTTATGTTGCAGAAATAGTTGTGGCCAGCAAAGTAATTTCTTGAACTAGTTTTATTACCACTAAAACTATTTATTTCGACACCGATTTAAAAAAAATGACCAGCTCCGCAAGTTAGAGGTTTTATTTTTTTTTTCTTACTCTAGTGTGCATGTTCTGTCATAATCCGTAAGTTGTATGTTTGTATACTGTCGTGTTGTCCTTTTTGTCTGTGTAATGTCAATAAGGTTATTAAAAAGACTTTTTTTGGAATCACTGAATTTGAGGTAAATAATTAAGATCTGCACTGTAAACGTTGTTGACGTTGTTTTGTTTGTTTGTATTTCTGCAATATCACTTTCAGTTCCCGAAGAACCCCGAGACATAAGGAAAGAATGGAAGGACGATAAAAAGGAGGTCCACATCAGCTGGAGCCATCCTTTGAAGCCCAACGGAAAAATCACAGGATACAAGGTCTAGTAAGGAACGGACGATTAGAAAAGTGATGGGGGGGCGGGGAAATTTTCAGCTTGCACGAATTTTTTTTTTCGCTCACTGCTTGTGCAGGAATTTTTTTTTCAGGTGAATCCTTCTGCACGAATTTTTTTTACTACGTGTGAAAAAGTCACAATTGGACCTTCCTTCTGCATGAATTTTTTTTACCTTCTTTACATGAATTTTTTTTCTTGGCATTTTCCCTTGCATTAATTCTTTTTTTGGTTTTTTCCCCACCTGCCCCTCCATCACTTTTCTAATGGTCCGTCCCTAAACTAGCATAGCACATTATCCTAGTATCGCTGATTTAACCTAATAACTTGCGTCTTTCAATTTGTGATTTATTTGTACAAGTTTTTTTCAAAACGTTTAAGCTTTACTAGCCGCTTTGGCACTTTCAGGTACGTTCAAAGGGTAAAATTTAATCTCAAGTTGAAAGAAAAAACCCTATGATTACTTGTTAATAATTATACGCACATAAAATAATTGATTCGTAATTTGCACCGATGTTACACTTTAAACACTGGTGTTATACTTGAATTGCACTCTTAGCCAATCACAATGGAGTAATTTTTCATGTATATTGTTAATAACAGGTTACGAGCTAAGGACACCGCTGACCATAGGTTTATCAAGTGTTTGTGCTTTGTCCTTCAGGTTTATCTGGTATTAGAAAGTGAAGGCACCGAGAACGCAAAGAGCAAAGTGTTTCAGATCGAAGGGTGGTCGACATACAAGTTGGTTAGCCTTAGTGAGCTAAATGGAGGCAAAGAATACCGAGTCCTTGTTCAAGGAAGGACTAGTAAAGGGTTTGGAAGAAACAGTACAGAAAAAGTGGTCATAAAAACACCAGAAACTGGTAAGTATCTTTGGAGAGCCGTCATCAACAGAAAGTCCCTCGAAAACGAGTTCTTATTGGGTGATATTCAGGAGAAGTTCTTTGGGAGCTTTTTACTTCTAGTAGAAGAAACTCGTGGATATACCAATTTTCTTCCAACCCAATTCTTAAAAAAATAAGACATCCACTGTGTTCTATACAAACCCAGCTGCGTTTGGATGAATCCGCGAGCAGGTTTTACTTATTTATTTATTTATTTGTTTATTGATTTAACATTTCTTTATACACGGTTAAAAATCATCAGGTAATACTAAAATTTAATATTTAAAAATTAATACTAAATATAAAATAACTGAGATAGTACGTGTGATCTGATTGGTCAAAAACCTATGGTTTATTATACCGGTAAACCCATTCGAAGAGCTTCTTCTCGTGTTCTCCCAATATCCCGCGTGGGTTATCACGCCGGTAAACCCATAGAAAGTGTGATCTATTGCTTAATAAACTACTAATAAACAGTCCATGCTAAATACTAATTAATAAAAATTTGAAGTAGTAAATCCGAATTTAAATAATTAAACTAATCCTGTTTTCCATGAATGCCGTGTCTAACTTTGCTTTTAAATTGACTAAAGCATTTTATCATCCTGAGATTGCAGGGTAGAGTTGCACCACTGTAACTAAAGCTATTTCTCATATACTTAGTTCGTGGATGAGGTACAACCAGTTTGTTTTCGGAATCCCTTAAAGAATAGCGCATTCCACTACGTTTTAGAAATTTAGACGATAGGTATTCAGGAACCAAGCCACTTAAAGATTTATATATCATTAAGGCTTTCTGAATTTGACGCTGGGTACACAAATCTTTCCAACCCAGTTGTCGTATTAGACCTTTGGCATCATTATCATAACTAGAGAAAGTTAACACGCGAGCGGAGCGGTTCTGAAGCTTTTGTAGCCTGTCCGACAAAGTTTACCGCAATTACCCCAGACAAGATTGCAGTAGTCAAAATGAGGTTGAATTAGAGCACTGTATCTTTAAAGCAGTGTAGCTGGTGGAACAAAAGGCCTAACTCGTTTTATGGCACCAATCTCAGATGTAATCTTTTTAGACAATTTATCAATATGGGTTTGCCAAGTTAGGTTTTCGTCGATCAACACACCGAGCGATTTGACTGAGGAGACACGATTTATTGGAACATTATTAATTGAGAGCTCAAGTGTATCTGGAAGGGTACTCAGTCTTTGTCTAGAACCAATCAACGTAAATTCAGTTTTTGTCCCGTTTAAAGTAAGTTTGTTAGAAGTAAGCCATTTGTTTAAATTACTTAGTTCATGATTTAGATTAGACTGTATAGAGCTCAAATCCGCTCCTGCATATGTGATGTGGGTGTCATCAGCATACATCCGAGACTGACATGATGATAAGCAGTTGGGCAAGTCGTTAATGTAAATAAGAAATAATAGGGGACCTAGGATTGTTCCTTGAGGTACCCCACATTTTAGCAAACAGGTTTCAGAAAGAGAACCATTAACAAGACATCGTTGCGTACGGCTAGTTAAATATGAGTTGAACCAGGCAAGAGCTATTCCTTGAACTCCGTAAAGGTTCATTTTAGTTATTATCAGAATTTCATGATCAACAGTGTCGAACGCTTTTTTTAAATCGAGAAAAACTACAGCATTAACATTCCGCGATCGATATTAAACGCCCAACTATCGGTAGCTTCTAATAGAGCAGTAACAGTTGAATGCAATGAGCGAAAGCTCGACTGTTGTTTAGAAATTAAGTCCTCTTTAGTTAAAAAGCTTTATAGCTGGTCATACACGATCCTCTCGAATACCTCAAGCAATTATTGGAATGACTGAAATTGGTCGATAATAATTTAAATCAGATCGCTCACCCTGCTTAAACAACGGAGTAACTCTAGCACATTTCCAATCATCAGGAAATATACCAAAAGTCAAAGACTTGTTAAAGAGGTCAGATAAAGAGACCGAAATAGGATCAGTAAATTTACGGATTAATCTAGCAGAAATGTTATCAAGACCTGTTGCTTTAGATCTAGATAATTTGTTTAGATGAGAAAAAAACAATATTACTGCTAGTTGGACAGAAATGGAATGTTTTGTTGTTACAAGTGATAAAGTTAGTGTAGCTCGAATCATCATTTTGACCTATTGGAGGTATTTCATTTGCAAGTCTAGGCCCGATTGTTGAAAAATGGTCATTAAAAGTATCTGAAATTTCACTAGAATTATTGATTACAACGTCATTTACTTTTAGTTCTTTCACAATCTCATTGCTTTTACGGCGAGATGCAAGTTCATTAATCAAACTTCATTAATCATTATACAAACGCAGTAGATGAGAGTTATTTAGTTTCAACTTTCTGCACTCTTTGGGATTAATTGACATGCTCTCAGCCGATGACCGCGTTGAAATGTTTGCATGTATATTATTAATTTAGGAATGGATCTTATCGTTACACCAGTTTGTTGTAAACTCTCCCAACCAAAGCTTCTCATTGTTAAAACTGTCTGAGTTTCTCCTCCACTGTAGTCATGGTACGGTATTTAGCGTTCTTATTATATCTCTGACAACATGTTCTTATATTGTCTTTTGTCCTACATGTACAGCACCTCCGGAGCCTTTACATCCTCTCCGGTGCTTTGAGAACGAAACCACAGAAACAACAGCAGTTATTGCACTAGTCAAGTTCTCTAATATCAATGGGGAAATCTTGTACGTTCAGTTCTATTGCAGGTTTTTCGTGAATGTTAAAAAAGTGGTATTATTCTCAAGGGCAGTGGTTGTCAACGATGAAATAAAGTCGACTTGAGACAAAAGACAGCTCTGACCCTTTTATCAACACCATATTCCGTATTATTATATGGCTGACATAATTCAAGGCGTAAAAGAGCCTTCTCATTGGTTCTTTGTGTGATCCTAATTTTCCGATACGGACCCTTAAATAGAAAGATCACCAGTTGATTTCCAGACTATGAAAGAAAACATGGAAGCAAACTGTCACATGTCCAGTATATACTCTCAGTTGTTATATTTGACTTTTAATTTGGACAGAAATTCTAAGGAAGTGACTCAAAAAACATTGCACAGCGTCCCGGGCCTATTTTTATAGGAAAATTTAATGCGTGGGCAATAAGCAATTTTGGTACATTGTTAGTAAACATAGCATTTAATGCAGAATAGTAATAGCTTTACGAGACCGCGTAATGTTGTCATCCTATGAAACACAGTAACGCCATATTATGGACCCGTTTGGTTTGCTACGAAATGCGGTTTCAGCTTTTTCCTAATTGTTTATTATAATGTTACAATGCTTTTGGAAAGCTTCTGTGCAGCACTTTTACGTTATTACACCAGCTGAGACTTTCTTACTGTTGTACTACAGGTTTTACCAAGTGGTTAACCTCAGGGTTCCAAAGGGTAGGGAAGACGCAATACCAAAGCCCAAGGACATAAAGCCAGATGACATCATGTCGTATGACGATGCTCATCAGTCAGACAACCCTGCACCATACATGGCATTTCAGTTTAAAGGAGAGGAATTTGACAAATATAAAATCTTTACCCTGGGAAGAAAGGAAAGATGTCGCAGACAAAGGAGAGATGTTGACGAGTTTTACAATGGCCCACTCCATCCGAAAACTGAGTATCGAGCGTTCATCCGAGCGTTTAGCAGTCCGGTACAAGTAGATTCCTGTTTAATCAACTATCAGAATCTCAATTAAATGTGATTGGCCAAAAACGTCTTTATTCTTCACTAATTAATCAATATAAATGGGCAGTCACCATTAATCGTGTGCCGCAATTGGACAGTTACATCTGCCAATCACTTTCATACCTCTCAGCTAAATCTTCCAATCTCAACATTGGTCACAATAACTATGGTATCAACAACTTTCATTCATGGTCTGCACGTTTTTATTGCTTGGTATGTTTTGTATGAATCTTATGAAATCTTTTTTATATAGACTCTTTATGGCTATTCACCAGTAATATAACCGTGAGTCTTTTAACTTTGTTTGCAATCATACTCATAAACAAATCGGACTCCCGTCAAGTGATGGTCTTATTTTGATATCACTTGTATCATCATAGATCGAGCTGGACTCCACTCAATAATGTTGTCATTATTAACTTCCTATGACGTGTATTATGGCACAAAATCTGGCCATAATCCACGAAATCTCGCGCGGTAACTGTTAGGTATTTTTTATTTGTTTTGTAGACCACATACAGCCAAAGCCAATATGCAAAGATTTTAACCAAAGGTAAGAAATCTTACCATTTTTTAGTAATTGATGCAAAATTCTGGCGCTTCCAAACAAGTGGTTTTAGAGTTTAAGCCCTGGTGATGAAACTTAACTCCACACTGTCTCTCTCCACCCAGGTGTATAAATGGTACCAGAGATATAATACTGGGTATAACCTGTGTTGTTTTCCAAACCAAGAAACGTAACTCCACACTGTCTCTCTCCACCCTGGTGTATAAATGTATACCGGAGATAAAATGCTGGAGTAACCCTGCGATGGATTAGAATCCCATCCAGGGGAGAGTAAATCCTCCCTTAAGAAACTTGGCCTTTATAAACTAGTCATTTCTGTATATTTATTTAATGTTTGAATTCTTCTCTACAGCTTCTCATATTTAACCAAGCCATTCTCCACCCTCAGCCTCACCAGGTGGTGTCATTTCTGGGATTGTTGGCGCTGTTCTGCTTGTGTTAATATGCTCTGTTGTAGTTGTTTGTATTCTACGGTAAGTTGCTGTTCTATGTTTCGATGCGCTCTGGATGAGTTGCAGATTACTTTTTATTGGTGAAGGAAGTTTGCTCGAATCGCGCCCTAATAAGTAATATTAAAAAATATTTATATTTAAAAACATAAGATAATTATAATAAATCTCTTTCATAAGCGCTAGTACATGCCATCTTAGTAGGAGACCTAAATGGTGTTAGAGTGACAAGTTCATTTGTACTGGCAATCGTGAAAAGTAGCTGAGGATTGGTGGTTAGAGAGGGAATAGAACCTTGGATGATATGGCTAAAAGCCCCGCGTTGTGATCTCTCCGCTACTTCTGTTGCAAAAAAAGTATGATTAATGACTTGATAAGTAAATTGATTGAACTTCTAATTTTCTCTCCGAAACGAAAAAGGAAAAGAAGAGAAAATGTTGAAGAAGAAGCAGATGCAAATGAGCTCAAACAACTTCTTGAAATGATGGACAATAGAAAAGGAAGCACATTGAACGAAGGTACTACTAATGGTATTACACAAACGATTTTTTCACGAATTGGCTGTATCATTAGAATGTTTTGTAATCCTCTTGCTCAAGGTCATTACCTCTTTTGCTTGTTTTTGCATGGCTACGATAGGTCATTAGCTAAAATATCTCGCGCCACTTTCTAAAGAAATGAAGCTGCGAGTATTTTTATGACAGGGGTCGCTTAAGAAACAAACATTGGTAGGACTAATCGTGACGAGCTGAGCTCGCATGCGCCTCTGCTTATTGCGGATGGCATGTTTTGATTGATTACTTGCACTGTGTCCAATGGTTGTGATTGGTCAGAATGTTGTTTAGTATCCGTTTAGCAAGAGTAAATTGGAAACAGATGCAAACTGTCAAGTTAGGAAGCCTACGTACCGTCCATAAGCCCTCGGTTTCTATATGGGCTTCCTTGCCATAGCCATATCTTACATATCTAATCATTAATTAGTGTTTTGCGCGCTGTATATCCCATGTTACATCTTATGTTTTTTTTTTGTGTGTCTGTGTGTGTGTGTGTGTGGCTTTTCGCGAAATAAAGAAGAAAGTAAGATCTTTTACACTTTTTAACTTGGTGCGAGGTAAATCGGTGTCGGGTCATCTTGATCTTCTTAACTAAGTCCTCTTAAAAATCATTAAAATTCGAAGAAAGCCTTCATCTTCTAAGGAAAGTTACTGAGCAGAATGTTAACCAACATCTGTGGTGTTATGCAGTATTAGTCGATCGGTTGTAGACATGTTTTTAGCTTTTTTTTGGTTTCACCCTATCTACTTTTAGTCACTGAATTTAAGGCGGCCACGTCCACCTTCGTCAAAATTAGAAATCTGAACGTTACGTTTTTCGTTTGATCTGTTGTGTTTCAAGATTTTTTCTATCGATGTTGATGTAACCAAACAGCTACCTCGAGAATGCAAAATATGCAGTTGAAGTGAGAAATGTTAACACCTAGAATACCGCAGAAAAGCGTTGTTGTTGCTCTTAGTAAGTTTAGTCATAGTCAGTATAGTGTTACGGGCAACACGGACACACACGAATTGCCATTTAAAAGTTACAATTATGGGACAGCTAACCAGATAAAGGATACCTAAGTTAAAGGAAATCTCGCCACAGAAGTAAGTCGATTGATCTTGGAATCAATTCGTTTATGTTCTCTGTCTATTAGTCAATAGAAGTTTAGAATTCGAGCTTAAATGTGATACCGTGGAACACAGTTTGTTGCAATGAGGTTGTAAAGCGGAATTCCTCTTCAATTTCTGCTTCGTTTATACCCTTTCTAATAAGTTACTGGCAAATAAGAATTTCTTTATTATTTACTTTCAGATCGAATAAACCATTTATATTATACGATTGCGAGACTTCTTCAGTTCATTGCTTAGTCTCCATTCTCCCGTCGAAACACTATCGTTTCGTTTGCTTACATAGTAAAACTCTGCAATATTAGCAACAATCTGCTAATACACTAATGCAAATTTCGCAATTTGATTGGCTGAGCTACCGCACACTCTCAGCCATTAGAGTGTAGCACTTGGTTGAAGACCGTTTTCAAAATGGCGACGTCTTCGCGCTTTAGCGGATTTTCGCAGGAAGATTAAGTATTTGGAATTTTTTTCAACTACACATGATTCATTTATTATGATTTTAATAAAACAATTAGATTATTCACTCCATAGAAGTCGAATAATCTAATTGTTATTTAGAACCCTATAAGAATAACTATTATCAGTAATGCCCAGACCTTTTAATTTTTTTTCGTGTTTGCTTACATTCAAGGTTTTAAGTCAGAGGATGAGTTTCCTCCCCTTCCTGTACCAGTAGAGGGCCTTAAAGAACAATATCTTTGAAAGCACGCTGATAATGACCGTATCTTCAAGGACGAAATCAAGGTATAACTAAACTGGAAAAACAAATAATAGGATGAGGGCTGAAGTCCACTTCGATTGAAGAGAATGAAGCCACAAGAGTAGTTCTTTTGTTCGTCTTTTTCTTGTTTTTACAAATAACTTAACTAAATAATCTTAGAACTCTTAACTAAATAGATATTCCAGACATCCTTACGCGCAGTAGCTCTTCGCATTGAAGTCTGACAAGACAAGGGACAACTGATTTACAACGGCATTTGCTTTCACAAAACATTGTTCTGTTTTCACCCAGAACTGTAACCTTCAAATACGCGTCGACATAATACATTAAACACGAGCAATATTGTTTCATCACGTACTACAAATTACAAAGAAGTTAATAACGGGTATCTCTAACGGTATTCGAGGTGTTTGGTGTGGGAATAAACGTACAGACACGAATAGCTAACTCTGTGAATCAACGTAGAGCTAAGTTTCACACAGCATCTACATGTACATCTTAATGTGTCGTGCACCAAGTAGCTTTACTCTGTAATGGCCGCAAATCTAGATCTACTTCATTGGCGGAGCTAAGCTGGGGTACGACAATGAAGTTGATGGTAGAAAGAAGTCGAAGCCGCTTGGATTTTTGTTATGCGGTTCTTTAAACGAGTTTGGTAAAAGAAGAAATAAACTATGAGAAGATGCACAATACCTCACATGAAGGTGTCTTTAGAAATATCCCAAGGCAAATTCGCGCGCTGATTGGTTAAAAATCGTGTTTTTATTAAACAATTAGATTATTAGCTCGAGATTTCTATCGCATAGAAATCGAGAGCGAATAATCTAATTGTTTTAGTATAAATCTACTAGTCGTTCAAAACTTTGTCTTTTCTAGAACAGTCTAGACCAGTTAATTGTCTAAATCTTCTTCACGGACACTTCGAAAACGTGAAGCTGCCGCCATTTTGTTAACAAGGGCACACTGCTACGCTACTCACTATCTATCACAGATAAGTATCACCCAACTAGTGGACTAATGCAACTCCTGCATTTTAATTGGCTACGCTACTAGAGGACTATTAGTAATAGTCATCGAGTAGCAAAATTCGTGGCGCTTTCTTTTGTTTTATTCCCAAATAAATCTTTCTTCAACTTGCATTTGCTAACTTTATTATTGCTTTTTCTGTTCGACTAGTTGGGTGATACTAAAACAATTAGACCCTTCGCCCTCAAGGGGTACGGGTCTAATTGTTAAATAGATAGTGGGTCACGTAGCTAATTAATCAGAGCGCGGCATTTTTGATAGAACGCTAGTAGATTTATACTAAAACTCGATAGCAACACAAAAAAATTGTCAAGTTAATGACGTGTGAATCGCGTGGTGTAGAGAATCTACGTTTTGAAGATAAATAAAACGATCAATGTTTCTTCGTTGTTCGTTATTTTTCCTTGGGTCATTTTCTAAAAGAAATAGAAAAGATTTTCTTCGTGTTTCTATTGAGGTGTAGAAACACTCGTGAAAGTTTGCGAGAACTCGAAAAAGCTGTGGAAACACTCGCCTATCGGCTCGTTTTCCCACAGCATTTCCCGTTCTCCGAAACTTCCATTCGTGTTTCTATTAAACAATTAGATTATGAGCTCGAGATTTCTATTTCTTTCTATATTAAAGGTGTCCGATCGCAGGCCTGGTTACCTGGCAACATTACTGCATGTAAATGATGTTTTTAAAATAATGTCATTTTGTGGAAACCGATTTCACTAATCCTGGAAGTACATTCCAGTAAGAACATCTCCGAGATATACAAGAGCGGCGAGAAATCGTCGTCGTGTAAGTTTGAATGCTGCAAAAATCAGCACACGGGAAGCGGCGACTCAAAGCAGAGATTGGGAAACTACGGTAGGGAAGATGGATCATGTGTACTATAGGTGGACTCGGTCGATGGTCGACTAATAGATCGGTCGACTATCGACCGACAGTCGGTCAACTATCGACCGATTACCGTTCGACAGTTGACCGACATTCGACCGATAGTCGCCCGATATATCGGTCGGCTATCGACCTACATATCGGTCGATATGTAGCTATCGCCTGCCGGTGATGTATCGGTCAAGTATTGGTCAAGTATCGCTCGAGTATCGCTCGAGTATCGGTAGTATCTTTCTTCTTAATCTTCCTAAGATAATTTGTAATTTTTTAATAACAATTTTGTCACGAACGCATTTTGATTGGGAGGTTACAAACACAATGACCTCATAAGAGTACCTTATAATTCGTAGTGACCAGAGTTAAACAAGAGAAGATAAGGTCATTTCTCTCGACATTAATTACTGCAGCTAATAAGCTGGTCTTCATAGAATTAGTGTGCGTCCTTGTGAATCGTTCAAATAGATACTTGACATCTCGAACAAAAACCCTTCGAACGACCGTCCTAGTCGCCAAAATGTAGTATATTTACGGATTTAACCAAGGATTGATTCCGATTGAATCAGAACAATCATGACATTCACACTTCGGGCTTTATACAGAACAAGAATTCTACATGGGTGGGGAGGGTATAAGTATTATAAACATTAACAAACACTACATTTAGTAAAATGGCCTTTTTTAATGTGTGCCAAGAAAATGTTTTTGATCACCAAGTTTTGGAACACTTTTGATTTGTTGTTACTTTACATTACGTTTAGTTCTTAGGCTTTAAATGTAGATCATCGTGCTATGTAATAAGGTTGTTGCACTTTTTTAGAAAACGAAAAAGAGTAACCAAAAATTACTGCTTTTGGAACGAACTTCGTAGCTATTAGTAAGCTGTTGATAACTATTAATTACACATTCAATTTTATATTGTACAAAACCATAACAAATGATGAAGATGTGAAGCAATGTGAAGCAATAATTATCTAAATCATCATTACCATTATGATTTTTAATGGACGGAAATAAGAAAATTGAATGGGAGAGGAGAAGGAGAGGGCTGAGGTGGATTTTCGAGCTGCAAGAAATTTTTTGTATTGCCTCACTTTTCATACAGAGGAATGTCAGTTTCGGGAAAACCGTGACACCTTAGTTGAAAAAAAGAAAAACAAACAATTCTACCGTGTTAATCTCTTGGCGCGAGAGTAGTTGCCTCTCCATCCACTAAAATTGAAGAGCTCAGTTTTACCACTCGAAATATCTTGCTTTTTACAAATCAAAAGAAAGAAAGCCAAAAAAAGCGTCAGAACTAGTTGTAGACAATTCAACCAACAATTCAGCTTTCAATGTGAACAAGATTTCTGTGTTCGGAAAAAGCATTGTTTTCACGGACCCAGATGATCGTCAGGTTAAAGAGTACAACCCAAGAAAGGAGTTCAGATGGCTCAGAAAAATCAGCTTCTTTCATCCAAGTACATGGAATTTGCACTTATGAAAAATCACTCTTTGTAACCGATGTTGCAGCTGGCACTATCAAGCTCGTAACCCGGGCCTTTCTGAAACTGTTATTCCTTAAAACCCTTGGTTGCCTATATGACACTTTTGAAATTCACGAAAAAGGAAAGCCTGGAAAAGAGGTAACATTGAGGGAGGCAGAGGAGAACGTCGACAGAGTCTGTAGCAAGGTGCAGAGAACAGTAGCTAGCGTGATGGAGCGATTCAATTTACCATAGGATACAAATGGTCCAGAGGATACAATTTCCAAGAAAACCCAAGATTCTCTCATCCTGTTACGTAAAGGATAGAACAGGCTGATAGAAAATATCAGTTCCATAAATCCTTTGTTTGTTGACCTAGCCGAGCTTTTAACAGGTGGAAACCCTACATGCGGTTTTCCACTTCAAACACGAAAACATTCAGTGCTTTGAACTACGCGCAAGACTTTGGAGCCATAGTGAAAGAGTCGCTTTCAAGAATTACTAAGTGGGCTGCAAAGTATTACACTCACGAAAGGTCTTATTATCCCGTGCCTGATACTTCCATGCCTTTGTCAGCACTCTCCACAATGTCTCTGCGAGCTGCGGCGCAAAAAGAGGAATGACAAAACAGGATGAAGTCGTGATGAGGTACTGGGTGGAGAACTTTCGACCTGTGCGACAACGAACTGTACGAAGCGAAACAACCAAAGATAAAGCGGGATCTCTACCACCAGCTGTGTACACTCAGTGAAAACAAAAGGAACATCCCTATGTAGAGTTTAATAGGGAGACAACACTACCTGACAACACATCAACGCCAGCTCCTACTACTGAGACCACTGAACAGTCTGAGCAGCATGGGCATTCTCCTGCCGATGATGAAATGCGAGAAGTCAGTTTAACTTTCGTTAATGACCTTGATGTCCCCGAAGTACAGGTACAAGACATAGAGCAACTAGATGAATACGAGACTGATTCGGATACAGGAAGTGACGAAGAAGGTGACTTGGAAGTAGTAAGTAAGACATGTATGACCAGGTCAGGAAGAGCAGTACGTGCATTTGTCGTTTGTGCGTCTGGATTTATGAGGCAGGGTTATTATTTTATGGTCTTACGACTTATCTGTACTTACAGCGAAAATTGTTTAATAGCTATCGCTTATTTAAACAATTTTTGCTCTTTCGGTTAGACAATTGTTCTATTCTCTTTACTATTTTTGTCACCTATAAATCACGCTAGTGGTGTAGTTTATGTGAATTCATAATATATACTTTGATTTTAGTAGGGTAGTAGTATATAAGCGTGATTATAAGCCGATTTTCTTTTTATCAGAGATTTATCAGAAAATTAAACAGAGATTTTTTTTGAGCCGTCTTTCTTTTTATCAGAGATTTATCAGAAAATTAAACAGAGATTTTTTACCGTTTATTAAAGTATCCGCAAAATTCATAAAATTAAACAGAGATTTATCAGAAAATTAAACAGAGATTTTTAACAAGAAAATAAAAAATGATTTAAAAGAAAAAAAGTATTATCAAAAAAGATATGGGATCATTATTTAACTCATTCAAAAATTTATTAGAAAGAGCCAGCAGCCCAGTTAGGGGAGGTATTAAAAAATTTTCGGATATGATTATATCATTCTTACCAGAACCTATTCAAAATAGTATAAACAGCGCATTTAATGATGCTGAAGAAGAAGATGAATATTTCACTGCAGATGAAGGAGAGGAAACTTCATCTGATGGAAGGAATTATGAGAAGGAGGGTGCTAGACCTAAATCAAAACCTCAACCTGGAAAAAAGGAAACTTCATCTGAGGGAAGAGATTATGAGAAGGAGGGTGCTAGACCTAAATCAAAACCCCAACCTGGAAAAAAGGAAACTTCATCTGATGGAAGGAATTATGAGAAGGAGGGTGCTAGACCTAAATCAAAACCTCAACCTGGAAAAAAGGAAACTTCATCTGAGGGAAGGGATTATGGGAAGGAGGGTGCTAAACCTAAAACAAAAAATGAAGGGAATAATGTGGAGGAGGGGGCTAAATCTAAAACAAAACGAAAAAGAACAACAACCCTTAGAATATTTCCAATAAGACCGCCTGAACCTGAAGCTTATCTTCAAAATATCACCGAAAGAAATGAAAATATTATTCGAATTAGGAGAGATCTAAATAATGATCTGACAGAAACAATTTATAATGAATTGGAACCTCACATAGAAATGGGCTCAAGAATTGTTTTCAGTTTTGCGGCTTCGGTTCATAGGGGAAATGGTGAAATAGCTTATCACGCGCACACATTTAGAAGCGGAGGAACTTTTACCTCCCTTTCAGAAATAAAAGATTATATAGAGCAGTGCGAGGGGCAAAGATTGAGTTTAGAGGGTATCGCTTGGAGTAGAGCATATTTGCCCGCAGAAAAGAAAATTCATAAACCTGGTGTTCATGGGGGTTGGGTTGAGTTTATAGAAGTAAAAATAAAAGTCATTCACACTAGACAACCTTTAATTGGGTGCGGAAGATTACCGGACGAGCTACGCAAAAAAAGATGTATTTACTCGGTGGATGATAAAGATGATAATTTATGTGTATGGAGGTGTTTAGCTATTCTAATGAATATTCTTTCTGGTAAAGACAGACCTGAAAAAGATATAGAGAAACAATCGCTAAATCTAGCTAAAGATTTTTATAATAATCAAAAACTGAAAAAAGCAGATGTTAGACAAACAAAACTCATTGATTTTGAGAAAATTGCCAAATTTTTTTCCATAAACATTCGGGCTTATGAGCAAAAAGAAAGAGAAAATTTTAAAGTTTGGAAACTAGTGTTCGGAAAAAACAATTTCAAAGATAATTTACCAACCCTAAATTTGGGGCTTTATGATGGGCACGGTTTTTTCATTAATAATCTTAACCTTCTTGCTGAAAACTGGGTATGCCAAGGATGTAAACAAAAATTTACCAGACATGAAGATTTAAAAAGGCATTTTACTAATGAAACATGTACAGGAGGAAAGACAAAAATATTATGCACAGGAGAAAAGATAAAACATATCAGGAATGAATCTGAAAAAGTGTTTTATGGGGGCAACACCCAATTTAGTTATAAAGCGTGTAGGTGGATAGAAAACCAATCTAAAATTATGGGTAAACATATTCATCATGGGCTTTGTGGTCATGGTGGTGAAAGGTGTTATAGGGATGAAAGGGGGAATGAGATTTTGTTTGATGGATATGAACCTGAGACAAATACTGTTTTTGAGTTCTATGGGTGTAAATGGCACGGGTGTCCGTGTTCTACAACCGACAAAATTAAATATAATGAAACTATTGAAAGAGAAAAGAAGATAAAAAGCTTAGGTTATAATGTAGTATCGGTTTGGGAGTGTGAAAATCCTGAATTACCCAATATATGGTTCAAAAAGAAATTTTTTCCATATCCATATAATATTATTTTCGATTTTGAGTCAATATTACAAAAAGAAGATAATCATATTACTGATGATTTAAGTTTTACAAATATACACATTCCAGTTAGTGTTGCAATAATCGATAATTTAACAAACAAACGCGTTTTTCTTTACAACCAAAACCCTGATGAGCTTATAAAAGAATTCGTTGAAAAATTGGAGGAAATAAGAAAAATCATAGTTGAAAAAGTTAAAGAAGAATACCCGCTACCTGATCAAGATTCTTTACAAAAATGTGTTTTAGAAAAATATGAAGAATGGTGTAATCAAGTACCGGTTTTTGGGTTTAATAGTGGAAAATATGATATCAATTTGATTAAAAGACATTTTATAAAACATATGACTGATAAAACTAAGGAGATTTTTATTGCAAAGAAACAGAATAGGTATATGTTTTTATCAACAACGAATTTCAAATTCTTGGATATAATGTCTTACCTTGCACCTGGAGTTTCTTTTGATAAGTGGTGTAAAGCAAACAATTGTGAGGCCAAAAAACTTGTGCTTCCTTATGAATTTTTGGATAGTTATGATAAGCTTTCTCACGTTGGACCGGTGAAACATGAAGACTTTTACTCTAGTTTGAAAAAGAAAAACATTTCCAAAGAAGAATATGAAGAATATTTGATTGAATTTAAAACACGGGGGTGTGTTACAATGCTAGACTGGTTGAAAGAGTATAACTTAAACGATGTTATCCCTTTCAAAGAAGCTTTAGAAAAAACAAGGCGTTTATATTATCCAGACGAAATCGATATATTAAAAGATGCTGTTTCCATCCCAGGCGTTTCAATGCGGTATGTTTTAAATAAATATCAAAAAATGAAGAAGAAAGGTGATCCTGAATTGTACGCCCCAGGACAATACTGTATTCATAGTTGTTGTAATAACAAGATTTGCAAAAAATGCTACAAAATAAAGAAAGATTGTAAAACATGCGACAAAAACAAGATTTATAAACTATTGAAAACGGGTATGGTTGGAGGGCCTAGTATTATATTTACGCGCTATGAAGAAAAGGATAAAACAAAGATTCGCCCGCATAAATTTAAAATTCCAAAAAATTGTGTGCGAATTGTTGGTTATGACGCAAATGGTTTATATCTATATTGTGCGGGACAAGAAATGCCATGCGGAAAAGAAGAATGCATTGAGGTTGAAAATCCATCAGATCCTAAATTTATTAAGAAGATTTGCAAAGAGATTCTTGATGGTAATCTTTTCGGATTTTGCCAAGTTGATATACACGCCCCTGATCACCTAAAAGAAAAGTTTGAGGAGTTTTCGCCGTTATTTATTGTAGATGCCGTTCCTGAATATTTAGTACCAGAGCACATGAAAGAATATCAAAGAGCGACAGGTAGAAAACACCTAAAAGATAATAAAAAATTACTCGGGGTTACCAAGGCAAAAAAGATATTGTTATATACACCTATGATAAAATGGTACCTTAATCATGGTTTTGAGATTACCGCCATTCATAATATTTTAAAGTATGAACCGGGAAGGCCCTTTGGCTGGTTTCCAAAAGAGGTGGCAGACGCAAGAAGAGATGGAGATATTGAGATTTTATTGGAAAAATTAAGTAAAGCTTTTGATGAAAACAAGATTGATGATGTCGTAAACATTACTAATGAATTAAACCAATTTCCTGATATATTTAAAGTTATTGAAGAGAACAAAGACATTAAAGTATTAATTGAAAAACTAAAACCAAAGTATAAAGGTTGTAAAGAATTAGCGGACACAAATAAACTTAAGGGAAATTCTTTTTATGGGAAAATGATAGAAGATAAAGAAAAACATAAGAACACAAGGTATACTCAGGATGAGGAAGAGGTTGAAAAAGCCTTAAGATCTGCGTTCTTTGAAGATCTTACAGAAATAAATGACACATATGAAATAGTAAAACGAAAAAGATTAATAAAAATAGACAGACCCTATCAATGCGGAATTGCGGTATATCAACTAGCAAAATTAAGAATGTTGGAATTCTATTACGATTTTCTAGATAAATATATAGATAGAAAGGATTTTGAGTTGATACAAATGGATACAGATTCTATGTACATGGCAATTTCAGCTGAAAACTTGGATGATATTATAAAACCTGAAATGAGAAAAGAATACTTTAATGGTGGAAAAGAAAAATTCCTATCAACATCTAAATATCATGAAAGGACCCCAGGTTTGTTCAAAAAAGAGTTTGATGGTGTACGAATGATTGCACTTTCTTCAAAATGTTATTACGCGGAGGATGAGAAAGGAAAAGCAAAGTATAGTGCTAAAAGTATAATTCATAGACAAAACGAAATAAACTGGAATGTTTACTGGGCTGCTTTAAAAGGGGCAAATGATATGGCACAAAATACAGGATTTAGAGTCAATGATAATCAAATTGTGACATATACACAAAATAAAAAAGCATTTAATGCATATTATGATAAAAGATGGGTTTATGAGGATGGAATTCACACAAAACCATTGTATTAGATCATTTCAAAACAGAATTAGGGGGTAACTCTGTATCATACGGAATAACCTGTAACTCTTCCCTTACAAAACCTCGTCTTGGGCCATCTTGTAAAAAGTATAAAACAGGCTGATTAGGAGAAATTCTACTTCCAGAAATATAATAAACTTTTATACTCCAAATAGGATCTGTGGCTCTTCTTCTTTCACCACCCTCAAGCTCACCCGGGGATAATAAATATCTAACCCTAACTTCAGTTGGTAGTCTAACCTCATCAAGCCCTACAACCCGCTTGTAATTTTTAGTTTTAATATCAACCTCTTTCATTTTTATAGCCTCATCAGGCTCTTTACCGGTTATTCTCTTTTTTGTATTATTCAAAGTTTTTAGAATAGCTGGTAATCTTTTCACCCATACTCTAGATCGCCCATCACTAATCATTTCTTGCGCATATTGATGACTAAATAATCTTTCCCCCAATATTCTATTTGCATTTTCTACAAATGCTTGAGCTCTATGATTACCAGCTTCACTTCTTTGTATTCTTACATTATGGTAATTCATGAGTTTACTAACTTCACCCATAAATTCCTTTCCTGGATCAACCATTAATGTTTTAGGGTATTCCAATCTTCTAGAATATATTTTTGTAAAAGCTTCTGATATCTCTCGACTTTCTTTTGAAGTTAATGGCTCCGCATCTTTATATCTCGAGGCGATATCAACCACAACTAACGCATATTTATATGTTTTTCTTCCAACTCTATCATGCGGTAAAAATAATAAATCTGCTTGGTGAATCTGATTTGGTTTATCCACAGTCCAGTGTGGTCTAGGTATATATTTTGGAGCTGGAAGATAGATTTGCCATATTGCCTGTTTCTCTAACCACCTTTTTGCCTCATTTTCACTTACTCTAGCCTTCTCAGCTAATTTAGGAATCGCGGAATATCCTTTCCAATACCCTTCAGTCGAATAATATATTTTTGACATCATTTAAAAATAAACAAGTATCTTATAAATTAAAATGGGGGAAGAAAAAATAATTTTTTCTGGATATCAAATTAACATTATGAAAAAAATTATCATTAAAAAAATTCTAGATATGGAAGATGGTGATGATATTTTTAATGTTTTGATTTTAATACCTAGTGCGAGAGAAAAGTTATTAAAACATATTAATAAATTAGAGAATAATAGAACAACACAGGTTTAAAGGTTAGCCAAAGTATCTTATAAATCAAGTATGACGTCTGAAAAAATTAATCCAAACAGAATTCCAAGGGAACCTTTTGGTTTGAAGGCAGAATCAACATTCAACAGAATTACTCTAAATCCATCATCAGCCAGTCCTGGAGAAACATTATACATAAATATTCCAAAACTTTCAGATAATTTAGTGATTGTGCCTGGAAGTGTATCTCTTCTATTTGATTTAGATGTTGAGGGACATGCTAATAATACAGTTGTTAATAATGTGGGCCGTAATCTTGTAACCAGACTAAAAGTTCTTTTTGGAGGTGAAACATTACAAGATACTCAAAGATATGATCTATTTCAAACATATCATGATTTATTCTTAACTGAAGAAGAGCGCGAAGATAGATTAAAACAAGGTATTTCTTCGTTAAATATTAGAAAACTTAGAACAAAAGCTGGAGATGCAAAAACACAAGATGTAAAAGAAGTTGCTCTAGCTAATGTTCATGGTTCAAAGTATAGAATACCAATAAATCACCCTATTTTAAACGATCATGGTGTTTTTTATCCGAAAGCGTTGGAAAACCATCTAATATTTGAGCTTACACTTGCCCCAATCAATAATATTCTTATTTATTCTGATACAACTAAAGCACCATCATATTCAATCAAAAACTTAGAGTTAGAATATTCTTCAATTTCAAGCGAATACTTAGCCCGAGAGGCACAATCAACATATCAAGTTGGTAAAGGATTCTTTTATGAAAATATTACCTTACATAAAACTTTTACATTTTCCATTGGAGGTGATGGTGTTATTAATCAGCATATTAATTTACCGAGAAGATCAATGACTGGGGTATTATTTTTGTTTTTATTACCTCAAACTGCAGGAGCAAGGGATTCTGAAAATTTTTATAATCCAGGTATATCTTCCGTTGAAATTGATGTTGATGGTGTGCCAAATAGAATATACTCTAGGGGAATGATTCCGTCTGATTTTTGGGAATCCGTGAAAAAACGATTTCATAGAGATTATGGCTTACAAATTTCATTGAAAGAAAAAGAATTTTACGCGGATAAGTTTGCTCTTTGGGTTGATACTAGAACACATCCAGATAATATCATTCATGGGGGAGGGCTAGCTCTAAATAATACACACGATGGTGTAAAAATAGAAATTAAAAGGAAACAAAGCGTTTCAGGAACAATAACTTGTTATATGTTTGTTGTAGCTGATGCAATGATGGAAATAATGAATTCAAGTTTGAGATCAATTAAGTACTGAGAATCTAAAAACATAATGTTATGATACAAAAAATCATGGAAGATTTAAGAGATAAAACCCCATTTCATTGTATTATAACAGGACCAACAAATTGTGGGAAAACAAAGTACCTAATTGAACAGCTACGAGGTACTTTCCGAAAAGTTTTTGAATATATTGTTTTAATTTGCCCAACCTATTCTAAAAATAAAACATATCATAATTTTGCTATCGGGGATAAGAGATTCTTTGTATTATCACCCGATGCAAGTAATACAGATGAGATTAATGAATTGTTAAATGATTGCCAAACTTTATTCTCTGGTACAAATACACTAATAATTTTAGATGATTGCGCTGTATCCACTGATCTGAAGAAAAGATCTAATAAATTTATAGATTTAGCATTCTCCGGAAGGCATCATGGTTTATCAATGTGGGTTTTAACTCAACAATTAACATCAATAGCAAAACCATTCCGAGAAAATGTGGCCTGCGTTGTTACTTTTCATAATCCATCACAAAAAGGTATGAAAATGTTTTTTGAAGATTATGGTGGTGATTTGGATTATGAATTAGGTAAAAAGTTTGTCCAACTCTTGAAAACTGAAAAATATTCTAGACTTTGTTTGAGTTTGCGTTACCCATTTAATTGCTATTTAGAGATTCCCGAGGTGATTTAACAAAGATGACAAACGTTGAAGATTACATTGAAGAAAAGACAGAGGTAAAAAATGATACTAATCAAAGTGAGGATCTTGAAGTTAAACAAGAATCACTAGCCATTCTCGCAGTGCTTGGGACAACAAAGGAATATTTAGGGGTTGATATGAGCCTGGGCGATGTAAAAAAATTAGCGGAACGCGATGTAGAAAAATATTTTAATCGTTATCAATCGGTAATGGGTAAGAAAATTAGTGGTGGGGTGGTAGATTCATCCCTTCAATTAATTTCTAAAATTATTTCATATTTAGTTCCGGTTGATGACATTGATGCACTTTGTAAGGATTTGAAGAATGATGATTTAGTTAATCGTGAACTAACAAACATTGTTGGTCTATTAGCATTAAAATCAGGAAGACTGGCTGCACTTGCTAGCGGATTATTTCAAGTAGCTAAGCACGTTAAAATAGGAAAAATACAACAAAATACAGTAAATTCTACCACAACTAATCAGGAAAATAAGCAATCTACTGAGGGTGTTGATACAGTATATTAAACAGATCTAAAAACTTATTTGCAGCATCTAAATAACAATGTCTGAACAATCTGAAGTTGAGCAAATTACGGCTGATCCCGCACCTGAAAATAAAGATACTAAAAAGAGGGAGAAAGATCCTAAAAAAGTAGCAGCTGGTAAAAAATTAGCGGAATATAATAAAAAAGCAAAAGAAGCATTAGCTAGGGAAATGAAACGTGAAAGGGAACAAGTGGTTAGTGAAGATAAAGAAGAAAAGTCAAACAATGAAGCAAAAGCGTGGCTTCCAGAGCTATCTTTTACTACTGTTTTATCCATTGTTGGAATAGGCTTTACAGCATTTGATATGTTTATGAGATATTATAAAAATAGAATACCTGATTTATCTCAAGTTCCCCAAATACCACAACCTTTTCAAGCCCCACCCATAAAGATTCATAATCCACAACCAAATACTCAAGCGCAGACCCTAGATCGTCCAAAAATTGGAATGATGTAATTATAAATTATTTTTTACTACATAAAGTTATTTAAAAGTTTCTTAATGATGTAGTAAAAAATGTCAAGCGAAAACAAACTTGTGAAAACTGTAACTGATTCAGCAGTACTTATTGGATTGGGGGCGGGAGTTGGTTATGTAGCAAAAAAGATGATGAAAGAATCATTTTTGAGCGACCCATCCTCAAGTATTACAAATTACGCAAAATGGGTTGCTGTATTATCTGGAAGTATGTATCTAAAAACATATTTAGAGGATCAAAAGATTTTACCAAAGTAAAATGGCAACAATAATGATGATGATTGGTGGGGCTATATTGAATGCAACGGCATTTACTGGCGGAAATATTCTTGCAAAATATCTTACAGGGAATAAAGTTGATACAGAAAAAATACGACACGATAAAGCAATGGAAAAATACCAAAGAGATTACGCAGAATATCAGGAAAAAAGACAAAAAATGATTGATTGGAAAATGAAGAAAAAAGATGAAAAATACCAAGCATCAAAAAATTTTTCAACCACAAATCAAGCTTTTGAATTGTACAGCCAAATGCAAAAACCAAAATTCTCTGATTATTACAAACCAAGCGATGATCAAAAAACAGGTGAAATGGTATATGTAGGGGGAGGAATGTTGGCTTTAGGGTATGCGGCTAGTAAATTCTTGTAATGTTGGATAACTTTGTGTACGTCAATTGAAATAAGTTATCCAACATATTTTCGAGGCAAGTTTTTTCAACATTTCCTCATCACTAATACTATTATCATTTTCTATTCCATATTTTTCTGCTAATTCAGCTCTCATTTTCCTTTTATCTTCTTCAATGTCTCTATCTGGATCATATTCTTTTTGAAATTTACTTAAAATTTTATTGGCATCTTGATACGAAACAACAAATCCTATTTTTTTACCGTAATTTACAAAATCGTCGGTGCTAATTTTAATAGTTTTGTATTCTTGTCCTTCTTTACTCGTCATTTTTCTTATTTTACTTTTTTATCTTTTAAATCATAATTCAATTTTTAAAAAGTCTTAAAGATTTCTTTACTGATGAGTAAAAAATCATGGCAGAAGGAGGAGAATATTTAGATCCAACCGAGCTAAATGATGATGATGTTGATGAAGAAGATGATGCTGGTATTGAAATGGATACGATTACATCTACAAACCAACCAGAATATCCTAATTATGATGGCGAAGATGAAGAGCAAGAAACTCCATTTGGTGGCATTAATGAAAATCAGCCCCTTTTAAAAAAGATGCAAGAACAAAAAATTGCAGAAGATGAAATAAGAACATTTTATCCGCGCGCAAAATTACAAAAATTTATAAAAGGATTAAGCGAGGCATTCAAAGAACCCTTCATTAAACTAAAAAGAGATAATGCCGCTAAATATGTTCTTAGAGATGGAGAATTCATAAATGAAAAAAACGGGGCTAAACTTACTAGTGCCCAATTGAAAAATGCCCTTGGCCCTAGAGCAGAAGAAATTGTAGAAGAAAATAATCGCGAAAATGAAAAGACAAAAGAATCACAAAACAAAAAGAGGGCGGAGAAAAAATTTCTTGAGGAAAAACCATTGAAAACACCAGAGGAGAGAACACGAATAGAGGAATTAAATAGGCAAATTGAAGAAGATGAAAATGAAATAGCAAACCGGGATCGCGAGTCTGAGCAAATACAGGAAAAAATGTCGTTGCGAGAGCGGGTTAAGACTATCTTCAAAAAATATGGATTTACTGCTTTTGCGATTTTAAGCGCTGTAGGCGCTATCATTGGGGTTATTGTTTCCCAACTTTCGAAAGGCTTATCTACTTTAGGAAAAGGTGTTGGAAACGGATTGAAAACCATTGGTAAGAAACTCGGGCAAATATTACCCGGAATGATTGGAGCAATCGTTAGCTTTCTTTTCAAAACAGCTGGGCAGGTTATTGGATTTTTAGGCGAAAATGCTTGGCTTTTGATAATGGCTGTAGTTCTGTATTTTGTGGAACAGTTTAAAAAGAAGAGAAAGTAACAAAAGCCAATCTAAAGATTTCATGTTGAGTAGTAAAATACAAGATGGATGAATACAATAGAATTTACCCCGTATTACCCAATAATACAGATCCGGCTAATTTCAGACTGCAAAAATCAAGCGAAGTATTACAAAATCTTGAGAAAGAAATTAAACATTACGAAGAAGTGAGGAAAAAATATAATAGGGCTAGAGGAATATGTACAAAAATTAGTGTTTTTGGGGGTGTGATTTCAGTTATTCTATCTGCAGGCGGACTTGGAACTTCTCTCACAGGTTTTGGCGCTATTGTTGGTGTGCCTTTGGGGGCTGTAGGCGGAGTTTTTGGTGTATTATCGGTTGGATTTGGTATTACCGCCAAAAAACTTTCTGGCAAAGTTAGTAAACATGAACAAACCGCGGCAATTGCAAAATCAAAATTAAACACAATTAACGATTTGGTTTCAAAAGCTTTGAAAGATAATGCTATATCCGATCAAGAATTTTCCATAATTTTGGCGGAATTGGAAAAGTTTCAAAAACTAAAACTAGAAATCAGACAAAAATTCAGGAGAGACGCGCAAAAAAACTTCGACATGTCAATTATAAAGAAGAAAGTTCGCGAAGATCTATTAAAAGAACTTATCGAAGAGAAAGAACATTAAAACTTGTATATGAGAAAACTGAAGTTGGTTGCAATTGTTTTGCAGGAATTAGAAATACCAACGAAGATTAATACTTTACATCTTATTCTAAATCTTCTAGTTTAAAGACCAGATTCTCTGAAACAAAAAGAATAAGATGTTTGATGATGTATTATCAGATTTCAAAGCCGGGCATGGTTTATGGGTGAATTTCAAAGCTAAATACCCAAATGCCAACCTTTATAGGTTCACTTTTGTTAATGATTCCAATGGGGGATACATTAAGTGGGCATTCAATGATACAAAAATTATCACAAATAAAGATCCCAACGACCAAACATTAATTAACAAGTTATCTACCAATATGAAAACCTTGTTATTTAGAGATTTGGGGGTAATCGAAAAAAGGAAAGTTGTTGAAAATTTGCCTCATCATGCGATATCCTCGGCTTTCCCAAAAATTTTATCATTTACAAACAAAGCATATCCACTACCTGGTGTTGAATTCGGTGAAACTGCAAAAAATGTAACAGAAATGCTAACTATTTTAGACATTTACGCTTCAGATAAGGAGAACTTCATTTCGCCCATGAGAAACATTTTTAAATCACAAGTTGTAACATTTTATTCCTCAAAGGAGTGCAAAAAGTGGTTGAATAAACCAGATTTCAATCATTGGCCGCAACAACTTAATTTCGCGGTTTGGTGCGCGACATCTGGGTGCGGTATAAGCTTAAATGAAAGTTTAAATTACCCAAGAGTTATTAGAAGTTTTGTTGCATTTCACGTATACTTTACAATAAGAAGAATATTGTATGAATTAAAACTACCCTTACCAGAGGAAAAACCTTTTTCCATAAAGAATAACCCATACAACAAAGTAGCGTATAATAGATTGTGTGATGAATTTGGGATTAGTAATAATTCCGACTTTAGGTGGAAAGGAGGAAGAAATCATGGTTTGGGGGATATATTTATCGATTACGGGAATAGACCTTTAGCACCAGACCATGATTATCAAAATAAGCATGTTATAAGAAGTTATGATAAAAAAGCAGATATGTGGCCAAGTTCAGGAGATAAATTCTCAGATGAAGGTGGTAAGCAACTAAAAGGCAATCTAATATCTTTCATACGAAATGATGACTTTGCTGATTTTAAATATGCATGGTTTATCCCGATAAACGGGCATGGCCTCACAAAGGCAGGGCTTGGAAGATTAAATCGTTCCGCAGAAGCTTTTGTTTATTGCGTTTTAGGTGCACAAGTTAACACAAGGACCTCAATTATTGGTAACGGAGGCGGGGCGATTGAAACACAGCAAGAATTCATAGCTTTATTTGAAAGCGCTGTGGTTGAAAATGATATCGCCAATTCCGTTCAAAGGTATCAATTGGCTGTGCAGGAATCGAAATTGAGGCTTGATTTAGCTGTAGCTCCGGGGGTTTGGCTAATGCCAAGTAACATGATCATAAATACAGAAAGCGTGATTGGGTACAATAACAAACTCATGAAAGCCACTGAAGACATGAAATTTGGAGTAAATAATTCGTTAAACATTGAAACAAAAAATGTTGGAATAACCCATTCTTTAGGGCCAACAAAGGTTTCATCACTGAATAATCGCCCTAGTATTAAAACACCCACTGAAGATGATAAAGATGAACCCAACGAAACCCCGCGAAGCGAACCAAATCAAACAACTTTTCATCAAAATAACATCATAATTTTAATATTTGCAGGGGGATTATTATCTTGGCTTCTATTTCGTTAAAATTAATCTAAAAAGCTCCCTCTCTAAAAGAAAAATGTTTAGCATTACAATGAATGATTCTGAAACTAGGGTTTTATTAGACCCCCCAATGAGACATGTTAGTGAATTACAACTGCTAGATTGTGATATTAAAACAAAAAGACTGTTAATTTTTAGAAAAATAGAGAAAATAAGTGATGCAAGTGATAATAATTTGCTGGTAATAAATCCGGGGACATATTCAATTAATGATTTAAAAACATTGCTGAGCATAACTGAAAAAGGTAGAAATTTGCTGTTATTTACTGGCGATAAAATGAACTTTTTAATCAATAACAAAACAGTTAATGTTAAATTAAGCGATGGTTTACAAAATTCCTTGAATTTACCAGAAATTTTGCTTAGAAACGTAATATACAATATTAATATTGGCATAAAAGAACCATTAAGATTGATGTGTAGTATAATAGATAATAGAATGTCGTACACGAATAAAGATAACCTTGTAAAAATACAACCATCTCAATTGCTGGCAAACATTCCATCAAAAGATTACCCATCAATTCCAGTTCGAAAATACGATAACTTAATTAATCACTTTGATTTAACCATTTTGGACTCTGATTGGAAAAAGTTTGATTTGAAAGGATCTACAATAACTTTTAGTTTAAGATTTAAATAATTTCGACACGGTTGAACCTTAAAGTCTTTTTGTTAGATAACTATTACTTTAGTTATCTAACACAATTATTTTCCAACCAATCTTAACTCCATCTTTCTTCCAAAGCTCTTAACTCTTCAAAATCTAAATATCTACTTGGCTGCCATACTGTCGCGACTATTTCATCATGTAATTTTTTGTAGAATTTCTTTTTATGGTGTATTTTATATGGGTTTAGGCTCATTTCAACTGATAAATAAACAACAAGAAATTCTTTATCAAAGTTTTCGATGTTAAATTTCTTGTCGTGGTAACATTTGTAATCATCAAAACTGTGCGCTTCAAACTTTTCATTAGCGCAATTTAACAAATCTTTTACAAACGTATTAGCGCAAATACCATTAACCCCAAAATTTACATCAGAATTACAATCAAAACTATACTCATAACCGCCATTAAAACTATCATACATTTCATACCTGCCATCACACCAAATTGAAAAATGAATATCTTTTTCTTCATCTTCCTCATCTTCTTCATCTTCTTCATATCCTTCATATTCTTCATCGTCTTCATCTTTTTCATCTTCTTCATATCCTTCATATTCTTCATCGTCTTCATCTTTTTCATCTTCCACAAAAAAGAACGCTCGATTTTTTGACAAATGTTTTAGTAAATTCTCTTTTATAACCTCTACAAAATCACAAAAATTTAATTCTTCTTTATTATCGTATCTAATGTAAAAAGTTTTTTTACCATAGCCATAAAAACGGGGGTTCCCCTCTTCATCATACCAGCTACCTTTATCATAACAAAAACCAAATCTTCTTGTACTATCATCGTGTTGTTCAAGTTCCATTATTTTCATTTTGTACTTTTATCTTTAAATCATAATTCAATTTTAATTTCATTCTACATTCCTTACAAGAAGCTTTTTGCTTACCATGTTCACAAATTTGCGATCCCCCGCATTCTTTACAGTGTTGTTTTTGTTTTCTGTGTTCGCAAATTTGAGATCCTCCGCATTCTTTGCAACGAAACTTAACTCTATCATGTACACAGATTTGCGACCCTTTACACTTTTTACAAACGTACTTTAATTTCCCATGGGCGCAAATTTGTGTTCCTTCGCAATTTTTGCAAATATATTTTAATGTACCATGAAGGCAAATGTAAATACTATTAGAAACGACTTTTTCAATTAAACTAACAATCTCCTCCTCTTCGAATTTTTTAATCTCATCAATAAGATCTTTTTTATGCATTTTTGTTCTTCCTTTAATTTTTAACTCTCTCGCGATTCTTTTTACTTCACCAAAGCACAAATCATTTAACTTTTCCATTTTTCGTATTATATACCATTATTATTCCTTTTAAATCATTTCCCACTCGTGGCACGCTCTTTGAAATACCCGCGCAAATCAGCCATAACTCTTGGTTTAATTTTTCCTAGTTTAGGCCCCTCGGCAGGCAAAAGTTTCCTTTTTCTTGGTCTTGGCAGAGGAGAACTGGGTGGTGTAAGTTTCCTTTTTCTTAGACTTTGTGGAGGTGATCCGGGTGGTGTGATAAGCTTTGGCGGCTCACCATTAAGTTTTTGCCTGTAATTTTCCAAATCCTCTTGTGTTTTTATCCCCATTTCACGTAATGCCGCTATTTTCGCCGCTTTCTTCATTCTAGACCGCCCAGTTACAAGAAACTCCTGTAAAATTTCTTTTAATTCAACGTCTTTTAATTGTTCCATTTCGTATTGTATACCGCGATCCCTTCTTTTAAATCATTTTTTATTTTCTTGTTAAAAATCTCTGTTTAATTTTCTGATAAATCTCTGGATAATTTTATGAATTTTGCGGATACTTTAATAAACGGTAAAAAATCTCTGTTTAATTTTCTGATAAATCTCTGATAAAAAGAAAGACGGCTCAAAAAAAATCTCTGTTTAATTTTCTGATAAATCTCTGATAAAAAGAAAATCGGCTTATAATCACGCTTATATACTACTAGGGTCCACTGCAAAAGTGATTGATGCTCTGAAGTAAACAAAATTTGGATTATAGTACAGTAATATACGCTACTAAAAAACATAAAATTAATATCTAACTAAAACTAGTAGTCAACTGACAATTGGCCAAAAAAATAGTAGTTAACTGATAACTGGGTACCCCCATTAGCACCCTGATGTATAGGTTGAATTTACTTGAAAAAGATATATAGAAAATAAATCAATTAAGTAATGGTCCGCGTAAGAACTAGGCAAAAGAACAATAGGCTAGTGCAATAGCTCTAACTTTTGATTGGCTCATAGAACAATGCTAATATTTGACCGTGAGGTAGACAGGAGGGACCAGGGGAAAACTAAGGAGAAAAATGTTGTTTATGTCGGGTTTTTCATTGTTTTTTCGGCGATTTTTGGCCGTCCACCAATCAGATTCGTCGATTTAATTGATATTAACAATTAAGAGTTCACACTTTTGAATCGATTTTGCGTTTGACCTGCCTAGTTCTTACGCGGACCATTACTTAACAATACACAGAAAAAGACATGTTGCTTGAATAAACTTGAAAAACTAGGTAGGGTAAACGACCGAGCACTTAGGTGTGACATGTATTTATAACAAAGACCGTTCCGTAAGAAAGACTGCTCAATTTGATTGGCTTACATACCACATTAAACGGGTCGTCTCGCCCAAGATATGTTGACTACGATAGACAGATGTTTTCAAAAGAAGAAAAGAAGACACTCACCATTATAGCTAATTCAAGAAAGTTTGTCGTACAAGAGCGCAAGACTGTACGCTACAATACCGAAAGGTTGTGTGAGTAACAATTTTACAATAACTGAGCGAATTCTCGCGCGCTGATTGGCTAATTTTTATCATCAATAAGAGTACAGACACATAAAATTTTAATTTATGCAAGGTTTTTTCGCGTGATAAGTGAGCTGTCAAACAGTCAGATTTTTACCCAATCAAATTGTATTACGTGTTGTCACAAGCCAATGAGAAGGCGAGAAAAGTTATTGAGAATAGTTGCGCCCTGATTGCGTCAATTTAAATAAAATTCAGCATTTTTCGAGTTTACTTGCTGTTTACTTGCGTTTTCTTTTCATTTAAGTCTTCATTTGACCTTTTTCGCGTTTTGTTATTGTAAAAAACAAATTGACGTCAGTTTTTTATGCGTCTGTCCTCTTATTGATGATAAATTGCGTCATAACATTGTCAAAGTTTGTTGTAGATCCACTCGCCTATCGGCTCGTGGATCTACAACACTTTGACAATGTTATGACGCAATTTATCATCCATAAGAGGACAGACGCATAAAAAACGGAGGTCAATTTGTTAATTGTTTGCCTTTGATTGATCGAAGCTCACAGTTGTAGCCAGGAAGGAAGGAGAATCCATGAACATGCGTGCTCATGCTATTTCCCTCTATTGGGAAAAGCAACGAGAACTTCGACCAAGCAGTGCTAGGGAAAATTCAATTGGCTATGGCTTGACAAAACTTTTTTTTCAACCAAATTTAGCAATAGTTTTAGTGTGTAGGTGCAAAGTAGTTGATGACGTCACAGGGACACGCCCAATGTGAAACGTGACCCAGAACAAAATACTGAGTTTTACGCAAGAAAGTTACAGTTTTATCCATAGTTTGTCGTATCATGTGAACCCTTACGTTAATCTTAGAATTATAAGCATGCGTTTTCCGTTAGCACGAAATATTGCCAGACGGTGATACTTAATTTAAAAAATAATGACACGGCGGAAAGTATCGGTCAAGTGTCGGTCAAATATCGGTGAAGTATCGGTCAAGTAACGGTCATGTATCGGTCGAGTATCGATGGACTAAGACTATATCGGTCGACTATCGGCCGATATATCGATCGACTATCGGTCGACGATCGGTCGACTATCGACCGAGTCCACCTATAGTACACATGATAAGAGACATCGCAGCAAAGACAATAACTACTCGCTCAAAAAAGGCAAAGGAAACAGCAAGGAAAAGGACCAGGAATTCAATCAAGTTAGATTGGAAATTGAATTTGTTTTCGATAGAAACAAAGACTCGTTTTAGATATACAGGACATGAGCGAGAGATTACATAACGAAATTGGCGAATAAAATGTAATAAAACGACTTAGAAGGGAAACCGAGTTGGAACGACTTCAACGATTGGAGAGGTCTCTGGAAAATAGTTCTATTAGTCTACAAACGGAATCGAAAGATGAGCAACAGATTGCAAAAGAATGTAAGTAGGTATTTTTCGTAATAAAACGATAGCCTTTCCATCTTGAAGAAATTACCAACACAGAGGGTTGCAGTTGTGATCAATTATGACTATGTGATCTGATATCATTGCAACGGTGAAAATATTGTAAATCTTCCTGATCTAGCAGTTATGTTTGGTATTTTCAACAGAATAGATACCCAGTGTCACTATGCAATGGTTCGGCAATATTATCAGTGACCAATGCGATCATTTGAAAATAAAGCAAATGTTATTACAGACTTCTGAGTAGTATTTCTCTTTGCTTTGTATATTTGCTACATATATGTATTCTATGATTGAAAGGTTTCAGTAATAATACGTTGCGACAGACAAGTTCCATTGCCTTTTCACAACGGGCCAGTTTTACCTTAGAGTTCAATGACCCCCTGGGAATTGCTATCTAGGAACCCTGCCCTTTTCCCACAAATGAAAAGGTAATTTAAGCCCTACTTTGCAAATTTAGGCATAACGTATTAACCATTCATTACTACTGTTTACTTCATTTCTATGATGTCAAATACCAGTATTTGATAGCAACCACAATATACAGTTGACCTTTTACATTAGAAAAAATCTATAAAGAAGAAACTAAAATTTGTAATGCCAAACTTGTTATGATCTTTCTCATATATTCATGGCAAGTGTGCTGTATGTAATAGCAAGTGTTTCAGGTTTCCTAAATGCCCTATGCTTTCAATCATGATTTTCACACTTTATGGACAAATGGCTACACTAGAATCTAAGCCTTAAAGAAGAAATGGTATTGTTTAGAGCTGTTTTAATTATTAGCACCCTTGATGCAAACCCTATTAAAAAGAAAACTGTATTGCTTGTAATGGTAGAGGAACGATACCTTTACCAAGATTAGGACATACATCCCACCCCATAACAATATATTATGTTAAACATAAAAATATAACAATAATAATATCAATAAAAGTAATAATAATAATAATAATAATAACAAGTAATGATAAAGTAAAAAAAATGGTAATGATGATATGATACATAAATAAATAAATTAGGGTTTTATCCCTGATAGCAAAATCAATTATGAGTTCTTAAAAAGCTAGCTTCGCGAGGTTTTGCGGGAGTCGTATTTCTAGTATTACTTTCAAAACGGCATCACCGAATTTGCAATGGCGGAAATTCAGCAGTTCTCAAGTGCGCTACTATTGCCAGGTAACCTGGCCTGCGAACGGACACCTTTTTAAAAAAAATATATATATATATATATATATAAACATATATAAAAACTCTCGGCTCGATTTACTCGGGCTTGCGAGCCACGTGGTCTAACAGGAACCGACACGATTAGTAACCTCGCGAAGCGAGGAACAAAAGGATTTTGAGTGTTTTCTATCTTACAATATACACTACCCGATTGTGAATGTAGATTTCTGGAAAGCACGGTCGCAAGTCAGAAACACTTTAGTTTCGCAGTCGATAATTTGGAAACATACAACATGATACAGACTTAATTCTGGATTCGTATAGACAACTTTAAGGGCATTTTTGTTTCTTTGCACTTTTTGGAGATGTCGAAGAGATTGGATTTGGAGATGTGTCAAAGTTGACACATATTTTAAGAGCTGAAAATGTGTACAGACATCTTTGTCAATTGATTGAAAACCTGCCAATCAAACTGAGGATGTATCAGTACTTGGACAAACTTTCATTGCAGTTGGTTAAATACTGTCGATTTGAGAGCTTCCTACTTTTGCTTAAGAAAAATTTTATTTTTTTTAGCAAAAATCTGGTAAAAGGGGGGTGGTCTATCTCCTCCCAGAAGCAACCAGGACTGGAACCAATTTGGATTTGAGAGTTTCTTGATAGACTCTCTAAACTGGCAAAGTTTCATTGAAATCAGTGAGATGGCAAGTGGCGTGCCTGCCTAGGGATCTCATGGACTCACTCTATAATAATAATAATAATAATAATAATAATAATAATAATAATAATAATAATAATAATAATAATAATAATAATAATAGTAAGGTAGTAAGGGAGAAACGGTGGCCCATGTGGTGAGTGAATGCAGTAAGTTGGCGCAGACAGAATATAAAGGCAGGCATGATAACGTGGCACGGTATATTCACTGGCAACTTTGTGGTAAATGTGGATTGGAAAGAGCTAATTGCTGGTATGAACAGAAACCGGAGGGAGTGGTAGAGAGTGAAAATTTCAAAATACTGTGGGACTTCACAATCCAGTGTGATCGGAAAATCGAGGCTAGAAGACCAGACATTGTCTTTATTGATAAGAAGGAGAGAGAGGTTGTTGTGATTGATGTTGCCATCCCAGGTGATGACAGGGTGAAAGAGAAGGAACTCGAGAAGGTAGAGAAATACCAACTATTGAAAAATGAAATTGCAAAAGTCTGGTGCATGCGAAAAGTCATCGTAGTGCCTGTTGTCATTGGGGCTCTTGGAGCCGTATCAGTCAACTTTAAGGAGCACATGAAGCGAATCGGCGTGAACGTGAAGCTGGAAGTTATCCAGAAAACAGCACTGTTGGGGACAGCAAAGATACTAAGGAAAGTACTGACTCTGTAAAAAAAGAAGGAAAAGAGAGTCCTGGGACCTGTGGTGACTTGTTGTAACCCGCTCCAAAGGACTATATACCAGGCTGAACATCCTAGTTTAGCCTGAGTCTACAAGGAATGGACATAATAATAATAATAATAATAATAATAATTATAATAATAATAATTATTATAATATACTACATTACTATTGCGCATATTCTATAGACATAATCATATGCGCATTACAATCAGACCAATGACAGCACGAGTCAGCTAGATCATGACACCGGGAAAACGCCCTACTATTTTCGAACAGTGCCATGGGTTCTTTAACGTCACATTTACCGCAATTAACTATATAAAGAGTTGTGAGACGGGGCCTACGGTTTTTCGTCCTTATCCGAGAAGACTAGAAAGTCTAACCATTTGCAGATGTCATTACAAAGGCAGCACTTTCTACTCAATTACTTTAAGACCATGAGTGTTGGTCCGGAGTGGGTTTGAACCCGCGACCTCCCGCGGATTCTAAAGACACAGCAAAATCTTGTGAAAATAAATAACCTTTTAATGCCGAGCATGTTATTTCTTACTCTTGTAAGATATCTGTGATTTGGATTGCACTTTATTGATAAACTCCCAGAGCTGCTGGGCAGTCCCGGCATTCCCTAGGATACTAGCCAGTCGTTCCTGTGAAACTTTAAACATCTCTTGAATATTTGAGAAGTTTCTCATTATCAACCTGAAATTGAATTAAACAAGTTTATGTAAGTGATTAATTTAAGAAGAACCGACAATAAGCACGGACACTTTCTGGACCTCGTCCACACTCATGCATTTGAAACAATTGAAAACCCTGCGTTTTGAGTGCAAACAGACAAAAAAGAAAAACTATGTGACGTCACTTGTATCACGCGAGCTATGATACAGTTTCGTGGTCATAAGATATCAGAAACGCGGGATGGAAACAGATCCCTCTGTTTTTACTGTCAATAAATCTAGCTTCATTCAACGTTATAGCTTCTCGAAGAAGGGTTACAGTAAGCAACACCATTCATTGTAGGTCTATAGAGGATATTACACGATGGCGAGAAGATATGAATTTTATTTTCAAGTAGCAAGAACAATATCTCACTTGTTCGCTGCGGTTACTCGTGTGATATTATTCTTGCCACTCGAATATATTAAAATTCATATCTTCGCGTTAACGTGTAATTTTCTTTTTATCATATAGACAAAAACACATTAAGACGTTCGTTTGGCAGCTTTGTACACAAACTGAATCATGCAAGGCGGGAAATCACGCCATCGATAGCCTAACTTATGAGGATATGGAAAATACGCCACTACGGTCCCGGATGTAGTTTCGTATGAATTTTACGAGTGGTGTAATTCTCAGTAAAACTCTCACGTCTATATAATAAAAAAGGGAAGTTCACAGCTCAATGTCCCCTGACGAACTACACTAGACAGGAGAGTTGAAACGTCGGTTCAGCGAATTGTAACTTTTTGAGTTAAATTCATTATTTCAAACCAGCGTAGCATCAAACTATGTTTGACTGCCCACCTGGTTGCAATGTGCACTTTTCCCTTAAGAGTCACAATAGTTCTAAGGAAAACAATTCCTTCGAGCTATTCCCACCTTAGGATTCGGGCATCACCGCTCTGCCGAAGGCTGCGAATACTTTGGATTTGTCTAGTTCATAGTTAGTTCATACAAAAACGATGAAGTTTTATTAAATTTGCTTTATTTGGACAATAAACTACCCACAAAAATCAGGCGAACTTCAGCACGTTGAGTGTCCAAACGCTCGAGTTTTCGCGTTTTCAAACAAAACCATTAGAGTGCACGTGGCCTCTGGTGACGATCACTTGTGGTTACCAAACTATTCATGATGTTCGTGTCACAGGAGGCCTAATTCCAGGAGTGGGATGCCAAGTCAAACAAAACACCAACACGCCATTAAAGGACAGGGATGATTAACTCTGAAAAACTGACCTGTAGTTTTTAAAGTTTATTCCAGGAAGCTTCAGAATAAAATCCTAGAAAGAAAAACAAAATACCAAATATTTGATTTACGAAAGTTACATGGAAGGATAAAGCCACAAAGTATTGCGACAGAAACAAACAATATTGAATGTTGTTCAATAGCTTTAGCTTTGTATAGTAAAACAAACAGTACCACAGTACAGTACTGTTCAGTTGCTTTACAAAGAAAGGTCACACTGCATGGTTTGATCCACCGATGAAAAAGTTAGAACCACACTGTATAGTAAAACAAACAGTACCACAGTATAGTACTGTTTAGTAGCTTTTCAAAGAATGGTCACACTGCATGGCTTGATCCATCGATGAAAAGGTAGAACCACAAAGGATAGAAAAAGTAAACAGTACCATAGTATATCTGTGAATAATACATCATAGTTAAGTATCTTCCCACAGAATGGTCATACTGCATGGTTTGTTTCAAAGATGAAAAAGGTTACACCCACACTGTATAGTGAAACAAACAGTACCACAGTACAGTACTGTTCAGTAGGTTTCTAAAGAATGGTCATACTGCATGGTTTGATTCACAGAAGATAAAGTTACACCCACACTGTATAGTGAAACAAACAGTAATCTGTAAAATCGAAGTAGTTTACATTCGGCCACGAATATAAGAAGCCCGATATAAACACCCAATGAGAAAACCACCTCCACACGACAGCTGCAGAAAGGGAATTCCACATGTTATGCAGACAACAAGCAGATGACACTGTAAGAGAAGGGCAAATCGGTAACTGTAAATAGAAAGAAGACATGCAGCCTTCAGTAATAAACGTACTTGTGGTCCGATGCTGTATTGTACATTAGAAGCTGTTGTCGTTGGATCTGACCCAACTGTCATGGCGGTCTGAGGATCGGGCTCGGGATAATTTGCCTAAAAAAAAAAAAAAACAGAAAAAAAGGTGGCACATAACGAAAAAAAGGAAAATAAATAAAATAACTAAATAAAATAACGATATATTAGTGCTACAAGGAGAACTTCCTAGAACTCACTAATATGCAAATATGTAGCGTGCGGGAGGTCGTGAGTTCAAACCCTGGCCGGGCCAATACTCATGGGGCCGGTTGTTCGAGGGCCGATTGGCACTAATCCAAGGTTATAAATTGTAACCCGGGTTTCTTTTCCTCTTGTTAAAAAGCAGTTTCTCCGATATCTTTCTATTATTTTTACACAGCATACAATCATCAAATTGCATTCAAAAAGAATTATACTAAATGTGCTTTTTAAGCTCTTACATCTTTATTTAAATTTCGCACTAACCCTGGGTTATCTTAACCCTGCTTCGAACAACCGGCCTATGGTCTTTAAATAACTGAGGAGAAAGTGCTGCCTTTGTAATGTCATCTGCAAATGGTTAGACTTTCTAGTTTTCTCGGATAAGGACGATAAACTGTAGGCTGCATCTCACAATTCTTCATAATTGATTCTGTGGGACGTAAGAGAACCCTTACACTGTTCGAAAAGAGTAGGGAACTTGGTTCTCGATGTTGCGGTCTATGTCTCATCTGATGGTTAAATGCTCGGAGATATTAGCTGCATAAGCTACTCTAAAATCCGAGGGAAAATAATTTAATGTATGTATGTATGTATGTATGTATGTATGTATGTATGTATTCTTTCTGGAGAGTTCTAGAACACTGTAAGATGATGTAAACTGTATGAAATAATTTTACTATAAATAATTATCATAGTAAACTTCCGGAATGTTCTAGAATTCTTGGTAATTGCATATCAGGGGATGTTACCACACAGTTTTAGCAGCAGTCTTAAGCAGTCTAGAGTTGAGGTCTGGATATCGTGAGCCGTATGATTACTTATTAATAATATAAACATGAAAAAATTCGCCTGGAATAAGGGCCGGAAGATCTCATTGCGGACGGACAGGAAGTGAGAATTTGACGCGGATTTGACACTTTATTTACCGATTGGCTGATGAAGATCAGCTGATAACACTACGAACTCAAAGCGGTTCGTTTAAAAATAAAGAATATCATAATCCAGAATATCAATGTGTAATTTGCACTGGTGTTACACTTTTTGCACTGGTATTACACTTCAAGTGCAGTTCAAGTGTAACACCAGTGCAAAAGTTTTGCACTGGTGTTACACTTGAACTGCACTGCTCTCAGCCAATCAGAATCGAGTAATTTTTTCATGTATATTATTAAGGATGTAAAACTCGGGATTACCGTATTACATATCAACGTAGTAGTCAGGCAACTGGATGCGGAACCGAGAACTGATTTCAAGTCCAGCGCCCTAAACACTCGGCCACGCTACCTCCCTTGGTAACTGTACAAGACGGAAGTAGGAGGTAGTGGGGGGTGCGGTTGAGGGAGATCCTACATTTGCGATTTCTCTCGCGCAAGTGACTAAACACAAACAGACGAATTCTTGGCGAGCTACACGGTGTACGTTTAAACAAAGGCATCTTATAACACGTGAAAAACAAGTTACAGACGTAGTTTCGCACCTTTAAGTCGTCGAATAACTCAGCAGTAGCATATGGGCTGTGGCACCATAAAATTCTGAGCTAAAGAAAAAGTGTTTGGTTTTATCACATCATACAAAACCAAGCAAGAAACTGTATAAAGAAAGTATAGTGGTTTTCAGTGGCTGTTGGTTACAAAACATCACTTTTGTCAGCACGTGACAATGTGAACTATTGTTATTATGGTCTATACCATGTGTTCCCGTTTTATAACTTGTTATCACGAGTTCCTTTTTTCAATCTCCACGTAGCAAACAATCTGTAAGTACAACTTTTGTCTCTGTCACTAGTTTTCAGTCGTTTTCTTTGTTTATTTCTGTCTTCTGTATTTTTTGTAGTCGAACCGTTCGATCCCGAACCGCCTAATCCCAGAACGCTCGATCCTGAAACGCTCTATCCTCTAGTTAATTTTTTACCTTTCTACGATGGCTCTTTGTCGATGACATTATATTAAACGAGTTCAAGATTACTGTTGACGTGGAGTCGATTTATAGTCTACAGTGGCTTTGCAAGCAGTGGTCACATTGCATGGTTTGATTCACAGATAAAAACGTTAGAACCACACTGTGCAGTAAAACAAACAGTACCACGGTACAGTATTGTACAGTAGCTTTCCAAAGAATGATCACACTGCATGGTTTTGATCCGCGGATGAAAAAATTAGAACCACACTGTATAGTAAAACAAACAGTACCACAGTACAGTACTGTTCAGTAGCTTTCCGAAGAATGGTCATACTGCGTGGTTTGACCCACAGACGAAAACGTTAGAACCACACTGTTTAATAAAACAAACAGTATCACAGTATAGTACTGTTCAGTAGCTTTCCATAGAAAGTACTGTTCAGTAGCTTTGCGAAGAATGGTCATACTGCGTGGTTTGACCCACAGACGAAAACGTTAGAACCACACTGTTTAGTAAAACAAACACTATCACAGTATAGTACTTTTCAGTAGCTTTCATCAGAATGGCTTAATTAATGGAATCTCCGGGTCTTACCTTTGGGAAGTGAAGTGTAAGTAGAGAAAGCTTGGATGAAATGTCATTGAATGACACCTCACTGGATAAACCGGACTTTGCCTGCAAAGAAAGTCCATAGGTGGAAGAATTATTGAGATCCAGAGGGTATTTTGATTTACGTATATTAAATACCTGCTCGAACTCAGGGCATCCATGTTTTTCTCCCGCATAAGATACTGTTTTATTCGATTATAAGGTCTTATAACCTCTACACAGGAAATAGCAATCAGAGCTATATCTAAGAAACTTAGCGTTCTTTTCCAAAAATAACCGAAACTTTTTAGGCGAAATAACTCACAATGAAGTTTGAGAACATTGATAGTATAACCCATTACACCGTGTACCAGAAGGCAACTTGTTACAAGGAGAACTTTGTAGAACCTATTAATAATCAAATATTTGCGTAGTCACGCAATGTTCTTCTGGAGAGTTAAAGAACACCATAACATGATGTAACCGTATGAAGTAATCGTACTATAATTAGTTATTATTGTAACCTTTCGGAATGTTCAAGAACCCTTTGTAACTGCATGTAAGGAACGTTACCACATAGTTCTAGGACTTTCGCTCAGTAGTAGTCTGACGTTCGCTTTGAAGTAGTCTAAATTAGTATCACCCAACTAGTGGACTAATGCAAACGCAGCAGTCTGATTGGTTACGCTACTAGAGGACTATTAGTAATAGTCCTCGAGTAGCGAAATTCGTGGCGCTTTCTTTTGTTTTATTCCCAAATAAATCTTTCTTCAACTTGCATTTGCTAAATTTATCATTGCTTTTTCTGTCCGACTAGTTGGGTGATACTAAAACAATTAGACCCTTCGCCCTCAAGGGCAACGGGTCTAATTGTTAAGTAGTCTAGATTAGCGGCTTGGAGATCGCGTTTGCCGTGAAGTTGCTTGAAGAAGCTATCCGAAGGAGTGTACAGGAGTTGTTGTCCTCAAGGGGATATTTCCAAGGAGTTCGTGAGTTGTAGTGACAGTGGTGACTGAAATATTTAGTTCTGAAGTTAAGTGATAGCTTATTAGCTCCCTTTGTAGACTACTCGAGTTACAGAATTTCAGGTGTAAGTTCTAAATAAATAGCTGAGTTCGTACCGAAAGTACAATTGTCTTTTCTGGCGGACTGAGAATGATATACACTTAAAGTATGGTCCCAAGGGAAACAGTTAGTTTCAATTAACGGGGAGCAGGGTTGGCGCAGTGGTGAGAGCGCTCGCCTTCCACCAATGTGTCCCAGGTTCGATTCCCGGCTCGGCGTCATAAGTGGGTTGAGTCTGTTGGTTCTCTACTCTGCTCCGAGAGGTTTTTCTCCGGGTACTACGGTTTTTCCCTCTCCACAAAAAGCAACATTTGTAATAGGTTCCACTGTAATTGGCTCACCGCTGTTGTGGTACCCCTGCCTATTAAGTATTGTTTATTAATAGGCGAAGCTAATAAAATAAAAAAATAAAAATTTGTTTACCCGAGACTCTCGGGAAAACAAAACTAACTAGTTTCCCGAGGGATCATACATTAAGTGCTTTGTTATATACTTAGACTTTCCTTTATACAATTATATAGCAAAAACAAACAAACGAAGACGGTTCCATTTGCGCGCGGGCAACAACTGCGCAATTGCATCCCGGTCGGGATACATTTGAATTTGATCAGGGGCACGTGACCAAAAATCAAGCAATCACAGTGCTCGTTTTGTTCCGTGAAAGTCTAGGTAAATAACAAGTTTATTTGTTCGTAACAAAGTCTATGAACGATGAGTCCCTTGCAGGTTTGAAATTTGCTTTCCGGCCTGAAAATGGTTCGGGAAATTCGGGAAGCACGCTTCTAAAACTTACAAACAATCTCTCTTATTACTTACTTGTAGCGAAAATGACTTGCTGGCATCGAACTCAATAAGAAGAACAGGTCTCTTGTAAAATCTGGTCATAGCAACAGCCTGGTTATACCTGCAGAATGGAATTTAAGTGGAACAAGGTAAAATGATTCATTAGAAATAAAAGTGAGAGAGATGTAAATTAATGAAGCAAGTCAGCGAAAAATGAATCAAGTATTTAGGTTATTAGCATTAAATATAAATATAAACTAAGATAAACCTTCTATATTTTTGATTGTCTTCAGCTATATAATAACTACACTTGACATAATTTATAGCAAAATCCACAGAAAAAGCAGACATTCTAGAACTTTTTGACAGCAAATTTACAATGTTGGCTGTCGCAAACAAGTTTTGATTGTTTACATAAAAATAAAAATAATAATAATAATAATAATAATAATAATAATAATAATAAAGAACTGTATCTTGCACTGACGTACTAATTGGGGACACTGCAAAGCACAAATGAAATCAAATCAAATCATATTAAATTAAATCAAATCAAATCAACTGTTGGTTTTTGTAGAGAGGGGAAACCCGGAGAAAAACCTCTCGGAGCAGAGTAGAGAACCAAAAAACTCAGCACACATTTAACGCCGGGCCCAGGAACCGAACCCGGGCCACACTGGTGGAAGGCGAGCGCTCTCACCAAGGCGCCAACCCCACTCCCCTATGGGGCAATTCAGAGAAAAATTTGCAACCAAAGTCAGTAACGTGCTGGACGCTCTGGAACCATTCAGAGAGCCATTCAAGTAATTTATTCCAACTTTTGTCTAACTTCCAAATCATAGCTGAGAGCAGAGCCAACCAAATCACAAACACAATGAATTAAATGCGCAAATGAGCCTTAAAGCCCACGCGGCCGGAGCTTATCACGGTTTCATCAGCATGAAGCGCCTAGGAGTATTGTTACTACCCCTTGGATAGGAGGCTGTTCCAGCGCAGGGTTACCCAGCATTATATCACTGGTACCCATTTATACACCTGGGTGAAGCGAAAGACAGAGTGGAGTTTAGTTTCTGAGAGATACTTTCAGCACGAGCTACTGTCATTTTATTGAGTCGCCGTTTCTTACGCTTCGGGTCAACTTCTGGATTCTTTACTTCAATTTTTGCGGGAGCTAAGTTAATGTTAAAGACGCCTCCAGTAATGCAATTTCCGTGAAACATTGTTTGGAGCCTATTCTCATTGAAGGAATTCACATCCAAGGTAGACGAAGTGGTAGACGTTGAAGCGATTCGATACTCATCCAGGTGTTGTGCTGTCATTCGGTCTGTGCGACGTTGGTAGCGGCTTTGGTTTGTCGAGGAAAGGATACGTGAAATACTTTCCATTTGCTTTTCTCGTAGAGAACTGTAATTGTTAACTGACTGTAAGTTTTTGTGCCCCGTTATTTATGAGGAACTCCATTGTCCCAGAGCGTCCAACACGTTACTGACTTTGGTTGCAAATTTTTCTCTGAATTGCCCCCGTAGGGGAGTGGGGTTGGGGCATTGGTGAGAGCGCTCGCCTTCCACCAGTGTGGCCCGGGTTCGGTTCCTGGGCCCGGCGTCAAATGTGTGCTGAGTTTTTTGGTTCTCTACTCTGCTCCGAGAGGTTTTTCTCCGGGTTTCCCCTCTCTACAAAAACCAACAGTTGATTTGATTTGATTTAATTTGATATGATTTGTTTCTTGTCTAAGCAAACAACACAAGTTACTCCCAGCTGGTAACTATTTATACACCCGACTGGAGAGGGACTGTGGAGTTAAGATTCTTGTCTAAGAAAACAACATAAGTTACTCCCAGCATTATATCGCTGGTACCCATTTATACACCTGGGTGTAGAGAGACAGTGTGGAGTTAAGTTTCTTGTCTAAGAAAACAACATAAGTTACTCCCAGCATTATATCGCTGGTACCCATTTATACACCTGGGTGGAGAGAGACAGTGTGAAGTTAAGTTTCTTGTCTAAGCAAACAACACAAGTTACCCCCAGCATTGTATCCCTGGTACCCATTTATACACCTGGGTGGAGAGAGACAGTGTGGAGTTAAGTTTCTTGTCTAAGAAAACAACACAGTGCCATCACCAGGGCTCGAACTCCAAAACTCCTTCTCCGAACTCTGACACGCTAACCGCTACACTACCATGTCTCCACAAATTATAAAATGTTAGCCGTGCAAACACACTGACAGCAAACCAAACCATACTTACAATCTTCCGTTGTTGAGAGAGCCAATCAGGTCGCTAATGCTCTTCCTTTCTACACACATGTCAGGTGTTAAAATATAATCTCCGACCTGTGGCGACGAATACAACAGTTTTAATACCTATCCTTGTAATCTTCCTGGTAGATGTTTAATCTGTTTCAGATGTTTTAAATAAACGTATAATAAATCGATGTAATAAATCGATGACAACTCGAGATAGCGGGGTTCGAGATAACCGATGGTAGATGACTGAAAGAACAATCTAAGAGAAAATGACTTTGAGTTCGAGATAGCGGGCACTTGGAGATAACCGAGTTCGACAAAGCGAAGTTCCTCTGCATATAAGTGTATAATAGATAGGCCACAAATTTTTCATATTCACTTCCTCTTTGCCCATTATTATTGTCCTGAACCATTAATGTAAATTCTTATCAGGGGACGGAAGTTATGATATAGAAACTGCTAGGAAATTGCATGAGTAGTTGTGAAAAGCGGGTTCTAGGACAAAATCAAAAAAATTAATAAATTGTTCTGTGACAGGGAATTAGTCTGAGTAATTTTTTGATTAAGTTTTAATTAACCATCAGGTATCTTAGGTTGTTAACCTTTTGAAAGAGTAATTTAATCGAGGTTTTACCAAGAAATTTATCAGAGTGTGGTAGGACAAAAAAAAAAATAAAAAATGAAAAATATATACGATTTAAAAAGAAGAATAATGAAATATAACATATAAAATGGAGAATTTAGAAAGATTACATGTGCCGCAATTGAGAGAACTTGCAAGAGAGCGAGGTATTCCGAGATATTCTCGGATGCGTAGAGCTGAACTTATAGAAGAGTTGGGTAATATTGAAAATCCACAAAACCAACTACAAAGATCACGTGTTTCAGAATTGAGAGAACTTGCAAGAGATCGTGGTATTCCTTATTATTATAGGCTACGTAAAGCTGAACTTATTGATGTTCTTAATAATAATAATATTGAAAATCCACCAAACCAACCGCAAAGGTCTATTATTGATGAGACAATACCTGAGATTAATGTTCCAATTCTAACACCCCTCAAACCACAAAAATCATCAAACAAAACTTTTAATTGGGGAAATTATTCATTTAAGGTTATGGATAAAGATGAGTTTTCTAAAAAGCTTGCAGATTTAACCAATGAAAATATTATAAAACTTACTAATAACAAACAAACAAAACCCAAACCTAGAAAAAAGGTAAATATATCTGATAGTGTGAGAGATGAATTGGTTGAAAAAGAATTCAATATAGAAGAACAACAAACAGCATTAAGAGGTTATTTGAAAACTTATAGGATAGATGGAAAGAAAGGGTATGGGCCCAAGGGGTTTATCAATAATATCAAACCAAAAGTTCTTAATCTAATTAACCAGGAAAAGAAACCGATCAAGGTGAAATTTATATTTACGTGTAAGTTTATAAAAGAGAATCCCGCTACAAGACAGATTGATGAAAACTTGGGATACTTTCATTCACAAGTAGAAACGATTACTTTATCAACTGATTTTTCTGAATTATTCAATATGATGACAAATCGCCAACTTGAATTGATTGAACAGTTTCAAAATAAAGGTTCTGGTTGGAAATTCGATCAAGTTGAATACTTTGATATCAACATTGACCCTTTCGAACCTTTTGTTGGAAGTTCCTATATTAAATTACCATCAAAATTAGCAGAAAAAAAGGCTATTATAAATGTTAAGAATGAAAATGATCACGAGTGTTTTAAGTGGGCTGTAACCTCTGCTGTTTACATACAAAACATTCATCCAGAAAGATTAAACAAACAAATGATAGAAAACTCAAATAACTTTGACTGGTCGAAAATAGAATTCCCCGTTTCATTAAAACAGATTGATAAGTTTGAAAAACAAAACCCCTACTACGTGATTAATGTCTACGGATATGATAAAGGTGATGTATACCCCCTAAGAATAAGTAAAAAACAAAAAGGTTATCTAATCAACCTACTTCTAATATCAGAAGATGAAAATAATCATTACTGTTGGATAAAGAATATTAGTAGATTGTTAGCTTCAAAAGTTAGCAAACATAAATCTAAGATGCACTTTTGTCATAGATGTCTAAACGCATTCCAGTCCGAAACTTCATTAGAAAAACATATCGAATATTGTGTAAAAAACGAAGAAGTCAAGATTGTTATGCCTATGGATAAAGAAGGATTTCCTAAGTATATTAAATTTAATAACTTGAACAGAAAAATGCGTGTACCATTTGTTGTATATGCTGACTTTGAGTGTTTAACAGAGAAAATAGATTCATACTCTCCAGATGAAATTAAAAGCTTTACTAAAAAATACCAAAAGCATAAACCATCAGGTTATTGTTATTTAATAAAGTTTTTTGATGAAAATTATGAAACAGTTATTAGACAATACACGGCCAAATCACCAGGTGAAGATGTAGCACAGATATTTGTAAATAATTTAGAGTCGGATATTAGAGAAATTTACAATAAGTTTAAATATAAAAAGAAAGTTAATATGACTAGAGACGATAAAATAAGATATAATTTTGCTACACATTGCCACATTTGTGAATATGAATTGGGAGAAGATAAGGTAATAGATCACTGCCACCTTACAGGAAAGTATAGAGGAGCGGCTCATAATAAATGCAACTTAAATTACAATATTCCAAAGTTTTTCCCAGTAATATTTCACAACCTATCTGGATATGACGCTCATCTTTTTATAAAGAATCTTGGAACAACAGAAGGTAAAATAAATTGTATACCTAATAATGAGGAAAAGTATATTTCTTTCACAAAAAAGATTGTACTTGATAAATTTACAAATAAAGAAGGTAAGAATTTTGAAGTGAAGCGAGAAATAAGATTCATTGATTCATTTAAATTTATGGCAAGCAGTCTTAGTAATTTAACTGATAATCTTACAAAATGTGGAAAGTGCGATGTTTGTAAAGGTATAAAAAAAGGAAGTAGGTGTCTTTCTCCAACAGATAAAAACCTATGTGAAACTAAAAAGTATTTTGAAGGTGAAGAATTAAAGTTATTGTTGAGAAAGGGTGAATTTCCTTATGATAATTTTGACAAATTAGAAAAACTAAATGAAACTCAACTTCCATCAAAGAATGCATTTTACTCTGAACTAAATGATGAAGAAATAACAGAAGATAATTATCAACACGCTAAAAATGTATGGAAAACCTTCAATATGAAAACAATGAGAGAATATCATGATCTATATCTAAAGTCTGATGTGTTACTTTTAGCAGATGTATTTGAGAGCTTTAGAGATGTTTGTCAAAAGAATTATGGTTTAGATCCTGCTTGGTATTATACAGCACCAGGACTAGCTTGGGATGCGGCATTAAAGTTAACGAAAGTTAATTTACAGCTGTTAAATGACATAGACATGCTACTTATGTTTGAGAAAGGTATTCGGGGCGGTGTATCTATGATCTCTACTAGATATGGTAAAGCAAACAACCCATATATGGTTGAATATGATCCAAAACTACCCACAAAGTATATAGAATATCTTGACGCAAATAATTTATATGGAGGGGCAATGAGTAAACCACTACCTACTCACGGTTTTAGATGGATGAACGAAAAAGAGCTTACATACTGGGAAAATATCCCTTGCATACTAGAGGTTGATTTAGAATACCCAACTCGCCTTCATGATTTACATAATGATTACCCGCTTGCTCCAGAAGAGACTTGTTGTTAAAAAGGTGGAGAAATTAATCCCAAACCTAAACAATAAGGTAAAGTATGTTGTTCATCATGAAACACTAAAACTTTATGAAAGTTTGGGATTAAAAATAACAAAGATTCATAGAGGTATTACATTTAAAGAGTCTGATTGGTTAAAACCATATATTGATTTGAATACTAATCTAAGATCAAAAGCGAATAACGACTTTGAAAAAGATTTCTTCAAGTTAATGAATAACTCTGTATTTGGTAAAACAATGGAAAACATTAGAAATAGGGTAGACATTAGATTAGTTACAAATCAAAAAGATGCGAAAAAATTAATATCAAAACCTAACTATCAGCATCGTACTATCTTTTGTGAAAATCCTGTAGCCATCCACATGAAGAAAACAAAGTTAGTATTCAATAAACCTGTTTATTTAGGCATGTGTATTCTTGATCTAAGTAAAACAATAATGTATAAATTTCACTATAATTATATCAAACCTAAATATGGTGAAATGGCTAAATTGCTTTTTACAGATACGGATAGTCTTGCATATTTGATAGAAACAGAAGATTTCTACAAGGATATTAGTCCAGATGTGAGAGAAATGTTCGATACCAGTAATTTTACTAAAAATCATCCATCAGGTATTGAGACTGGTGTGAATAAGAAAGTTATCAATATGTTTAAAGATGAAGCTGGTGGTAAGCAGATAACTGAATTTGTTGGTCTACGAGCCAAGCTTTACTCCTACAAGATGGATGAAGGTGAAGAAATAAAGAAATGTAAGGGAATGAAGAAAGCAGTAGTAAAAAAGACAATAAGTCACAATAATTACAGGGATTGTTTATTAAATAAAGAGCCACAGATGAAGCCGATGAATGTAATTAGAAGCTATAAACATGATGTTTTTTCAGTAAAAATTAATAAAGTTGCTCTATCTGCTGATGATGATAAGAGAATTATTCATGAAGATAAAATACATACTTATGCAATCGGTCATTATCGTTCCAAAACAGAATCTGGTGGAAGTTCTGTATCATAGGGTATAACCTGTAATTCTTCCCTTACAAAACCCCGTCTAGGTCCATCTACTAAATAATATAAAACTGGTTGATTGGGCGAAATCACACTTCTAGAAATATCATAAACTTTGATACTCCAAATAGGATCAGTAGCCCGTCTTTTTTCACCACCTTCAAGTTCGCCGGGAGATAATAGATATCTAACTTTAACAATAGGAGGTAATCTAACCTCATCAAGACCCACAACTCGTTGATAATTTTTTTGTTCAATATTAACCTCTTTAATTTTTATAGCTTTATCGGGTTCTTTACCGGTTATTCTTGTTGGTGTATTATTCAAAGTTTTCAAAATATATGGTAATCGTTTCACCCATACTCTAGATCTTTCATCACCGATCATTTCTTGTGCATATTGATGACTAAATAATCTTTCACCTAATATTCTGTTTGCGTTTTCTACAAATGCTTGAGCTCTATGATTTCCAGCTTCACTTCTCTGTATTTTCACATTATGATAATTCATAAGTTTGGAAACCTCACCCATAAATTCTCTTCCAGGATCAACCATTAATGTTTTAGGATATTTCATTCTTCTCGAATATATTTTTTCAAAAGCATTTGAAATTTCTCGACTTTCTTTTGAGGTTAATGGCTCTGCATCTTTATATCTCGAGGCGACATCAACTACAACTAATCGATATGTTTTTCTTCCAACTCTATCATGCGGTAAAAATAATAAATCTGCTTGGTGAATTTGATTCGGTTTATCCACAGTCCAGTGAGGTCTAGGTATATACTTGGGAGATGGAAGATAGATTTGCCATATTGCTTGTTTCTCTAACCATTGTTTTGCAGAATTTTCACTTACTTTTGCCTTTTCAGCTAATTTAGTAATTGCAGAATATCCTTTCCAATATCCTTCAGTTGAATAATATATTTTCGATAAGTCTGAACTCATTTAAAGATTAACCAAAGTATCTTATAAATCAATATGACTTCTGAAAAAATTAACCCAAACAGGATTCCGAGAGTACCACTAGGTTTGAAAGCGGAATCAACATTGAATAGAATTACACTAAACCCATCATCAGCCAATCCTGGAGAAACACTATATATAAATATTCCAAAACTTTCTGAAAATTTAGTGATTGTACCAGGAAGTGTATACCTAGTATTTAACTTAACTGTTGATGGTCATGAAGATAACACCCTAGTGAATAATGTAGGCAGTAACCTTGTATCCAGACTCAGGGTTCTTTTTGGTGGTGAAACATTACAGGATACTCAAAGATACGATCTATTTCAAACATACCATGACTTATTCTTAACAGATGAAGAACGAGAGGATAGATTAAGACAGGGCATTTCTTCTGAAAACATGAGGAAGCTCAGGACAAATGCGGGTGATAAGGTAGACACAGATGCAAAAGAAGTAGCCCTTGCAGTAGTACACAACACCAAGTATCATATCCCACTAAACCATCCTATTCTAAACGATCATGGAGCTTTCTATCCAAAGGCATTAGATCATCAACTAATATTTGAGATTACGCTAGCTCCAGTTCACGATATTGTTGTTTATTCTGATACGACAAAGACTCCAACTTACAAAATCACAAACCTTGAGTTGGAATATTCTTGTATATCAAGCGAATACTTAGCTCGTGAGGCACAAGCAACTTATCAGGTTGGTAAAGGATTCTTTTATGAAAATGTCACTCTACACAAAACTTTCACCATATCCAGACCTACTGATAGTGTTATAAACCAGCATATTAATCTTCCGAGAAGGTCAATTACAGGCATATTATGTTTGTTTACATTACCATACGGCGGAGGAGCACGAGATTCTGAGAATTTTTTCAATCCAGGTATCACCTCAATCAATATCGATGTTAATGGTGTTCCAAATCGTTTTTACTCAAAGGGAATGGTACCGTCAGATCTTTGGGAGTCAGTAAAGAAACGTTTTGGAAGAGATGGCGGTTCCTCCCGATGGTCGGTAAAGGAAAAGGATTTTTATGGTAATAAGTTTGCTCTGTGGTTAGATTTGAGAACTAACCCAGATAATAGTATTCATGGAGGAGGTCTGGCATTAAACAACGCACAAGATGGTGTAAAAATAGAAATTAAAAGAAAAGTTAGTGGGTCTGGTATTATGACTTGTTACATGTTTGTTGTAGCTGATGCGTTAATGGAGGTTATGAATTCAAACTTAAGATCAATCATGTATTAGTTAATCAGTCTAAAGACCTCCCCGCTTTGCGGAAAAGAAAAGATGGAAGAATTACGAGATAAAATTCCTTTTCACTGCATTATAACCGGGCCAACAAATTGTGGAAAGACAAAGTACATCATAGATCAACTCCGAGGCCCCTTCCGAAAATTGTTTGAATTCATTGTTTTAATATGTCCAACTTATGCTAAAAATAAAACATATCATAATTTTGCTAGAGGAGATAAACATTTCTATGTATTATCACCAGATGCTAGTAACATTGATGAGATTAATGAGTTATTAACTGATTGCCAAACTTTATTCTCTGGGACAAATACATTAATAATTTTAGACGACTGTGCTGTTTCGAGTGATCTGAAGAAACGATCGAACAAGTTTATAGATTTAGCATTCTCTGGAAGACATCATGGATTATCAATGTGGGTTCTCACTCAGCAATTAACATCGATAGCAAAACCATTCCGTGAAAATGTGGCTTGCGTTGTTACATTCCATAATCCATCACAGAAAGGCATGAAGATGCTTTTCGAAGATTATGGGGGTGATTTAGACTCTGAAACCAGTAAAAAGTTTGTACAACTCCTGAAAACTGAAAAATATTCTAGACTCTGTTTGTGTTTACGTTATCCATTTCAATGTTATTTGGAGATCCCTGAGGTGATTTAAAAGAATCTTTGTATTATTAGAAAATTATAAGATGACAGAAGTTGAAGATTATATAGAAGAACAACCAGAGGTAAAAGATAATGATGATACCAAACGAAGTGAGGAACTTGAAATAAAACAAGAATCACTAGCTATTCTCGCATCTCTTGGAACTACAAAGGAATATTTAGGGGTTGATATGAGTCTGGGTGATATAAAGAAACTATCGGTAAAAGATGTTGAAAAATATTATAATCGATATCAAGCAGTATTGGGTAAGAAAATTAGTGGTGGATTGGTAGATTCATCTCTTCAATTAGCTTCTCAAGTCATTTCTTATGTGGTTCCCGTGGATGATATAGAAGCTCTTTGTGATGATTTGAAGAATGATGATTTGGTTAATCGTGAACTGACAAACATTTTAGGTCTCTTAGCATTGAAAGCAGGAAGATTGGCAGCACTTGCTAGCGGACTATTCCAGGTTGTTAAACACATTAAATTCAACAAAATTCAACAATTTAAAAGTACGACTGAGCATAAAATACAAGAGGTTTCAAGTACAACTGAGCAAGCTGCTAATGGGTATGATACTGTTCACTAAGCATTATTTAAAGATTTCTTAATGTTATGTAAAATAATGTCTGAAGAAGTTGAACAAATTACAAGAGATCCACCAAAAGAAGCTGAGGTTATTTCTTCTAAAAAGAAAGATAAAGATCCTAAAAAAGTCGCTGCTGGTAAGAAATTAGCTGAATATAATAAAAAAGCAAAAGAAGCATTAGCAAGAGAGACCCTACGAGCTGAGGAGCAAATGAAACGCGAAAAGGAACAAGAGGAGATTAAAAATGAAGAAGAAAATGGAAAAGCATGGCTTCCAGAGCTATCTTTTACGACTGTTTTATCGATTATCGGAATAGGGTTTACAGCATTTGATATGTTTATGAGATACCGACAAATCCGTAGGACCAGCTCCGCTGAAAAGGAGGATCAAATTCCACAAATACCCGCATCACAACCACCACAAAGACCATTACCTTCAAATATTCCTCTCCCAAAAACACAACCAAAAATAGGAATGATATAATTAGAAAATTATTTTTTACTACAAAACCTTAAAAGGATCTAAAGATTTCTTTCTGATGTAGTAAAAAATCATGTCAACTGAAAACAAACTTGTGAAAACTGTTACTGATTCAGCAGTACTTATCGGATTAGCGGCCGGAGTTGGTTATGTTGCTAAAAAAGCAATGAAAGAATCATTTATGAATGATCCATCCTCAAGTATTACAAATTATGCAAAGTGGGTCGTTGTTCTGTCGGGTAGTATGTATCTAAAAACATATTTAGAGGATCAAAAGATTTTACCAAAATAAAAAAATTATGGCAGCAATAGCAATGATGGTTGGAGGGGCTATTTTAAATGCAACCGCTTTCGTTGGTGGTTCATATCTTGCAAAATCTCTATCTGGAGATAAAACAGATACAGAGAAAATACGACACGATAAGGCATTAGAAAAATATCAAAAAGATTATGCAACATTTCAGGAAAATAGGCAAAAACTAATTGATTGGAAAGTACAACAAAAGGATGAAAAATACCATGCCTCAAAAAATATTTCTAATACCGATGAAGCTTTGAAATTGTATAGTCAAATGCATGAACCAAAATTCTCTGATTATTATAGACCTAGTGACAATCAAAAGATGGGAGAAATGGCATATGTAGGTGGTGGTATGTTGGTGTTAGGTTATGCGGTTAGTAAATTCTTTTAGGTTATCGTATATGCTTCAATTTAAAGATTTCTTACTGATGAGTAAAAAAATCATGGCAGAAGGAGGAGATATACCAGATTTAGATCCAACTGAACTAAATAAAAACAATGATGATGGTGATGGGAATTCAGATGATACATTTTATTTAACCCCAATCGAAAAGACATCCACCACTCGCCTAAATTACCCTGGTTATGATGAAGAAGAAACATCATTTAGTGAAACTAACCCCTCATTAGTTGCTAAATTTAGAGATCAAGATTATGCTTGGAATGAGATTGGGCGTAAACTCCCTGAAGTTGATCCTGCTAAAGCCCCATTCACAGCTAGTCTAAATGAATATGATCAGGTGGAAGTTCGATTAAAAATAAAAGGAAGTAAGAAATACACTTTATTCACGCCGGATGGTGAATTGAATGATGATTTACCACCTACCATAAAAAAAGCTCTGGGGGTTGATTCACAAACCTTGATTAAAAGAAATGATGAGCTAAAGACACAATTGAATGAAAAAAATGAAGAAAATAAGGATTTAACTAATGCGTTAGATGGGTTAAGAGCAGTTGTAGAAACAGGTGAAAAGGAGATAGAACGTTATGTTACAATTGATAAAAAAGAGTTGAGAGCTATAATTGAAAAACAGCAAACCAGAATCGCGGAAAGTGAAAGCTATTTAGATGCAGCTGTTAAACAGAAGACTGATGCAAAAACAGAGGTTGGTGAACTTAAAAGTGAATTAAATCGATACAAAGATGAACTCGAAAAAAATAAGAATGGACTATCCAATTTAAAAAATCTGGAACAAAGTAATGATCTTTTACAATCTGAGGTTGATAAATTGAGAGAAGTGGTAAGAAAACAAATAATTTCCAATCAAGAACAAATGAGCGATCTGGATAGACGAAATGATGAATTACTTAAAAGTCTACCGTTACGTGATCGTGTGAAGGCTATCTTTAAAAAGTATGGTTTTACAGTATTTGCTGTTGTCAGTGCTGTAGGTATAGTCATTGGTGTTATAGTTTCTAATCTTTCCAAAGGTTTATCCACATTAGGTAAGGGCGTTGGTAATGGTTTGAAAACTATAGGTAAAAAACTTGGTGAAATATTGCCGGGAATGGTTGGTGCAATAGTAAGCTTTATATTCAAAACGGCGGGAGAAGTTATTGGATTTTTAGGTAAGAATGCTTGGCTTTTGATAATGGCTGTGGTTCTATATTTTGTGGATCAAGTGAAAGGAGGAACAAGTGAAAAGAAGAGAAAGTAACAAATTTAAAGATATCATGTTGATCAGTAAAATACAATATGGATGACTACAATAAAATTTATCCTCAACTACCTAATAATGTTGATCCAAGTTCCTCCCTTCAGTCGGTTAATTTCAGACTGCAAAAATCAAGCGAAGTATTACAAAATCTTGAGAGAGAAATTAAACATTATGAAGATGTAAGGAAAAAATACAATCGAGCTAGAGGAATATTTACAAAAATAAGTGTTTGTGGTGGGTTGATTTCAGTTATTCTATCTGCAAGCGGACTTGGAACTTCTCTTACTGGTTTTGGTGCTGTTGTCGGTGTGCCATTGGGTGTTGTCGGTGGAATTTTTGGTGGAGTATCTGTTGGATTCGGTTATGCATCAAAAAGACTTTCAAATAAAGTTAGTAAACATGAACAAACCACTGCAATCGCAAAATCAAAATTAAACACTATCAATGACTTGGTTTCAAAAGCTTTGAAAGATAATGTTATATCCGATCAAGAATTTTCTATAATTTTAGCAGAGTTGGAAAAGTTTCAAAAACTAAAACTAGAAATCCGCCAAAAATTTAGGAGAGATACAGAAAAAAACTTAAACATGTCTCAAATAAGGAGAGAAGTTCGCGCGGATCTATTAAAAGAATTAACCGCTCCCACACATTAAAAATTTCATATGAAAGAACTGATGTAGGATGTAATTGTTTTGCTGGTATTAGAAAAGAACTGAGTTGATTTAAAGACTTTGCATCTTATTCTAAACATAAAGAATAAAATGTTACTCAAGGATTTCACTAAAAAGTACCCAAAAGCTAACCTTGATAAATTTACATTTGTGAATGATTCATATGGGGGTTATATTAAGTGGAAAGTTAATGGGATAACAATAATGTCAAATGATGATCCTACTGGGAAAACATGGGTCGATGATCTTTCTAATAATTTGAAAATAATGTTAAGTGAAGATTTAGGGTTGAATGATGATGAATTGAGTTCATTCCCAAAGAGTTTAACTATAACCAATCGATCTTATCCGATACCTGCAATTGATTTTGATGACTTTACAACTGATGTAACAAAAATGCTAACCTCACTGGATATATACGTTTCAAATACGAAGAAATTTACCGCAAAGATGAGAAACGTATTTACATCTCAAGTTGTAACATTCAAATTTGGAAAACAAAGTAGAAAATGGTTGAATGCTCCTGATATGAATTATTGGCCTCAACAACTTAATTTTGCAGTTTGGTGTGCAACATCTGGATGTGGGATAAGCCCTTTTGAGAGTCTAAATTATCCTAAAGTAGTGAGTAGCTTCATTAAGTTTCATGTATATTTCACGATAAGGAGGATATTATATGAATTAAGTCTTCCCTTACCTGATGAGCAACCTTTTGTAATAAACAACAATCCATATAATAAAGTCGCATATCAACGATTGTGTGCTGAATTTGGGGTTAGTAATAATTCTGACTTTAGATGGAAGGGTGGAAGAAATATGGGTTTGGGAGATATATTTATTGATTATGGTTCGGGTTATAATGGAAAAGGTGGAGGAAATCAAAATGTGCATTTAGTGAGAAATTATGATGTTGATGCTGATAAATATCCTGGTGAAGGTGGTAAATTCGCTGATGAAGGTGGTAAGAAAGAAAAGGGTAATCTAATCTCATTTATCCGTAATGATGACTTTGCTGATTTCAAATATGCTTGGTTTATCCCAACAAGTGGTCATGGTCTCACTAAAGCAGGACTTGGTAGATTGAATCGATCCGCAGAAGCTTTTGTTTACTGTATATTGGGAGCACAAGTTAACACTAGAAATTCGATTTACGGTAATGGTGGTGGAGCGATTGAGACTCAACAAGAATTCTTATCTTTATTTGAAAGTAGTGTGATCGAGAATGACATTTCTAGTTCGATTCAAAGGTATCAATTAGCTGTACAAGAAGCGAAATTACGACTTGATTTAGCTATCGCTCCTGGTGTGTGGCTAATGCCTAGTAATATGATAATCAATACTGAAAGCGTGACTGGTTTTAACAACAAACTTATGAAAGCGAGTAATGATATGAATTTTGGAGTGAATAATTCCCTAAACACTGAAGCAAAACAGGTTGGAATAAGTCATAACTTAGGATCTTCAAAGGTAAAGTTACCTCATATAGCTGAGATAAATCCAAAACCTTTACTGACCGAAGGGAAGTACCAAAATGAAGCGAAACCAAAAACAAAATCCACAGCTCTGAATGAAAAGTCGGACGTGACCACGCAACATGAAGATAATATATTAGCATTTATAATTGTCTCTAGTGTATTTGCGTGGTATCTATTTCAGTAGTTCATAACCATTTCACGTGATTATCATTGTTTGTGAATTAGCGTTCACGTGTAGAACAATAGATTGCATACTTTACGATATAGCAACAAGCAAAATGTAAAGTGGATTTGAAATCGAAAAGTAGATTTTATGTTTACTTTAAAAAGGTCGGTTTCTAACGTCGCTCAGGAATGTGATTACGTCAATGCGAATTTTTTTGTTAATGTTTTGATTATAGAAATTTAAAGATGAATATGATGTAATCAAAACAAAATGTTGAGTATTACCATGTATGAGTCTGAAACTAGGATTTATTTAGATCCTCCGCTAAAAAATCTTAGGGAGATTCAACTCCTAGATTGTAATATAAAAACCAAAAGATTGATTAATTTCAAGGATAAACAGATATTGTCCGATGAAAGGAATCGACCTCTCATAATAATACAACCTGGTACATATTCACTGCGTAATATTCAATCAATCTTTATTAATGATACTGATGGGTCAAATATAACAATAATTGAGGGTGATACTGTTGACTATATATTTTCCAATAAGAAATTCGACATTAAAATTACAAGAGGACTACAAGTTGGTTTAGGGCTGCCTGAAATTATAAATCCTGGTAAATTTTACCCTATAAATATTAATATTAAGGAACCGTTGAGACTTATGTGTAGTATAGTGGATAATAAGTCATCATATATGAATAACACAAAATATGGAGAACTTGTGAAACTCTCACCATCGCAGCTACTTGCAAACATTCCCTCAAAGGATTATCCAACAATTCCAGTTCAAAAATATGAGAGCCTTATAAACCACTTCGATTTAAGCATCTTAGACAATAAATGGAAAAAACTTGATCTTAAGGGATCTCCCATAACAATAAGTTTAAGATTCAGATAAATTTCAGCGTAGCTGATCCTTCAGGTCTTTTGTTATGTAACTATTACTTGAGTTATATAACATAATTATTTTTAACTAATCTTCGCTCGATTAGTCCGATTCGCCCCATAACTCCTCAACATCAATACACCAATCTAAATATCTAGATGGATGCCATGCTATAACCATTAAATCATAATTTCAATTTTATTTTTCGACATTCCTTACAAGAAGCTTTTTGTTTACTATGTTCACATATTTGTGATCCTCCACATTCTTTACATTGTTGTTTTTGTTTATTATGTTTACATATTTGTGATCCTCCACATTCTTTACAACGATACTTTTGTTTACCATGTTCGCATATTTGAGATCCTCCACATTCTTTACACCGGTACTTATTTTTATTGTGTTTACATAATTGTGATCCTCCACATTCTTTACAAAAATATTTACACTTTCCATGAACACAAATATATTTATCATTAATAATAACTTTTGAGATTATCTTAATGCTCTCTTCATCTGTAAATTTTTCAATCTCTTTGATTAAATTTTCTTTATTAATTATATAACAACCTTTAATTTTCAGATTTCTTGCAATATTTCTCAATTGCGGCACATGTAATCTTTCTAAATTCTCCATTTTATATGTTATATTTCATTATTCTTCTTTTTAAATCGTATATATTTTTCATTTTTTATTTTTTTTTTTGTCCTACCACACTCTGATAAATTTCTTGGTAAAACCTCGATTAAATTACTCTTTCAAAAGGTTAACAACCTAAGATACCTGATGGTTAATTAAAACTTAATCAAAAAATTACTCAGACTAATTCCCTGTCACAGAACAATTTATTAATTTTTTTGATTTTGTCCTAGAACCCGCTTTTCACAACTACTGCATGAGATGTGCTGCCTTATAGTATATGAGTAGTATGTTACCGTAAAAATAAAACGATTTTAATATTTATTTTTTGTAAAACGATTTTAATATTTATTTTTTGTAAACCGATTTTAATATTTATTTTTTGTAAACCGATTTTAATATTTATTTTTTGTAAACCGATTTTAATATTTATTTTTTGTAAACCGATTTTAATATTTATTTTTTGTAAACCGATTTTAATATTTATTTTTTGTAAACCGATTTTAATATTTATTTTTTGTAAACCGATTTTAATATTTATTTTTTGTAAACCGATTTTAATATTTATTTTTTGTAAACCGATTTTAATATTTATTGAATTTTTTTAAAAAAAATGAATCATGGTTTAAAGATTTACAATAATTTTATGAAATATGGAACAAGATTCTAAAGAATTGAGGCAAATTAATATTTTAAAAGAGATTGCTAAGGATAATGGTATTCAAAATTACTCTAAAATGAGTAAATCTGAACTTATCGAAGAGTTAAAAAAAATACCCGGATTCGTTGAAGAGCTTAAAACTAAAATCAAAAGAGAAAACGAAAAAACACAAGAACAAAAACAGATAAAACAACAAATAAAAGATTTACATTTTCACCAATTAAAAAATATTGCAAAAGAGTTGAAAATTAAAGGGCGAACAAAAATGAATAAAGAAAATTTAATTAAAAGTATTAAAAAATTTTCAGAGGAGGAAATTATTAATGAAATTAAAAAAGAAGCTATTAATAATAAATATTATTGTATCCATAAAAAGAGCAAATATTTTTGTAAGGAGTGTTGCGGGTCGCAATTATGTATTCATGAAAAAATAAAGTATTGTTGCAAAGAATGTAAAGGATCAAAATTTTGTATACACAACAAACAGAAAACTCATTGTAAAGAATGTGGTGGGTCGCAATTATGTATACATGAAAAACAGAAAACACATTGTAAAGATTGTGGAGGATCACAAATATGTGAACATAAAAAACAGAAAGCCCATTGTAAAGAATGTAAAATTAAAAAATGAATTATGATTTAAAGATTTAAAATAAAATATTAAAATATGGATGTTGATAAGTTAGAACATAAAAAGAAATTTTACAAACCCTTCCATAATTAAAATAATGAAAGCGGCCTGGGATCCAGATATAGTTTTAGATTGGTGTCTTGATTTTGAGAAATTAAGGGATTTGAAAGAACGTTGGGGGGAAAAATTAAGTTATATAACGCTTATATGTGTTACATAACAAAAATTTATCTAAATCTGAAACTAAAAGTTATGGGAGAACCCTTCAGATCAAGGTTTTCCCATTTATTGTCTAATATTCTTAAATCAAAGTGGTTTATGACGCTATCATATTTTCTAACTGGAATTGTTGGATAATCCTTTGAGGGTATGTTTGCAAGTAGGTGTGATGGTGATAGTTTTACAAGTTCTCCATTTTTGTTTTTATTCATATATGAAAACTTATTATCCACTATACTACACATAAGTCTCAGCGGTTCCTTAATCTGAATATTTATGGGGTATAATTTACCCGGATTTATGACTTCAGGAACTCCTAAGCCAAACCCCAACCCTCTCGTAAGTTTAATTTTGAAGTTCTTATTTGAATATAGATAGTCAACAGTATCAGTCTCAATTATTGTTATCTTTTCCCCATCAGGATCATTAAGAAAGATTGATTGAATATTACGAAGCGAATATGTACCGGGTTGAATTATTATGAAGCCCTGATTCTTATCATTGAATATTATCTGTTTATCCTTGAAATTAATCAATCTTTTTGTTTATATATTACAATCCAATAGTTGTATCTCCCGAAGATTTTTCAGCGGAGGATCTAAATAAATCCTAGTTTCAGACTCATACATTGTTATGCTTAACATTTTGTTTGATTACTACATATTCATCTTTTTAAATTTTCTATAATCGATCCTACAACGACATTCGTAAAAAATTAAGTTATATAACGCAAGCCAGTGTTACATAACAAAAATTTGCATTGACGTAATCGCATTCCTGAGCGACGTTAGAAACCGGCCTTTTTAAAGTAAACATAAAATCTACTTTTCAATTCCAAAACCACTTTACATTTTGCTTGTTGCTATGTCGTAAAAGTATGCAATCTATTGTTCTACACGTGAACACTAATTTGCAAACAATCATAATCACGTGAAATACTCATGAACTACCGAAATAGAAACCACGCTAATCCACCCGCAACAACTGTCAATGCTAATATATTCTTTTCATGCTGCGTTGAGTCAATATTATTTTCAGCGGAGCTGGTACTGCGGATTTCCTGTTTCGTCGAGTCTGGTTTTGGTTTCGTTTCAGTTCTATGAGGTAACTTTAACTTTGAAGATCCTAAGTTATGACTTATTCCAACTTGTTTTGCTTCAGTGTTTAGGGAATTATTCACACCAAAATTCATATCATTACTCGCTTTCATGAGTTTGTTATTAAAACCTGTCACGCTTTCAGTGTTGATTATCATATTACTTGGCATCAACCACAAGCCAGGAGCAATAGCAAAATCAAGCCGTAATTTCGCTTCTTGTACAGCTAATTGATACCTTTGGATAGAACTAGAAATGTCATTCTCGATCACACTACTTTCAAATAAAGATAAGAATTCTTGTTGTGTTTCGATTGCGCCACCGCCATTACCGTAAATCGAGTTTCTAGTGTTAACTTGTGCACCCAATATGCAGTAAACAAAAGCTTCAGCGGATCGATTCAATCTACCAAGTCCGGCTTTAGTGAGCCCACGCCCGCTTGTTGGGATAAACCAAGCATATTTGAAATCGGCAAAGTCATCATTACGGATAAATGAAATTAAATTACCTTTTTCTTTCTTACCGCCTTCATCAGCGAATTTACCACCTTCACCGGGCCATTGATCCGCTTCAACATCATAATTACGCACAATATGTACATTTTGATATCCCCCTCCTTTTCCACGATATCCTGCACCATAATCAAGGAATATATCTCCCAATCCTCCATTTCTTCCACCTTTCCATCTAAAATCGGAATTATTGGCAATTCCAAATTCTGCACACAATCTTTTATATGCAACTTTACTATAAGGATTATTATTTATTACAAAAGGTTGCTCATCGGGCAAAGGAAGACTCAATTCATATAATATCCGCCTTATTGTGAAATATATATGAAACTTTATGAAGCTATTTACTACTTTAGGATAATTTAAACTTTCAAAAGGGCTTATACCGCAACCAGATGTTGCGCACCAAACTGCAAAGTTAAGTTGTTGAGGCCAATAATTCATCTCAGGGGTGTTCAACCATTTTCTACTTTGTTTACCAGATTTGAATTTTACAACTTGAGATGTAAATATGTTTCTCATCTTTGCTGTGAATTTCTTCGTATTTGAAACGTATATATCAAGATAGGTTAGCATTTTTGTTATATCAGTTGTAAAGTCATCAAATTTAATAGCGGGTATTGGATAAGATTGGTTAGTTATGGATAAACTTTTTGGAAAAGAACTCGCTTCAATTGATCCCAAGCCTAAATGTTCCGATAAAAGTTTTTTCAAATTAGAAGGAAGATTATCAGTCCATGTTTTTCCACTAGGATCATCGTTAGACATGATAGTAATCCCATTATATTTCCATTTAATATATCCTCCATATGAATCATTAACAAACGTAAATTTATCAAGGTTTGCCCTTGGGTATTTTTTAATGAAATCATTGAGTAACATTTTATTACTTTTTTAGAATAAGATGTAAAGTCTTTAAAACGTTTCGCTTTTATTTCCAATACCAGCATAACAATTACATCCCACATCTGTTCTCTCATATGAAATTTTTAATGTGTGGGATCGGGCGGAGCCCTCCCCGGCTATGCCGGACCGGTTAGTTCTTTTAATATTTCCTCTCGAACTTCTCTCCTTATCTGATTCATATTTAAGTTTTTTTCTGTATCTTTCATGTTTTTTTGTCTGATTTCTAGTTTTAGTTTTTCAAACTTATCCACTTCTGATAAAATTAGAGAAAATTCTTGGTCAGAGATTGTGTTATCTTTCAGAGCCTTTGAAACCAAGTCGTGAATGGTGTTTACTTTTGCTTTTGCTATAGAAACGGTCTGTTCATGTTTACTAACTTTATGGGAAAGTCGTTTAGAAGCAGCACCGAATCCAACCGATATTCCCCCACAAAATCCACCAACAACACCTAATGGGATACCAACAAAAGCACCAAAACCAGTAAGGGAAGTTCCAAGTCCACTTGCAGATAGGATAACTGAAATCACTCCACTACAAACACTGATTTTTGTAAATATACCTCTCGCTCGATTATACCTTTTCCTAACATCCTCGTAATGTTTAATTTCCTTTTGAAGATTATTTAGTACTTCGCATGACTTTTGTATTCTGAAATTATTTGGATCTCCATTAATAGGTAATTGTGGATAAATTCTATTGTAGTCTTCCATATTGTATTTTACTGAACGCTATGATATCTTTAGATCTACTTACTTTCTCTTATTTTTAAACTGTTCCACAAAATATAGAACCACAGCCATTATCAAAAGCCAAGCATTCTTACCCAAAAAGCTAATGACCTCACCCGCTGTTTTGAAAAGAAAGCTTACAATAGCTCCAACCATTCCGGGCAATATTTCGCCGAGTTTCTTACCAATAGCTTTAAAACCATTTCCCACACCTTTTCCTAGTGTGGTTAGCCCTTTGGAAAGATTAGAAATTATTACACCAATAACCACACCCACAGCACTTACAACAGCAAAGACTGTAAAACCATATTTTTTGAAAATGTATTTTATGCGATCGCGCAATGGCATTCTATTTTGTATTCTTTCTTCTTCATCCTCTAAACTAGCCAAATCTTCTTCATTATTAACAATTTCTCTTTCATCAGCTTCAATTTGACTACTTTCCTCTGGTGTAATATTAGGTTTATCTCTTTTAATTTTTATATTTTCTTTTAGTTTATCAATTAAACCTTTTTTCTTTGTTTTTTTATTATTAATTGAATCCAAAATCTCTTCTGCCGAAGGGCCAAGGCTATCTCTTATTTTTTTTGTATCCATTACTTTTTTGCTTACATTACCATCTCTATCATAAAAATTTTTCCAATTAACTTTTTTAGGATCATCACGCATTATTCCAACTTGTAATTGACCAAAATCATCATACCTAAAATCAAAGTTTGCTTTCGCTTTGGGGTATTTATTTTTAATCTCTTGCCAGGCTTTATCTTTGTTTCTTTGTATCTCCTCAATATCTTCTCCTGATAATTTTGTATATCCTTTTTTGGTTTTTGGTTTTGCACCGCCAAATGAAGTTTCTGCTGCCGCATCATAATCAGGTTTAATTATTTTAGTTGTTGATGATATTGAACCCATTTCAATTTCAATATTTTTTATATCAATATCATCATCTTTTGTTTTATTTAGTTCAGCAGGATCTAATTCTTCTCCTCCTTCTGCCATGATTTTTTACTCATCAGTAAGAAATCTTTACACTGGTCACGCAATTAACTAAAAGAATTTACTAGCCATATAACCTAAAGCCAACATACCACCACCTACATATACCATTTCGCCCATCTTTTGATTTTCACTGGGTCTATAATAATCCGCAAATTTTGGTTCATGCATTTGACTATATAATTTCAAAGATTCATCTGTATTCGAAATATTTTTTGACGCTTGATATTTTGCATCCTTTTGTTGTACTTTCCAATCAATTAATTTCTGTCTATTTTCCTGAAATGTTGCATAATCTTTTTGATATTTTTCTAATGCTTTATCGTGTCGTATTTTTTCTGTATCTGTTTTATCACCTGAGAAATATTTTGCAAGATATGACCCGCCAACAAAGGCGGTTGCATTCAAAATAGCTCCTCCAAACATAATTGCTATTGTTGCCATGTTTAATTTGGTAAAATCTTTTGATCCTCTAAATATGTTTTTAGGTACATACTACCCGACAATACAACCACCCATTTAGCATAATTTGTAATACTTGAGGAGGGATCGTTCATAAATGATTCTCTCATGGCCTTTTTAGCTACATATCCAACTAAAGCTGCTAATCCAATAAGGACTGCTGAATCAGTAACAGTTTTCACAAGTTTGTTTTCAGTTGACATAATTTTTTTACTCATCGGTAAGAAATCTTTAAATCGGCTTTCCGCTGCGCGGGGAGGGCTGCGCCTGATGCCGGCCAGCTACGCTGAATCCCTTTAGGGCCACGAAGAAAACTACTTATTTCATATCATTCCTATTTTAAGAGGTTGTGAGGGCTGTATGGGAATATTTTCAGGTGAAAAATTATTTTCCTTCGGGGATTTATTATAATATCTCATAAACATATCAAATGCTGTAAACCCTATTCCAACAATAGATAAAACAGTGGTAAAAGATAGCTCTGGAAGCCATGCTTTAGGTTCACTATCTTGATTTGAATTTTCTTCATGTTCTTTTTCACGTTTCATTTCCCTAGCTAATGCTTCTTTAGCTTTTTTGTTATATTCTGCTAGTTTCTTACCAGCTGCAACTTTTTTAGGGTCTTTCGTCTTATTTTTTGAAGAAATAACCTCTTCTTTTATGGGTTCTCTAGTAATTTGCTCAACAACTTCTGTTCCTCCTTCGCTTCGTTCAGTTTGTTCAGACATTATTTTACATATCATTAAGAAATCTTTAGACCGCTTAGGAATGATATGTAAATAAAATAATATTATGCTTAGTAAACAGTATCAACACCGTCAGCATCCTGCTCAGTTTTGTTAGAATCATCTTTATTATTACTTGTAACTTCTTGTATTTTACCTATTTTAACATGTTTAGCAACCTGGAATAACCCGCTAGCAAGTGCTGTCAACCTTCCTGCTTTCAATGCTAAGAGACCTACAATGTTTGTCAGTTCGCGATTAACTAAATCATCATTCTTCAAATCAACACAAAGAGCTTCTATATCATCCACGGGAACCATGTAAGAAATAACTTTAGAAACTAATTGAAGAGATGAATCTACCAACCCACCATTAATTTTCTTACCTAATACTGCTTGATATCGATTATAATATTTTTCAATGTCTTTTACCGATAATTTTTTTATATCACCAAGACTCATATCAACTCCCAAATATTCCTTTGTAGTTCCAAGAGCTGCGAGGATGGATAATGATTCTTGTTTTATTTCAACTTCATTATTATAATTATCTTTTCCCTGCGGTCGGTCAGTCTTTTCTTCTTCAATATAATCTTCAACTTCTGTCATTTTACAATTTTCTTACCTACAGTCAGGTCTTTAAATTTATAACTTCAGGTTGCTCCCTTTGGTCGAGTTCCGCGCCGTTTGGAATCTCCAAATAGCAATTAAATGGGTGTCGTAAAGATAAACAAAGTCTAGAATATTTTTCATTTTTTAATAATTTCACAAACTTTTTACTAGTTTCAGGTTCTAAATCACCACCATAATCTTCGAAAAACATCTTCATACCTTTTTGCGATGGATTATGGAAAGTAACAACGCAAGCAACATTTTCACGGAATGGTTTTGCTATCGACGTTAATTGCTGAGTTAGAACCCACATTGATAATCCATGATGTCTTCCAGAGAATGCTAAATCAATAAACTTATTCGATCTTTTCTTCAGATCATTAGAAACAGCGCAATCATCTAAAATTATTAATGTATTTGTTCCGGAGAATAAAGTTTGGCAATCAGTTAACAATTCATTAATCTCATCAACGTTACTGGAATCGGGTGATAATACATAGAAATGTTTATCTCCTCTAGCAAAATTATGATATGTTTTATTTTTAGAATAAGTTGGGCATATTAGAACAATGAATTCAAACACTTTTCTAAATGGGCCTCGGAGTTGATCAATTATGTACTTTGTCTTTCCACAATTTGTCGGTCCCGTTATAATGCAATGAAAAGGAATTTTTTCTCGTAATTCTTCCATATTTTAACTAATACATGATTGATCTTAAGTTTGAATTCATAACCTCCATTAATGCATCAGCTACGACAAAAATGTAACAAGTCATAATGCCAGACCCACTAACTTTTCTTTTCATTTCTATTTTTATACCATCTTGTGCGTTATTTAAGGCCAGACCCCCTCCGTGAATACCATTATCTGGGTGAGTTCTCAAATCTAACCACAGAGCAAACTTTTTACTATAAAAATCCTTTTCCTTTACCGACCAAAGGGAAGAACCACTGAAACGTTTCTTTATCGACTCCCATAGGTCTGAAGGTACCATTCCCTTAGAGTAGAAACGATTTGGTACACCATTAACATCGATATTTATTGAGGTGATACCTGGATTGAAAAAATTCTCAGAATCTCGCGCTCCTTCACCATATGGTAATGTAAACAAACATAATATCCCAGTAATTGACCTTCTAGGCAGATTAATATGCTGGTTTATAACGCTGTCTGTAGGTCTGGATATGGTGAAAGTTTTGTGTAGAGTTACATTCTCATAAAAGAACCCCTTTCCAACCTGATAAGCTGCTTGTGCCTCACGAGCTAAGTATTCGCTTGATATACAAGAATATTCCAACTCAAGGTTTGTGATTTTGTAAGTTGGAGTCTTTGTCTTGTCAGAATAAACAACAATATCGTTAACTGGAGATAGTGTAATCTCAAAGATTATTTGATGATCTAACGCCTTTGGGTAGAAAACTCCATGATCGTTGAGAATAGGATGGTTTAGTGGGATATGGTACTTGGTGTTGTGTACTACTGCAAGTGCTACTTCCTTTGCATCTGTGTCTACCTTATCACCCGCATTTGTACGTAGCTTCCTCATGTTTACAGAAGAAATACCTTGTTTTAATCTATCCTCCCGTTCTTCCTCTGTTAAGAATAAGTCATGGTAGGTTTTAAATAGATCGTATCTTTGAGTATCCTGTAGTGTTTCACCTCCAAAAAGAACCTTGAGTCTGGATACAAGGTTACTACCTACATTATTCACTAGGGTGTTATCTTCATGCCCTTCAACAGTCAAGTTAAATACTAGAGATACACTTCCTGGTACAATCACTAAATTTTCAGAAAGTTTAGGAATATTTATATATAGTGTTTCTCCTGGATTAGCTGATGATGGGTTTAGCGTAATTCTATGCAATGTTGATTCCGCTTTCAAACCGAGTGGATCTCTTGGAATCCTGTTTGGGTTAATTTTTTCAGATACGTTTGTCATATTTATTTTAAGGAAGTGCGGGGTAATCTTTAAATGAGTAACGAAAACATATCCCGAAGGTTGTCGAAAATATATTATTCAACTGATGGTTATTGGAAAGGATATTCTGCGATTAATAAATTATCTGAAAAGGCTAAAGTAAGTGAAGATGAGGCTAAAAAATGGCTTGAAAAACAGGCAATATGGCAAATATATCTACCAGCACCAAAATATATCCCTAGACCGCACTGGGCCGTGGATAAACCTAATCAGATTCACCAAGCGGATTTATTATTTTTACCGCATGATAGAGTTGGAAGAAAAACATATAAATACGCATTAGTTGTTGTTGATGTGGCCTCGAGATACAAAGATGCTGAACCATTAACCTCAAAAGAAAGTAGAGAAATTTCAAATGCTTTTGAAAAAATATATTCCAGGAAGTTAAAATATCCCAAAACATTAATGGTTGATCCCGGAAAAGAATTTATGGGTGATGTTAAAAAACTTATGAATTACCATAATGTGAAAATACAGAGAAGTGAATCTGGAAACCATAGAGCTCAAGCATTTGTTGAAAGAGCAAATAGAATATTGGGTGAAAGATTATTTAGTCATCAATATGCACAAGAAATGATTAGTGATGAAAGGTCCAGAGTATGGGTGAAACGATTACCAGATATTATAAAAACTTTGAATAATACACCAACTAGAATAACTGGTAAAGAACCTGATGATGCTATAAAACTGAAAGAATTTTATATTGAACCAAAAAAGTATAAGAGAGTTGTTGGTCTTGATGAAGTGAGACTACCAATTGAGGTTAAGGTTAGATACTTACTTGCTCCTGGGGAGCTTGAAGGTGGAGAACGAAGAAGAGCTACTGATCCTATTTGGAGTATACAATTTTATTATATTTCGGGAAGTAGGGTTTCTCCTAATCAACCAGTTTTATATTATTTATTTGATGGTCCAAGACGTGGTTTTGTAAGGGAGGAGCTTCAAGTTGTACCTTTTGATACTGAGTTACCGCCTGATTCTGTTTTGAAATAATTTCCTTCGGGCCTGCAAAGCCAATTTAAGAAACGGGGTATGTGTGAATGCCATCATCATCAACTATTCTTTTATCATAATATGCGTTCAATCCCTTTTTAATTTGTGTATATGTCACAATTTGGTTGTCATTGACTCTAAATCCTGTATTTTTTGCCATATCAATCGATCCATTCAAAGCTGACATGTACCTATCCCAGGTCATTTCGTTTTGATTATGAATGGTTCCTTTACAACTATACTTTACTTTTCCATTCTCATCCTCTGCGTAATAACATTTTGATGAAATTGCAATCATTCTAACACCATCAAACTCCAACTTGAACAGCCCCGGGGTCTTTTCGTGATATTTCGATGTTGATAGGAATTTTTCTTTTCCGCCATTGAAGTATTCTTTTTGCATTTCTGGTTTTATAATATTATCCAATTTTTCAGCCGAAATTGCCATGTACATAGAATCTGTATCCATTTGTATCAACTCAAAATCCTTTCTATCTACATATTTATCAAGAAAATCGTAATAAAATTCCAACATTCGAAGTTTGGCTAGCTGATATACCGCTATACCACATTGATAAGGTCTGTCTATTGTTATGTTTTTCTTTCGTTTTATTATTTCATATGTCTCATTTATTTCATTAAGATCTTCAAAAAATGGGGATCTTAAGTCTTTTTCAACCTCACGCTCATCCTTAGTATACTTTGTGTTTTTGTGTTTTTCTTTATCTTCTATCATTTTCCCATAGAATGAATTTCCTTTCAGTTTGTAAGTATCAGCTAATGCTTTACAACCTTTATACTTTGGCCTTAGTTTTTCAATCAATACTTTAATGTCTTTATCGGCGTAGCCGCCCCCATTCGGGATATACTCTTCAATAAATGGCACGACATCAGGGAATTGTTTTAATTCATTAATAACATTTTCTACCTTATCTTTATCTTTTTTATTAAAAGCTATACTTAACAATTTTATCATATCCTCAATATCTCCATCTCTTCTAGCGTTAGCTACCTCTTCGGAAAACCATTCAAATGGCGTTCCTGGTTCATACTTCAAAATATTGTGAATAGCTGTAATCTCCAAACCGTGATTAAGATACCATTCGATCAATTCTGTATATAAAAGTATCTCTTTTGCATTTGTAACCCCTAGTAATTTTTTATTATCTTTTAGGTGTTTTCTCCCTGTAGCTTTTTGATATTCTTTCATGTGTTCAGGGACCAAATATTCGGGAACATTATCTACCACAAATAGCGGTGAGAACTCTTCAAACTTTTCTTTTAGGTTTTCTGGAACATTTATATCAACTTGGCAAAATCCAAAAAGTTTACCATCAAGAATATCTTTACAAATCTTCTTAATAAATTCAGGGTCTGTTGGGTTTTCAACCTCAATACATTCTCCTTTTCCACATGGCATTTTTTGACCCGCCGCGAAAAGATATAGCCCATTTGCATCATAACCAACAATTCTTACACAATTTTTAGGAAATTTATATTTATGAGAACGAATCTTTGTTTTTCCAAACTCTGCATAACGCATAAATATGATACTAGGCCCCCCAACCATACCCGTTTTCAAAAGTTTATAAATCTTGTTTTTGTCGCATTTTTTACAATCTTTCAATATCTGGTGGCATTTTTTACAAAACACTTTATTACAAATTTTACTACATTTATGAACACAGTATTTTCCAGGAGCAAATAATTCAGAATCACCTTTCTTTTTCATTTTTTGATATTTATTTAGAACGTAAATCATTGAGACCCCAGGGATTGAAACTGCATCTTTTAATATATCGATTTTATCAGGATAATACATCGCCCGTGTTTTTTCTAAAGCTTCTCTGAAAGGTATAACGTCGTGTAGGTTATACTCTCTCAGCCAATCCATCATTGTAACACAACCCCTCTTTTTGAATTCACACTTAAAATCTTCATATTCTTCTACGGAAATATTTTTCTGTTTCAAACTTGAGTAAAAGTCTTCATGTTTTACTGGCCCAACGTGATAAAGCTTATCATAACTATCCATCCATTCATAGGGAAAAACAAGTTTTTTGGCTTCGCAGTTGTTTGCTTTACACCACTTATCAAAAGAAAGCCCAGGTGCAAGGTAAGACATTACATCCAAGAATTTGAAATGGGGGGTTGACAAAAACATATATTTATTCGCATTCCTTGCAACAAAAATATCCTTAGTTTTATCAGTCATGTTTTTTACAAAATATCTTTTAATCATATTAATATCATACTTTCCACTATTAAACCCTAAAACAGGAACTTGATTACACCATTTTTCATACTCCTCTAAAACTTTCTTTGGTATAGAATCTTGGTCAGGTAATGGATATTCTTTTTTAACCTTTTTAACAATCTTTTTTCTTCTCTTTTCCAAATTTTCAACAAATTCTTTAACAAGATCATCAGGATTTGAATTTATAATAAATGTTGGTTCTTTTTCACGAGTATCATGTATTGCAACGCTAACCGGAATATGTGTTTGGTTAAAAGATAAATCATCAGTAATCTGTTGAAATTCTTTTTGTAATATTGCCTCAAAATCATAAACAATAAAATCTTTGTGTGGGATAAATTTCTTCTCAAACCATGTATCACTCAATTTAGGTTTTTCACACTCCCAAACTGATACAACACTATACCCCAAATCTTTCATAATCTTTTCTCTTTTTTTTGTTTCATTATATTTATTTTTATCTTCTTTTAAACATGGACAACCGTGCCATTTACACCCATAAAACTCAAAAACAGTATTGGTCTCAGGTTCGTACCCATCCACCAAAAAAATCTCATTTCCACTTCCATCTTTAACACACCTTTCACCGCCATGACCACATAAAGCGTGATGAATGTGTTTTCCTATAATCTTAGATTGTTCATCTATCCATCTACAAGCTTTATAGCTAAATTGTGTATTTCCACCATAAAAAACTTTTTCAGAACTTCCGGGGATGTGATTTATCTTTTTACCTGTAAGTATTACTTTTGTTTTTCCTCCTTTACATCTGTTATTTTTTACATGCTCTCCAATATAGTCATGACGGTTAAATATTTGTTTACACCCTGAGCATTCCCATTTTTTGGTTAGCATCTCTATATCCTTTATGAAAAAACAGTGTCCCTCATGAAGTCCAATATCTAAACAAGGTAAATTATCTTTGAACTGTCCTTTACCAAAAATTAGTTTCCAAATTTCGTCTTTTAATATTTCTTTTTGTTCGTAAACTCGAATGTTAATAGAAAACATTTTTGCGATTTTTTCAAAATCAACAAGTTTTGTCGGTCTAACTTCTGAAACTTTTAATTTTTGGTTATTATAAAAATCTCGGGCCAATTTAATAGCTAGTTTTTCTATGTCTTTCTCTGGTCTTTCTTTTCCAGCAATAATGTTCAATTTAATAGCCAAGCACCTCCAAAAACACATATTATCATCCTTTCCATCGACAGCGTAAAGACATTTTTTTATTACGAAGATGGTCTGGTAATTTTCCACACCCAATTAGAGGTTCGTTACTGTGAATAACTTTTACTTTTACCTCTGTAAATTCAACTCTACCTTCATGAGCACCTTTTTTATCAATGGTTTTAGATGGTGGTAAGTATGCCCTGCTCCAAGCAATACCCTCCAAACTCAATCTTTGCCCCTCACACCTCTCAATATAATCTTTTATTTCTGAAAGCATAGAAAAAGACCCCTCGCCCCTAAATGTATGGTAGTAATTAATTATTTCCCCATTCCCTCTATGAATCAAAGAGCTAAAACTGATAACAATTCTTGAACGCATTTCTATTTTTGGTTCTAATTCATTATAAATAATTTCTGATAAATCATTATTTAGATCTCTCCTAATTTGAAAAATATTTTCATTTCTTTCTGTTATATTTTGAAGGATTTCTTCATTTTCAGTGGGTATTATTGGTAATATTCTAAGGGTTGCTGTTCTTTTTGGTTTAGTTTTTTCTTTTTTATCCTCTTCATTTTTTGTTTTTGTTTTATCCCTGCCTATAATTAAATCTTCCTCTCTTTCAGGTTCTTTTGAAGAAGACTTTTGTTCTTTAGTTTTTGCACCTTCCTTCTCATAATCTCTAACAACTTCTGTAATTGTTTTAGGTTTCGGTATTTTTTCTTTATTTTGTTTTATTTTTTCTTTATTTTGTTTTAATATTTGGTCCTGTCTTTTTATTTGTTCTTCTTGTTGTTTTATTTTTTCTTCATTTTGTTTTATTTGTTCTTGTCGTTTTATTTGTTCTTGTTGTTGATTTATCTGTTCTTCATTTTGTTTTATTTGTTCTTGTTGTTTTTTTAATATTTTTTCTTGCTTTTTTATCTGTTTTTGTTCTTGTGTTTTTTCGTTTTCTCTTTTGATTTTAGTTTTAAGCTCTTCAACGAATCCGGGTATTTTTTTTAACTCTTCGATAAGTTCAGATTTACTCATTTTAGAGTAATTTTGAATACCATTATCCTTAGCAATCTCTTTTAAAATATTAATTTGCCTCAATTCTTTAGAATCTTGTTCCATATTTCATAAAATTATTGTAAATCTTTAAACCATAATTCATTTTTTTTAAAAAAATTCAATAAATATTAAAATCGGTTTACAAAAAATAAATATTAAAATCGGTTTACAAAAAATAAATATTAAAATCGGTTTACAAAAAATAAATATTAAAATCGGTTTACAAAAAATAAATATTAAAATCGGTTTACAAAAAATAAATATTAAAATCGGTTTACAAAAAATAAATATTAAAATCGTTTTATTTTTACGGTAACATACTACTATATGTACAATCAATGACTAATCGATGGACAATCTAAAGATAATCGCTAAGTAGTCGATCGCATAGTTTACTCATAGATGTTATCGATGACTAATCGATAGACCACAAAATTTGTAGTCATCGATTACTCATTGATTATCAAAACCATGACTTTGCGATACCGGTGCAAATCACTTGCTCACAGATGGCTTCATAGCTCAGTCGGTTAGATCACTGCACCGGTGTCGCAAGGTCATAGGTTCGATATCCTGTTCAGGCCTGAATTTGTTTTCAGATCTTAACTTCGCGACCGCTTAAGTTGCGTACATAACTGCGACGATCCTTCACTTATTAAATCTTTCTTCCGCAGTTCACATATACGTGTATGGAATTTTCATATGTAGTCACATAAGGTTAGGGGGAAGGTTTAAGGTTAGGGGGAAGGGGGGGGGGGGGGGGCGTCCGTAAGATTTTCTTTCATTCAGAAAATCTGTAAAAACAATCAATAAAAAGAACCAAAACAAACAAAAAAAACAAATTCTGTCAAACGGTCCAAGTTATTTTAGCAAAGATTGTACCATTTTCGTGGAGTACGCATACCTCTAGCGTCACTGGTTCCACATCAATCCCCCGACGGTGAATAAGAGAGGGAAGCTCACTGCGGAATTCACGCATGTCTACAACAATCTACGATACAAAGAAAGATTAGGAAAATAAGTGAAGCTGCAAAGAGGGACATACCATGTGGTAATATCCAAAACTACTGGAATCAAACTAAAAACCAGGCCCGCCATAAGTACTGTTCAATAATACAAGCATATACCTACTCAACATTATCCATCTCCTAGGAGGTGAATATAGCAGGGGCTTCTGGGTAATTCTTCTACCAGTGAGTTTTGTTTGGAGAAAGAAAAAATGGCGTCCAAGCTACTGAAATATGGCCGTCGTCGATTCTCGCTTTACAGCTTTTTCGAAGCGGTTTTACTAGAGAAATTAGCCAGGGTAGGACCAAGCAATAGACACGTTAAGATAGCCCGGTTCCGGATACGGGTACCGGTAGGAATACCCGTACCTGTACTCGGTCACACGGGAAACCAATCCAACTTAAGATACACCGGGTGACAACCGGGTACGATCTGGGCAAAAATGCTGTTCAAAAGACGGTTCGAGTAAGAAGGAAGATGGCGGCTCAGAAGATAAGGTTGGTTATTACGATTATGTTTTATTGCTTTCTTTTTGTTTCGTTGTTCCTTTCAATAAATGCTCTTTAGGAACTATTTGTTGAGCCATTTTACATAGTTCTGCCGATAAAATTGGTTTGTTTTGCGTTGTTTCAAAGGAGGACAATCGATGACTTGCTCTTGCTATCCGCCGTAGAAGAGGAAGAAGACTGAGATCTCGAGACTCTTACTAGATTTGGTTGCAAAAGAAACAAGGCCATTCCAAAGTTCTTTCAGAATCGACTTAGAGATTTTAGATGATCAAGAGTGCATCGCGTGTTTTGGAAAGCAGCACGACCTTTTGACAGGCAAAAATGTCTCCACATTTGTGCCTAAACAAAACTTTTTCGTAATCCCAAAACGCTTCAAATTAGGAAAACAAGTGTTGATGCAAGAATCTGGATACCATTCTGGTCTAATGAGCAAAGATAAAGATCATAAAAACTTACCCGTTTCTCCATTTTTACCGGGCGCGAACTCGCGTGTAGACGACTGCTTACCCCGGGAAAATGTGTAGCTCTTACGGGAAGGGACGCGATCACATGGTAATTTAATGAACTCAAAATGACGTTAGCCGTACCCGTGCGTGAAAATCGGGGTATCTTAAGGTGTCTAATAGCTCAAATGAACGGCACAATAAAACTGCATGGGCAAAATAAAGTCGAGTAAATCTCTTTGTCGTACGAATTACGCTTCAACAATTAAATTGTTTCACCGATTGTTATCCTCGGCGTCGTCGTCGCGTTTTCGGCTTAAGCTCCCCACTGAGGTTGCTTCGTTGGTATATATACCAAAAAAAAATTATTGTCTTCAATCTCGGTGAATAGTGGCTTTAGGAATACTGACCTCGCTGCTTTGCAACTCGGTAATTATCCTGCCACTATTCACCTCGATTTCAGAGAACAATTATCAACTATATCTTATGTCAAGCTCGGGGTCTTGACAGTACATAAAAGACCGAGGGCTGATATTCTCCCAGCACGGACCCGAGCAGGCTTCGTTAATAAGAGATTTACACCACGACAAAAACTGCATTTAGATTTTGTGTACTGAAAAAAAAAATGTGAGCCCGAAGATTTCCTGAAAATGTTTCTTTATATTCTAAGATTGAAAAAGGGTATTGAAGGAGATGTTATCTCTCTAGCTATCTATTTAGGAGTTTTCCATTGATTGTTGACAAAAACGTTCAAACTTTCCGCCATCTTGATTTGAAAGAGGAAAATACGATTTGAATTACGCGGGATCTTTCGAGACATTACCCGGTCGGATACTAGTAAAATATTGGCCCCCGCGGGACCACAAATCACGGAATCTGATTGGTTAATTTTAGAAATTGGCCCTCTGAACTGTCTTAGTCGTGTAATAAAAACGAAAACCTAATCATGCTCCAGTTTAAGGGCAGGTAGAACGGCAAGAAGAGACTTCGTTGCAGCTGGTAACCAGCATCACAGTAAAGTTAAATGGCGTTCGGGAGAATGGTCACACCAAATGGCTACCATACTGAATACTAAAATATTATTAAAAGATAAAAAGTTAGAACCACACTGTATAATAAAACAAACAGTACCACAGTAAAGTACTGTTCAGTAGCTTTCCAAAGGATTGTTTTATTACAAAGTTTTATCTCCAAGCTAAAAAGTTGAATCAATACAATAAAGACAATCAATACAACAGCAAGAAACAGAACTGCGAAGTAGCTTTCCGAAAAACACTTCTCTGAGCCACAGTACAATCAACTGGTTGGTAAATGGATTGACAGGTTGACTAACAGATTTCTTAATTCAATAAAATGCATGAATGTTGATAAACCTTTCTAGAGGCTTTATGTTCGTCATTTTGTCCTCCAGCTTTTCGTGTGCTCACTGCATCAGTAGCTTTAGAGGGATCTCTGCTAAACATCATGGCTGCTCCGGAGCGACCTTCTCGTTCTTCTGGAATAACCATGGTCTGTCAGAAGATGAACAAAGCAGTAGTTATAGACAGCGTTTGAGATCAATTTATGCAAATCATATGCACGTATATTTGAGAGAGGAGGGAGGGATATCGGGTGAGGTGGTGTGTGTGTGGGCAGTGGGAGTAGTGATGGAGGGGTTGACGCCATGTTGAATAGTAAATGAGGTTAGCAGTAGTGTTGAATATTGAATGAGTCTTGAAGAGAGAAGTGTGTTGTACCGTACTGTTACGTTGGGGGTGTGTGTGGGCAGTGGGAGTGAAAATGGAGCAGTTGACGCCATGTTGAATAGTGAATGAGGTTGGTAGCTGTGTTGAATATTTAGTGAGTTTTGAAGAGAGAAGTTACGTGTCCGCCCAACCATCCGGGTGGTATCACAAAAATATAGCTATCGAGAACAATGGAAAAAGCTCTGATCCAAAAAGAGAACGATGACGTCATCATCGACAAATGAGCAGTCAGTGCTTTTGGGAACCAGACAAACAGGTTTCTTGAAGATCAGATACAGGTTTGTACGAGAAATACTTTTAGGCGCCTTACTTGAACCAGCGAAATTTTTTTCCTGTTAAACCGGAATGACACAAACCAGTCACTGAACGTTTCTGCTGATAATGTATGAAAATAAAGTAACTGCATGAATGGAACAAATGAGCAACCGTTGGACATGGACGCATGATACTATCGTTTTTGACCGACTGTGTTTGGGTGAGAAAGTGAATGAGCTTTGGAATCGATATTGTAGTGAACTGAAACGTGCCATGGACAAAACACGCGTATTCATTGCGTGGATGTAACCGTTGTATGAAATTGCAAGAAAAACAAGACCTTTTGTAGACAACATCCAACTCGTTCGAAAGTATACCTCGAAGGATTGTTTGACACTTGTTACGACAAATACTCCTAATTTCGTGGTTACTGGCCGTAACCCATGAACTTAATAAACAGACATTTATATGTGGTGAAACAATAAATGTATTTCATAAATTGAAGGTGAATTTAAAACGTCAGGAACAGTTACTTGAGAACTGCAGGTCACATATCCACGAAAGGCAAAAACAAACGAGTGAAGTCAAACCTTTGAACGTTATTAACTTCGATGGGTAGAATATTACACAACAAAGAAACACAAAACAATAACACGAGCTTCAAATACACCTAAAGGTATCCGGTCGATTAGCCCCCAAGTCGATTAGCCCCCAGTCGATTAGCCCCCACTAAGTCGATTAGCCCCCAAGTAAAAGTCGACCAGCCCCAAACGAAAATCTGTTTTCAACTTACTAGATTACTCTTCTTCTGGTTTCTCGTTGTTTTACTAATGCTTGGAATTGAAGTCAATAACTTTAAGATCGTTTGTTCGTTCGTTCGTCCGTTGAGGGTGACCGGATTTCCTTTCTTCTTTTATCTTTACTTTGCGTTTAAAAACTTGCTTCTGCTTGGTTTATGATCTTTAGAACGATATTTTAGTTCTGAATGTTTATGAAGTAAAGAACATTTACAAGATACAGTTCTAATCGATCAGATCAACTGATTTTTCTCGATCGCAACAGGCTACAATTTCATCAATATCAAAAAGGTTTGGTTCGTGGACCATCGCAGGTTTGTTAGAATGCCGATGTCAGCGTCACGAGTAGATAACTTAGATCGCAAGTCATAATGCAAGCATTAGTAAAACAACGAGAAACCCGAAGAAGAGTAATCTAGTAAGTTGAAAACAGATTTTCGTTTGGAGCTGGTCGACTTTTACTTGAGGGCTAATCGACTTAGTGGGGGCTAATCGACTTGGGGGCTAATCGACCTACAACCAACCTAAAGTGTCTGCAAAAGGTTAAACTCAAAGCCAACAAACTGTTCACAACGTGTTGGCACCGAGCGTTCAGCTTACAAACTCAAAGACCAAAAAAAAGGTAAGATTTCCGCACAGGTCCCTACTTCATTATGCATTCTGTAACTATACTATTTCATTCTTCGAACACAAGAAATATTTGCACGTGCATTACACCAGACAAGACAGCTTCAGCATGCATAATGAAGTAGGGACCTGTGCGGAAATCATTCCAAAAAAAGTATCAAGCCAAGTTAAACGGGAACCCTTCCAAAAGTAAATTCGCAAAAATTTTGTTTTTCTTGAGAAAAAGTTCTGAATTCACATATCATTAACATCTGCGAATGAAAAGTGAAAACAATGAGATGTAATTAGTTTTGAAAATCGCTCATTGAAAGCGGACAAATACTTAAAACGTGTTCCATTGAGAGATGTTTGAGAAAATTACAACACATGAATTAGGATTAGATCTTCGGTTTAAACACAAAGTTCTCTTGGTCGTAAAGAACAGACAACTTTACAAACAGTGTGCGAATTTCGGCTGATAAAATGAAAAGAGCCGCGCGGGGCTTGGGCCTAGTAGGGAGAACAAGGACATATGCATATAATTAACCAGTTTGAAGTTGGTCGCCATATTGAATGTTTTACTTTATGATGGCCATATGGAATATATTACTTTAAGGTCGCCATGTTGTATGGATTACTTTATGGTCGCCATATTGAGTTCATAAACAGCGCGGGAAAAAGGGAAAGTGAACACGAGGTAAAAATTACAGTAAACGCGCGGGAAAATCGCTGTCCTCTTAAAGGAAATTATGCATGCAGGCCGGGCATGTTGAGGCGCGCATACAGCAAGGCATTAATTTAATTCAAAAACTGAACATACCTTTACAGCAACCACACTACGCATAGTTTCAATTTTAAACAACAATTTTATTACATTCACACCAAATTCCAGCAGTATAGAAGTGACGACAAAAAAAATTATAGGTTTAACTAATTGTCATCAATGTCTCTTTCTACCATAACGTTCTGTCTTTGCAGCTTGGGTCATCTTGCTCATCCGCCCATTGAAAATATCGGCAACTATCCTTTGTACGACCGGCAAGATAAGGTCTAAACGGATTCTTTTCCGATCTGGACACTTTCATGGTTGGTACGTCCCCGTGTTGACATAGAGGCAGCTCACAGTAAGATTTCCGCACAGGTCCCTACTTCATTATGCATGCTGTAGTTGAATTGTCTTGGAAGTGCGCGTGCAAACACTTCTGAGAACGAAACCGCACTGCTACAGCATGCATAATGAAGTAGGGACCTGTACGGAAATCATTCCGCAGCTCACTGCCTTCTTTTACTTTGTAGTCAGGAATCACACGATATCGCAGGCATTGATGATATCCATGAATTGTAGGTCTGTGCATGTTCACGAAGGGAGAGAGTGTGTCTTGTTAGATGAACGTTATTTTTCTCAGCATAAAATTATGTTACCATTGATCATTGCTTTTACAACAATTGGTGGCTCCTAAAGGAGCCGTTTTCATTTTGATTTTTCACTAACTGTTCGAGAAGTAAGACTAGCGCATTCATGAGGAGCGCGTTTTTCTCTTTCTCTTCCGCAACTTGCTTGCGAAGAATCAACTCCTTAGCGTGCCTGATGAGATTCTGTGGCACTCTTGCTAAAAAGTTTTGGTCTACACGGACCTTCAACTCCTTTAATCTCACAACATCTTCAATCTTTGGCAATGGCGTACCCTCCACCAATGAGTTATTTGGAAGTGAAAGGTCTTGCTCAACTTCCAATAACACTTGAGAAAGTGAAGCTTCAAACTCTTTGACTTGTTCCATCGTGAATTTGAGTTTTCATACTTGGAAATAATAATATCGGGGTACTTATACACTTCAGCGCTTAGTGCATAATCAAGTTTCGCAATGCTTTGTTGTCGCTAGAGCTATTACGACTGCCTGCGCTTTGAAAGCGTTAATGAATAGGTGTACCAACCATCCCTCGGTCGCCTTTGTTCTTGCATTGATTAAAGTTTCTTTCATTGAAGTATGACGCTTTCCTCAAGAGAACGAGCTAGTGAATAATTTAACATTTGTTGAAAGCGCAATGTTTTGATTCAATCCTGTAATGATAAAAACAAACTTCAATTTCATTAAACTTTAGCTTCTAAGGTTGTTTTCGCGGGCATCATTTCGCGTTGCTTTGAAAGATACAAGAGATCCATTCGAATTGCGTTCAAACAAGTCAAAAGAAGCGACGAATATGATAAGGTTAACTCTTGCATGATATCACGAATACATAGTGTTTTATTAACAGATAAAACTATGTTTACGAACTTGAAAAAAGCGTTTAGACAAACGGCATGCAGGAAGTTTTGACAAAAAACAAATGAAAGGAATGGCATAAAAATGTTTCAACAGGACAACATAAATATATTTATATGAATACAATGCCTGAATGTTGAATAATAACCATCCCATGTCGGTAGTTTGTTTGCTTAAACGTTTCAAAAGAATTTATTAAGCATTCTTTTGAACTATACTGTAATCAAATTAAACTTCTGTACCGACAAGGTAAGACACGCCTACCAGTGTTCGGCGTCGTTGTCATTCTTGCATAAGCTCCCTATTGAATAGCTGTACCCTCCTTTCCTCTATATGTTTCGGGAGACTGGAAGGATGCGTATATGATTTCTTCTTGTCAGTTTAGTTGATTCCCAGAACTTTAAAAGACAAGGAATCGATTTTTTACTTATCGATTTCCGCCTGTCAATGTGATCGGAACATTTTTACGCAATGCATAATCAAAATGCTGAGCGGTTTGTTACATTAAAGAATAGGTGTACCCACCATCCCATGTCGGTAGTTTGTTTACATGAACATTTGAAAAGACTTGTTTAGTATTCTTTTGAACTATATTGTAATCAAATGATATAAAATCGTTGTCGAACGAAAGACATTCAACTTCTCTACCAAAATTAAAGTCATGCCTACCAGCGCCGAGAAGTCGAGAGAGAGTGTGAAAAAATGGAAGCAACAAAATCCTGAAAACATAAAGCACAAAAAACACGGTACAGAGCTAAACATGCGATGACCAGATATCAAAAATTGAAGAGATGGAGAGAAAACAACGTATAGCTTTACAAGGCTCAGAAGCAAAAAGAAAAACGAAGGAAAAAAGGAAGACAACAGCATGCTTCACCTTTGGAGGGCGTTTCACCAACGATGCGAATAAACAAACAGTGAAGTCAAATTTCTCCCCGATCGCCAAATTCATTTTGTGTATTTTGTTGCCACAAAAAAATTAGTGCCAACCATTCTTAGAGGTATAAAACTGCATCACCGTATTGTGAATCGGACACCACATCACTGCTGCTGTATTGAGCCGTTTCTAGCTCTTCTAGGAGATTTTTGATAACGATCTTGTCATCTTCTGATAGACTGAGTTGCGGTTGTTCAGGTAATAGTGCCATGCATTGAATAGCAGGAAGAAATGTCTCCTCCTTCTTGATTTTGCTCTTATCCTTCTTTTCAGCTTTGCCTCTACGTTTCCTTCCCTCCGTGCTTGGATACCGAACAAACGAGTGATAACCGTCATAAGAACAGTCAATACTCATCTTGCTTCACTTATTACATGAATGTTCACCAACAATCGGGCAAGAGTGCGGGCTCTCTCTGCGTTCTGGGGTTTGGTGGTTAGTGTACAAAAATATTATGCAAAGAACAGAGAGCGAATCCTGGCCACGTTTTGGGGACTGGAACCAAGAGTCTGCTTTACTTAAGCGAAACGTTTGTTGGAAATTGCTTTGATGTAATGAGTAAAAGTGTATAGTTCGGGAGAAGTGTTAAGATCCTCATTACTCAACATTCAGACATTTTATTCATATAAATATATATATCATGCAAGAGTACCCCTAATGTTATCCGTCGCTTCTTATAACATGTTATTGAAACCTATTTACATTGCGGAACGTATGCTGTTCCCTAGTGGAAAAGCGTCCGGCTTACAATAAATTATTTACAAAACCCTCGTATTTACAATAATTTACAAAACCCTCGTATTTAAAATAATCTACTTGTCAAGTAACGACAGATTAAACTCGAAATCGACACATGCTCTTTCCTGAAGAAAAAATTCTTCGAGAATTTCATTTGCTGGAGTTCTTCCTAATACCTCTTCACAGTCAAACTTTATGATCTCTAACGGTTGTTCCTGATCCATATTTAAAACAAATTCCTCAACAATTTCCTCCGTTTCGTCCGTTAATGAAACGCCCTCCAAAGGTGAAGCATGCTGTTGTCTTCCTTTTTCCTTTGTTTTTCTTTTTGCTTCTGAGCCTTGTAAAGCTCTACGTTGTTTTCTCTCCATCTCTTCAATTTTTGATATCTGGTCATCGCATGTTTAGCTCTGTACCGTGTTTTTTGTGCTTTATGTTTTCAGGATTTTGGTGCTTCCATTTCTTCACTCTCTCTCTCTCGACTTCTCGGCGCTGGTAGGCATGACTTTAATTTTGGTAGAGGAGTGGAATGTCTTTCGTGCGACAACGATTTTATATCATTTGATTACAATATAGTTCAAAAGAATACTAAACAAGTCTTTTCAAATGTTCATGTAAACAAACTACCGACATGGGATGGTAGGTCTATTCTTTAATGTAACAAAGCGCTCGGCATTCTGAATAAGCAAAGGGGCATCAAACCGCACAGCATTTTGATTATGCATTGCGTAAAAATGTTCCGATCACAGTGACAGGCGGAAATCGATAAGTAAAAAATCGATTCCTTGTCTTTTAAAGTTCTGGGAATCAACTAAACTGACAAGAAGAAATCATATACGCATCCTTCCAGTCTCCCGAAACATATAGAGGAAAGGAGGGTACAGCTATTCAATAGGGAGCTTATGCAAGAATGACAACGATGCCAAGCACTGGTAGGCGTGGCTAACCTTGTCGGTATAGAAGTTTAATTTGATTACAATATAGTTCAAAAGAATGCTGAATAAATTCTTTTGAAACGTTTAAGCAAACAAACTTCCGACACGGGATGGTTATTATTCAACATTCAGGCATTGTATTCATATAAATATATTTATGTTGTCCTGTTCAAACATTTTTATGCCATTCCTGTCATTTGTTTTTTGTTAAAACTTCCTGCATGCCGTTTGTCTAAACGCTTTTTTCAAGTTCGTAAACAGAGTTTTATCTGTTAATAAAACACTATGTATTCGTGATATCATGCAAGAGTTAACCTAATCATATTCGTCGCTTCTTATAACTTGTTTGAACGCAATTCGAATGGATCTCTTGTATCTTTCAAAGCAACGTGAAATGATGTCCGCGAAAACAACCTTAGAAGCTAAAGTAAAATGAAATTGAAGTTTGTTCTTATCATTACAAGATTGAATCAAAACATTGCGCTTTCAACAAATGTTAAATTATTCACTTATTCACTAGCTCGTTCTCTTGAGGAAAGCGTCTTACTTCAATGAAAGAAAGTTAAATCAATGCAAGAACAAAGGCGACCGAGGGATGGTAGGAACACCTATTCATTAACGCTTTCAGGGTGCAGACAGTCGTAATAGCTCTAGCGATAACAAAGCATTGCGAAACTTGATTATGCACTGAGCGCTGAAGTGTATAAGTACCCCGATATTATTATTTCCAAGTATGAAAACTCAAATTCACGATGGAACAAGTCAAAGAGTTTGAAGCTTCACTTTCCCAAGGGTTATTGGAAGTTGATCAAGACCTTTCACTACCAAATAACTCATTGGTGGAGGGTACGGCATTGCCGAAGATTGAAGATGTTGTGAGGTTAAAGGAGTTGAAGGTCCGTGTAGACCAAAACTTTTTAGCAAGAGTGCCACAGAATCTCATCAGGCACTCTAAGGAGTTGATTCTTCGCAAGAAAGTTGCGGAAGAGAAAGAGAAAAACGCGCTCCTCATGAATGCGCTAGTCTTACTTCTCGAACAGTAAGTGAAAAATCAAAATGAAAACGGCTCCTTTAGGAGCCACCAATTGTTGTAAAAGCAATGATCAATGGTAACATAATTTTATGCCGAGAAAAATAACGTTCATCTAACAAGACACAAAGTAAAAGAAGGCAGTGAGCTGCCTCTATGTCAACACGGGGACGTACCAATCATGAAAGTGTCCAGATCGGAAAAGAATCCGTTTAGACCTTATCTTGCCTGTCGTACAAAGGATAGTTGCCGATATTTTCAATGGGCGGATGAGCAAGATAACCCAAGCTGCAAAGACAGAACGTTATGGTAGAAAGAGACATTGATGACAATTAGTGAAACCCGTAATTTTTTTTATCGTCACTTCTACTGCTGGAATTTGGTGTGAATGTAATAAAATTGTTGTTTAAAATTGAAACTATGCGTAGTGTGGTTGCTGTAAAGGTATGTTCAGTTTTTGAATTAAATTAGTGCCTTGTTGTAAACGCGCCTCAACATGCCCGGCCTGCATGCATAATTTCCTTTAAGAGGACAGCGATTTTCCCGCGTGTTTACTGTAATTTTTACCTCGTGTTCACTTTCCCTTTTTCCCGCGCTGTTTATGAACTCAATATGGCGACCATAAAGTAATCCATACAACATGGCGACCTTAAAGTAATATATTCCATATGGCCATCATAAAGTAAAGTCATTCAAAATGGCGACCAACTTCAAACTGGTTCATTATATGCATATGTCCTTGTTCTCCCTACTTGGCCCAAGCCCCGCGCGGCTCTTTTTATTTTATCAGCTGAAATTCGCACACTGTTTGTAAAGTTGTCTGTTCTTCACGACCAAGAGAACTTTGTGTTAGAACCGAAGATCTAATCCTAATTCATGTGTTGTAAATTTCTCAAACATCTCTCAACGGAACATGTTTTAAGTATTTGTCCGCTTTCAATGAGCGATTTTCAAAACTAATTACATCTCATTGTTTTCACTTTTCATTCGCAGCTGTTCATGATATGCGAATTCAGAACTTCTCTTTGTCAAGAAAAACAAAACTTTTGCGAATTCACTTTTGGAAGGGTTCCCGTTTAACTTGGCTTGATACTTGTGGAATGATTTTCGCAGAGGTCCCTACTTCATTATGCATTCTGTAGCCGTACAAGAAATGTTTGCAAGCGCACTTCCCAGACAATTCAACTACAGCCTGCATAATGAAGTAGGGACCGGTGCGGAAATCATCCCGTAACTGTTCCTGACGTTTTAATTTCACCTTCAATTTATGAAATGCATTTATTGTTGCACCACATATAAATGTCTGTTTATTAAGTTCATGGGTTACGGCCAGTAACCACGAAATAAGGAGTATTTGTCGTAACAAATGTCAAACAATCCTTCGAGGTATACTTTCGAACGAGTTGGATGTTGTCTACAAAAGGTCTTCTTTTTCTTGCAATTTCATACAACGGTTACATCCACGCAATGAATACGCGTGTTTTGTTCATGGCACGTTTCAGTTCACTACAATATCGATTCCAAAGCTCATTCACTTTCTCACCCAAACACAGTCGGTTAAAAACGATAGTATCATGCGTCCATGTCCAACGCAAAGAGTTGCTGGTTGCTCATTTGTTCCATTCATGCAGTTACTTAATTTTCATATATTATCAGCAGAAACTTTCAGTGACTGGTTTGGTTTAATAGGAAAAACAATTTAGGTGGTTCAAGGAAAGCGCCTAAAAGTATTTCTCGTACAAACCTGTATCTGATCTTCAAGAAACCTGTTTGTCTGGTTCCCAAAAGAACTAACGTATTCATACTTCATAACGTCAGTGACTTCTCATTGGTCGATGATGATGTCATCGTTCTCTCATTGGTCGATCGTGATGTCATCGTTCTCTTATTGGATCAGAGCTTTTTCCATTGTTCTCGATAGCTATATATTTGTCATACCACCCGGATTGTAGAACACACTTCTCTCTTCAAAACGCATTCAATATTCAACACAGCCACCAACCTCAATTCACTGTTTAACATGGCGTTAACTACTCCATTCTCACTCCCACTGCCCACACACACCCCCTCACCCCATAGCCCTCCCTCCTCTCTCAAATATACCTGCATATCATTTGAATAAATTGATCTCAAACACTGTCTATAGCTACTCAAAGCGACATGTTACAATATAACGCGACTCCAAACATTTCATATGCGGATAAAACCATTATGTCAATTTGTTCCCAGCAGTCCACAAAGTTGAAATTCAATGCAAAAGGCTAAAATTGAACGTAGAAAGTGGAAATGAATTTTGTATGTATATTGTCAAATCAAATGCTTTCGAAAAATTTACTTGTGCTTAGTTATTCCAAATTCCAATCGAAATCATTTGATTACGAATACAAATTGTTACCATTTGTTAGAATGCTACTAAACAGTACAATATTCTGGTACTGTTTAATCTTGTTTACAACATCGTTCTAACATTTGTCTCAAGAAATAAAATACCTTGAAGATAAAAAGTGCTCACTAAAAAGTCCAATAAAACAATAAACTAGAATTAAAGCTACACAAACTGTTCATTGCTCACTCAATAAATTCTCTGGAACAAGAAGAAACTAGATTCCTGACTTACGCCTTTATCTTTGATCAGCTTCTCGAATGCTTCTTTCTCTTTGCGAAGCGTTGTCAAATATTTCTGGAGTACAAAAATTAAAATCCTTTCAATCTCAAAGATCTTCGGTCGACTACGCACAGTCTACATTTGTTGAAAGAGAACTCAGGGTTTTCAATAAGAATTGAAGCCGAGCAGGAGAATTGTGGAAAGTAACAGGAGAATATTCAGAAAGCGCTCCATGTCTGAATTTAAAACTAGCTCAGGCCATCTAAATTTGAACGTAGTAGCCGGAGAATTCTCCGATCTCCGATGCCTAATGAACACCCTGGAACTGGTCTAAATATAGACAAGAGCTCTCGTATCACAATAATCAAGCACTTCTTTTTTTCGGATAATCATTGAATCGAACCAGCAAATTAGCCAAAAAGGCAGGGTTCCTAAAAAGGGTTCATTGAAATTAAAAGCTTTTTTGCAATTGGTAAATATGACTGCTTCACAGTATGTGATCAACTTAGCACTAGTTGAAGTAGGTAGCTATTGTATTCACAAGCAAAGACGAGATTAAAGGACGGTCTTACTGAGGAGCCTAGTTATTGAAAAACATCGGAACCTAGCTATCATTGGAAATGTTGTGAAGCAACATTGCGTAGTTCTACACAAAGAGGGAATCCTCGGACAGTGCTCGCGAGTTTTAGGACTGTGCGATCGATTTACCGACGACTTTTCGAGAACGTTCGTTAGCTTTATTTTTTTTTAAAGGGGTACTTCCCAAGTTGATCGATTGAGGTGTTACTAACCTGCTCTTCAACAGAACCTGTGTAAATTAAGAAATAAACACGAAGGGGAATCCCTGGACGTGAGGCCTTGAAAACCTGTAAAAAAGGAAGAAAGAGATTATATGCTGTATGGCCTCATTCACAGACGAAACAAAACATGATAAGAGCCATGATTTAAAAATGAGAAGGTTTAGGTTTACTATAAGACCTTTAAACCCTAGCCGCTGTGAAGGAAGAGTTACTCAATGACTGAAGCACGGCTCATACTGTAATGCGCTTGTTTCCTGTAGTATGAAACAAGCAGTACTATTACCTTACACTATGACACCCTAGCTGCAATGGTAAATTCCAGTTTAAGGGCAAATCCTGTGATTTGTTACACTTAGCATTGCTGATATCACTAAAAAAACGGGCATATATATGTGTTATTGACCAAGCGTGAGGTCCGTATGGCTGCATATTGGCCAAGTAGCCAATTAGAACTCAGGATTCGCCTCATCTTGCCCGCTCGCGGAACTAGCCATATAATAAGGACTCGTATTGACCTGCTCCAAGCATGCAAGGCTGGTTAGCTCAGGTGGTATTCGCGAGGCCGCGGATTCGAATCCCATTCCAGTCTTCTATTTTCAGTGTAAATCGCATTTGTT
>OX453282.1:9372178-9462178 GCA_949710005.1 Ricordea florida | reverse complement strand
TACTAATAAATTAGAACCGAGACCATCGTGTGTTTCTCCTTTTCCGAAACCTGGCACCTCCGACAAATGGACCGTGAGTGATACCGAATAATACCTAAGTGAATTTTCAAGATGGAAAAGATGATCAGTGAGCTTAATGGAAAACTCAAAGCCTTGAGTTTTCGAACAAAGAAGACTGATGAAATTATCGCCAAGGGTGACAAAGAAGCCTTAGAGAGGCACCAAGCTTCAATCGCTAACATCACTGAAGCAGTAAACGCACAAAAGGAGAGTATCGAGGAAAAAAAATTTAGTAAGGGAGAATCAGAAGAAGAAGTTGCAGTATGGGGCGCAACAGCCGAAGAATTGCTAGCTGAAGCAGATGAATGCACTCGAAAGATTGCAAAACACCTGAAGAGCATGATTGCTGCTGCACAAGACGCAGAAGCTTTAGAAGCTCATACCAAGGCCATGGAGTATGAGAAAATGCTCATGGAACAAAAGCTTCATCAAGAGCAAGAAGCAGCAGCAAAGGCACAGGCCGAACAGTTGGAGTTTCAAAAACAGAAGATGAAACTTGACCTCGAGCATCAAAAACAAATCAGTTCACTAAAGGAACACGTGAGCGCGAGTATATCGGAAGGAGCGTCAGCCGTGAGGATTGCAAAAATGCCCAAGTTAGTCATTTCCAAGTTCGACGGGACCGCACAAGATTGGGTCAGATTTTCGGGACAATTTTCTTCCCAAATTGACAGCACTAGTGAACCAGCCACCACAAAATTCTCTTATCTAAAAGAATTGGTCGATGTTAAAGTACGGAAACTTATCGATGGATTACCCTTCACCGAGGAGGGTTACCTCAAGGCCAAAGCTCTACTCGAGAAAAGATACGGCCAAACAAGCGAAGTTGTAGGAGCGTATGTAAGGAACATTCTCGAGCTGCCGACAATTCGAGAACGAGATGTGGCAAGGATACATGATTTTTACGAGAAGCTGCTGTTTAATGTGGAGTCATTACTAACACTCAAGAAACTAAATGAGCTTGATGCGGCCGCAAGATTCACCTTCGACAAGCTTGAGGGGATAAAAAATGAGCTCGCCTTAATCGATGGGAACTGGCGCGATTGGACCTTCAAGGAGTTTCTGGAAACATTAGAGAAATGGACAATTAATAACCCTTTACAAGGCGGTCGTAAACAGAAGGCTTTTCTTAACCGAGAGGAAAGAATGCATACGCCACGAGGGTGTGTATATTGTACAAGCACAGAACACAGAGCCGTAAATTGTACCAAGGTTACTGACGTGAGTCAACGAAAGTCAATTCTCGCTTCTAAACGCCTATGCTTCAATTGTACGGGTCCACACAGAGCATCACTATGCAAGAGTCAAACATCTTGTCGCACTTGCAAGGGAAAACATCACACGTCTATCTGTGAAAAACCGCAAATGTTACCACCGGCACGCGAACCAGGCATGACCGCAAATCACGTTGGAGAATCGGCTGTCGTACATCCAGTGGTCGTAGTGAGGATTGAGGGATACAAATTTCGGGCACTTCTGGACAGTGGTGCGAGTCATTCATATTGCTCCTCAACCTTCGTGAAATTGGTTAAAGTTCGGCCAAAGGCAGCTGGTTTACGTCAAATCGCAATGCTTATAGGTGTAACCACAAAAACACTGCAAGAATTTAACGTGACAATGCATGCCGTGACCGATAACTTTCAACTTGACGTTAGCGTGACCAAAATCGATAAGAAAGAATTACTTCTATTGGAAAATCCGCGCTACGAGGAAGTCCTCGCCGAACACCCACACCTGAGAGGAGTACACATGGACGACGATGACGAAAAGGCTCAGCTACCAGTCCACCTGATTTTGGGAGCCAACGATTTCGCTAAAATTCGCACCGGAGAACGATTGCGTGTTGGGCGCCGCGGAGATCCAGTAGCAGAATTCACGAGATTTGGTTGGGCGCTGATGTCACCTGGAGCTGAGACAGATCTTTCACCGGTGTACCTTGCCATCAACTCAACTGCAGATTACGAGCATTTATGTGCGCTAGACGTCCTTGGCCTAGCGGACAGTCCAACGGGAGATCAGGGCGATGTATATGACGAGTTCAAGGAACAATTATCGCGTTCCCCCGAAGGATGGTATGAAACCGCATTGCCCCGGAAGGGAAACCATCCGGCTCTCCCTAACAACTACGAGGGAAGTATTCACCGTCTAAATACGCTGGTACGCAAGTTGCGCCGAACAGACATGATATCAGAGTATGATGCTGTCATCAGGGAGCAGCTAGAACAAGGAGTCGTCGAGAAAGCACCCGAAAAGCCTGTAGGAAAGGAGTTCTACCTGCCACATCGCGCAGTCGTGAGAGAGGAAGCCGAAACAACCAAACTCCGAATAGTGTATGATGCCTCCGCCCGTGCACACAGCAACGCCCCTTCCCTTAACGAGTGTTTACATTCCGGGCCCCCACTACAGAATAAGCTGTGGAGTGTTCTTATCCGAAATCGTTTCCATACCGTAGCAGTAGCCGGCGACTTACGCAAGGCCTTCCTCCAGGTGCGGATCCGGGAAACCGAAAGAGATGCGCTAAGGTTCCACTGGATTGTCGACAAGCATTCCAAGAAAGTAGAGACGCTACGCTTTACCAGAGTGCTGCTTGGATTGGCCCCTTCGCCTTTCCTGTTGGGAGGTGTAATCCAACAACATTTAGAGACCTGGAAAACTCGTCTTCCAGAGAGCGTAAGCGAGGTGTTAAAGAGTCTTTACGTCGATGACCTTATTACTGGTGCGCCTACGACACAAGCAGCAAGGCAGTTGAAATGCCAAGCCACAGAGATTTTCGCCGACGCTAAATTCGAGTTGCACAAATGGCACTCCAATGAACCGGAACTTGAAACTAACTGTGAGAACTACGAGCCTTCCTTCGCCAAACAGCAACTTGGCATCCACACCTGGGAAAAGCAAGCTCCTCGGATTTCCTTGGGACAAGGGTGAAGACACCTTAGGATTAACTTTTCCCAATTCTCCAGCCGAGTTGACCAAACGAGGAATTCTCGCTAACCTAGCTAAAGTGTACGATCCACTGGGACTCGTATCTCCCGTACTGTTATACGGAAAGAAAATCTACAGAGAAACTTGCAACCAGAAGATTACCTGGGACGCGCCACTACCGGAAGTTATCACGAGACAGTGGATGGCCTGGGAAAAACAATTACCTGCCTTTCTGTCCACGCAGCGCAGTTTAGCAACCTTTCGCGAGCCGATCCAAGAAGTAAAGCTGCACGCCTTCGGTGACGCCAGTAGTTATGGAGTCAGCGCTGCTGTTTATGCCGTCGTCACGCAAAATTCAGGAGTAACGAAGGGCTTAGTAACCGCTAAGTCACGCCTCGCCAAACAAGGACTCACGATCCCTCGCCTAGAGCTCGTTTCCGGACACATGACCGCTAACTTAGCTGTGAACGTGCGTAACACGTTAGAAGGCTTCCCTCTAGCGACCAACATCCAGTGTTGGCTGGATAGTACAGTTGCCCTTCATTGGCTTAGTGACAATGGAGAATACCGTCAGTTCGTGACAAACCGTGTCCGCAAAATACAAAGTCATACCAACCTCCTGTGGCGCCATGTACCTTCGTCTGAAAACCCTGCTGACCTTGGGAGTCGCGGGGGAAGTGTGACCGAAGCAGAGCTATGGTGGAGGGGACCTGAATGGTTACCTGATCCGAAGAAATGGCCAACAAACATTGTCACACAAGCCACTCAAGAGAGCGAAGCAGAGAGGAAGGTTCAACGAGAACTTTTCGCGGGCGCTGTCGAAGTCAATAACGATTTTGATTGCGTCCTCGAGAAGTTCGGCTTGTATAAAGCCTTGAGGGTTTGTGCATGGGTCTCGCGATTCATGCACAATTCTCGTCACCCTTCCAAAAAGACCGTAGGTCCTTTATCTACTCGAGAAATCACTGCCCAAGAGCTATTTTGGATCAAGAGGTCACAACGCCAAGGGACAAATGATGCCAAGTTTCTAGATGATAAAGAGCAACTAAACCTAAAGCCTAATGCTGAAGGAGTGCTAGAGTGTCACGGTCGCATTCAAGGCGACAACCCTGTGTACCTTCCGGACTCTGCACTCTACACTGTCAAAGTCGTCCAACGCGCTCATGTTGTCACCTTACATGGGGGAGTCGGACTTACCATGGCTAAGGTGCGGGAAAGGTTCTGGGTGCCTCGCCTCCGAAGGTCAGTGAAAGGCATTCTTAACAACTGTTGGGGATGCAAACGATTCAGAGCCATTCCAGCCCAAAGTCCGCCGCCAGGAGCTTTACGAGAGAGAGAGGACAGAAGGCAACACGCCATTTAATGTAATTGGAGTGGACTTCGCTGGACCAGTGAAGTATTTGCAGAAACGAAAGAGAGAGCAAAAGGCCTATGTTGTACTCTACAGTTGCAGCCTGACCCGTGGAGTATTTTTAGAGCTACTATCAAGCCTGGAGACAAAGGAGTTCCTCCAGAGCCTGAAACGACTCATTGCAAGACGAGGACGACCGTCAAAGGTGTACTCCGACAATGGGAAGACCTTTGTAGCAGCAGCCAAGTGGTTAGGAAAGGTGCGCAAGGACGAGAAGTTCAGTGATTTTCTCTGCCAACAGTCCATAATCTGGCAATTTAACCTGAGTCGCGCCCCATGGTGGGGCGGACAATTTGAACGCCTTATTGGTCTGATGAAAGCTGCGTTTTACAAAACCGTAGGACAGGGTTTACTCACCTGGGAGGAGCTGACCGAAGTTCTTCTAGACATCGAGGTGACCCTAAATAACAGACCCCTGAGCTATTTGGAAGAGGATGTTCAGCTTCCTACACTCACGCCAAACTCGTTTCTCTTCATCAATTCCAACATACTGCCAGAACTCGCGCCCTATCACCTGGACGAAAGAGACCTGAGAAAGAGAGCCAAATTCCTGTTGAAAACCAAAGATGCAATGTGGCGGCGATGGACTTCAGAGTACCTGCGAGCACTGAGGGAACGACACCGACTTAAATATGGAAACGCAGGAAAGTCTTAACGTTGGGGACGTGGTGATTATCAAATCAGTGGAGCGTAATCGCAACTCTTGGCCCCTTGGCATTCTTGAGGAGCTTATCTTGGGCCGGGACCAAGTTGTTCGTGGGGCAAAATTGCGTGTTGGCAAGTCTGTAATAGAACGACCCGTGCAACACCTCTACCCGTTAGAACTGAAGTGCGACAGAACCTCACCAGCAGACAAGCCTGCAATGCTTAACCCTGGAGCACCTATATTTCGACCCAGGCGAGATGCCGCAGCGGCAGCTGATCTACGCATCCAGGATACAGTTCGCCTTGAAAACGAACAATGAGAGAATTAACAGAAAGGCTGAACTTTGAACATTTATTTCATTCCGTTCCGTGAAATATTGACCTTGATTAGTTTTGTTACCTTGTTTACCTTTTTTCTCAATTGCGTGACATTTCGTGAGAGTAAGTTTCCATAGTTCTACATATGCCTCGTTAACGAGTCATATGGGGGGAGTGTTGTGTCGGAAACTGTTATTATCGCATTTTCAGTTAGTGTTATTGAATCTGTCAAGAACTCTATTAGTGAGACAGCAAATAGGAAAAGAATCTCGTGACATAATTGAACATTCCACTATAGGGCGTATTGACAGGTTTCCTGATAAGGGAACCAATGTATGTGCAACTTTATATATCTTTAGATAGCAAAATTTCACTGTAGAGAGTGAGAGAGAGTTTTAGGCCGTTCAATCTACTAATAAATTAGAACCGAGACCATCGTGTGTTTCTCCTTTTCCGAAACAAGGCATGGGAAAACGACCCAACAAAGCAAAAAGCCTGACGAAAGAAGAAGAGGAGATACTATGGGAAAACGGTCAGTTAGGCAACCGAACCCCTCGCTCTTTGATAAACACAATGTGGTGGCTGCTAACAATGCATTTTGGTTTACGTGGTCGACAAGAGCACCACGACATGATGGTCGAAGATTTTTCTATCGAAAGGGATGATGATGGCGTCGAGTTCATCACTTTTTCCGAAGGCCCTACTAAGACAAGACAAGGTGGTGTCCGAGTGAAACCTCGGCTAGCTACTCCCAAGATGTTGGCCACAGGCGAGAAGAGGTGCCCTGTTGCTTTGTTTAAGCAATACCTGGAAAAACGTCCAGAAGAAATGAAGAAAACAGGGCCATTTTACCTGGCTGTTATCGACAAGCCTCAGACCAGCGCCGTGTGGTACAAGAAAACACCGATGGGCAAGAATACAATCAATAACATAATGAAAACAATGAAAGAGGACTCACCGTTAAAAGATGTCTGCCCTGAAAAGAAGCTAACCAACCACAGTGCAAGAAAGACCGTTGTGAAGAAATTGAAAAGCTCCGGTATCCCAAAATGCGAGATCAAAAACATAACGGGTCACAACTCCGAGCAAGGCCTAGATGACTACGACTCCAGTGATGAAAACGAGCACAAAATCATGTCCAACATCATCGACAATGCCAAGCCTGCTTCCACTTCAAGACAAGTTCTCCATCCATTGTCATCAGTTCAAACTCAGCCCAGGCCAGCTTCCAGCCATGTCTACAATTTCAGCCATTGCAATGTAACGTTCAACGTCGCAGGAGACCATTCTTTGCAATCCAGTGCCAGCCAAAGCAAGCGGGCTTACAAGAGAGTCATGCTCCAGGATTCTGACTCAGATTAAACTGTGTTTTGTTCAGTTAAAAGAACTTTGTTGTTTTCTGTTGGCAGAAACGCTCTGTTGAAATGAGCTTTGTTTTCTAGACGTTTCGCAGTGTATCATGACTCAGTTTTGGAGAATAAAATCTCATTGAATCGATTGGTCAGTTCAATTTGATTGACGATTTGCTGCAGCGCAAAACAGGCTTCCCAGATAAAAATAGACTGCGCGCGTGATTTTCCTCCGTATAGATTTTGCCCTTTATTGATAAACAAGTAATCGCATGAGTCCTCGTACTATTAAGGATTAATTGCACTTGTGTTTTCAAAATTTTCCAAATTGCCCTCGTCGCTTCGCGACTCGGGCAATTTTGGAAAATTTTGAAAACACTCGTGCAATTAATCCTTAATAGTACTCGGCCTCATGTGATTACCTATACTTATTATTAATATGGTTATCATTATTTTATATCGGACAATCTAAAACTGTACGCCTTTTAGAATGTACCGCAAATCTTTCACCCCAACCCCACCTCTCTCAAACAATTTTGGCACATGCTTACAAAGGTAATACCATGGAGATAAAACATAACATGACGTGCCACATTGGTAACCACAACATTGAGTACGGGGTGGGAACTTAGCTGAGGTGATTTCTAATGATTTCCAAGAAAAAAAATGTGGGTATCGCTCCAACATTTTTGGCAACGAATGTAAATTAAAATCAAGTTGGAAAGGTTAACGAAATAAACCGAAAGGAAACTCGAACAAAACCAGAGGCTGTTACAGAGGTGTGTAAACTCTAATGTGTATATTACCTGCAGCCAGTAAGGGGATGAATAATAATCACTCGGGAAGTCAAAAATTTCACTTGCGGTGAACATTCGTTGGTTTCCTCCTTATTTTGGCGATCACCTACCTGAAAAATGCAAAGCACGAATAGAGGAAAAGCCAAAAATTAAGCTTCCATAGGAGACGCAAAATGTTACAGTATCAGTTATTTACGTCATTATATGACAACAAAGGTTTATCACAAAAGAAAAAAAAACGACATTGGGATGACTTACTTTTAAGATAATATTTCTCCTGGAACCTGCAAGAAAAAGTTGCTAAGTCGTTGTTTGTACCTACGTATTTTACCAAGGTTTTGGGATCGGATCTTACTTGGGGCTAGGAGAAGTGGAGTGTGACGAACATTAACATCAACATTCATTCTCATCTTCACATAATAGTTATCCCGGAAACCTGCGATTATAACGGTTGCAGCGCTCTCTGTGAGACACTTGATTTGGAATATTTTGTTTGTCCATTCTTAAGAACAAGTTCATTGTTGATTACTAGAAGTATTTTAATTTGGAACACTTAGAATCCCGATTTGTCCAACGTCCAAGGGAAACGAAAATTGGTTCGAGTTGTCGGGACGTTCCAGAAACCGAGGGTTCGAGAAATCGGAATTCTAGTGTACCCTAGAGGTGATTTGTGGAGGCACCGTAGTGTAGTGGTTAGCGTGTCGGACTTCCGAGCAGGAGGTTTGGAGTTCGAGCCCTGGTGCTGGCACACTGTCTCTCTCCACCCAGGTGTATAAATGGGTACCGGCGATACAATGCTGGGGGTGACTCTGCGATGGACTAGCATCCCATCCAGGAGGGAGTAATAATACTCCCAGGTGCTTCATGCTACAGAAATCGGGATAAGCTCCGGTCGTGTGGGCCTTAAAAACTCGTGTGGGCCTTTCCCTTTGCTAGAGGTGATGAGCCGTCTTACCAGTAGCCAATCAGAACTCAGGATTGGCTTCACCTTGCCCTTTCGCGGAACTACCAACATCATAAAATGGTGTCTTGCGTTATTAATTCTGCGTTCAAATTTTCGTTTGACATCTATTACCGCTGAACAGTGATAGGTCTGTATCTACTACAAGAATAATACACTGTAAAATTAACTTGCTCTTACCTTTGACTGGCGGCTTTGTCTTTAAACTAATGCTACTGAAAAATAATGCAGGCAATTAGATAATGTCTGCTGATTGTCCCAGGAAGGGTTGGAGGTTGGGGCCGTAAAAGAAAATGAACCACCGAGAAGTCACAGTCGACGCAAAAACTGATGATTAGTGGTGTCACGGTTCACCGCGGCATATTCCGTCAGTTCAGTTCACGGTTTACGATAATAATAATAATAATAATAATAATAATAATAATAATAATAATAATAATGAACTTTATTTGAGTGTCAACTGTATTTAGCACTGACGCACTAATTGGGGACAATGTAAAGCACAAATGATATGAAGTGAAATCATATTACATTAAATCAATCAAATCAAATGTTGGTTTTCCGATTCCCGAAAACTTCGATACAGTTTGAGTTTTGGATGCGGTTCGCCAAGATAAATAGAACCAACGAATCAGCGAACGGCTTTCAGTTGCCGATATAAAATAATAATAATAACAATAATAATAATATCGAATCCTGGAGAAAAGACCTGAGCAAGATTGAGGAAGTCCGAATAGAAAACATGAAACTGAAACAGAGAGAGAGGGAAAGGTTGAACAGAAAATATCATCTTTAAGAAAGGGGTACTTTGTATGTCTCGGGAATGTTGAATCAGAAGATTAAGGGAGGTGGAATCACCTCTTTCGGACTAATCAGAAGCTATTCTACGAAACACCAGATGGAAAGGAGCGAGGAGAAACAGTGTTACCAGAACCCACAGAAGCAACCTCCTTCTGGAGCAACATCTGGTCGGAGGAATGTGGTCACAATGAGAGAGCATCTTGGCTGAGGAATTAGAGCTACAGCTCAGTTAAACAGAAGTGCACGAAGATGTCAACGTCGCTGTGGTGGACATTAGAACTGGAGTGAATACGATTGCAAACTGGAAGGCAGCTGGCCGTGACCTAGTGCAGGGGTTCTGGTCTAAGAAACTGAGAGGACTACACTCTAGATTACAAGAATACTTACAAGGCTGTGTATGTCGAGGAAAGAGAGGATGGTCAGTGGAAGAACAGTTTTGATACAGAAGGACCCAGCAAAGGGTGCCCAGGCCAGCAAAGGGTGCCCAGGTCAGCAACCACCGCCCTATTGCCTGCCTGCCCATGATGTGGAAGCTCTTGACAGGAGTTATGGTAGAGAAATTATACCAACACCTACAGAGTAATGGACAGCTTGCAGGTGAACAAAAGGGTTTCAGGAAAGGATCTCGAGGAGCAGAAGATCGATTGCTTGTAGACAAGGCAATCCTGAAGAATTGCCGATGGAGGCTGACAAATTTCTCACTGGCCTGGATAGATTACAAGAATGCATATGATATGGTGCCGCATTCATGGATCCTGAAATGCCTGGAGATGGTTGGGGCTGCCAAAAATATGAGTTCTATAATCAGCAACAGCATGGTGAACTGGAAGACAGTATTGACATCAGGAGAAATGGCCCTCGGGCAGGTTGACATCAGAAGAGGAATTTTTCAAGGAGATTCCTTGTCACCACTACTGTTCATAGTGATTATGCTGCCCCTGACTCTTATACAAAGAAAGATAAGAGCTGGATACAGGCTGGTAAAGGACATGAAGCCCATTAACCGCTTTCTATTCATGGATGACCTGAATTTGTATGGAGCTACGTAGCAAAGACCAATTAGATTAACTCATTCAAGTGGTAAGGGTTTTCTCGAAGACATCAGGGTGTCGTTTGGGTTAGACAAGTGTGCTGTCCTGAAATGAAAAGAGGTAGAAAAGTTGGCAGCAGCGGAATGGACCTACCCGATGACCAACACATCGGGGAAATAGAGGAAGAGAGCTATAAATACCTTGGCATTTTGCAGATGTAGCACGTAATAGCCATAGGCTAATAAACTTGTGGCCCTGATTAAATCAACTAATTCAAAGGTCGACCACAGCACCGGGGTCTACGTCCCTTACTCTTTTCGAACAGTGTTGTGGGATCTTTAACGTCCCACAGTGCTGTGAGACGGGGCCTTCTGTTTATCGGCCTTATCCGAGAAGACTAGAATTTGCAGATATCATAACAAAGGCAGCACATTCTGCTAAGTTATTTCTTAAGACCTTGAGTGTTGGTCCGGCCGAGGTTTCGAACTCACGACCTCCCGCTCGAAAGAACAGCGCACTACCAACTGAGCTAACCAGGAGGCGTTTAGATAGACCAAACTCTCAACAGGCAGATGGACCAGACTCTCAACAGTAAAATGAAAGGTAAAATAGCATCGGCGTGTATCAGAAGAATAAAGACGTTGTGTAAATCCAAACTGAATGGAGGAAATTTGATCAGTGGTATCAATACCTGGGAAGTGCGCGTAGTACGTTACAGTGCGGGTATTGTAGAGTGGACAGTGGAAGAGTTGGGGAACATGGATAGAAGAATTAGGAAGACCTTGGCAATGAATGGTTGTCTGTACCTGCCGGGAAACGAAAGGGGAGAGGACGGATGGGCATTGAGGAGTGTGTAAGGAGGGAGAGCAAATCCTTATATGGTTACCTAACAGAAAGCACAGAGTGGATGCTTCAAGCCGCTTTGAAGGAGGAGGAGTTGTTGAAGGGGAAAACTTCAGGACTATACGAGGAGGAGGGAAGAAGAGAAAATTAGGGACAGGAAGAAGAAGGCCCTACACGGAGAGTTTGTCCAACAAATATCAGATGTAGCAATCGTATCGAAGTCCTGTATCACAATACGTATCGTATCCTACTGATGATGGCAAGTTCGTTTGCACGGGAAATGATGCGCCTTGTCAGGGGAGAAGTACAAATCTTGAAGGAAGAAATCCAAATTGAATAATCGAGTAATATTTGAAACTGGTAACAAATAAATTACATGTAGCAGTAACCCGAATGCATCTTTTTACCACCACGAATTTAGACTACAATGTTAGCGACAAAGATTACCGATTTTCTCTGCCCAAGTCCAGTGCACATTCACAGAATGTTAACACCATTAGATTTGGAATTGTGTTTAATGATAATACAGTTGAACCTCGCTACCTCGAACTCTCAGGGGAAACGAATAATAGTTCGACACCAGCGATGGTAAATGACTGAAAAAACAATCTGATTTTGAGTTTAAGATAGCGGTGAGTTCCAGATAGCGAGGTTCGACTGCATCAACAGCCAAATGTCTTTGTGCGCCCGAAATTCACCCCTTCCTCGAGGTCTACCTTTTAGCAGTATCGGAATCTGGTTCAGTTTCTCTTGAAGAGGCCTGCCGCTTTCCTCTCCCTTTCCCCTTGGTATTCTGTTGACGTGATGACGGTAAGTCCTAAGAGATCAAAGTTTACCAAAAATTACAAGGCCGTAAATGCTTGCTCGCTCGAACAGTTTAAGGAAGTCCTTTTTTCGCGAGCACCATCACTCAGCAGTTGTACTGTACATAAGCTTTTAAGAGCTGTTGGCAGGGCCTGTGTCATCTTGTAGCTTCCTCGGTGTGGGTCAGTCCCTTTCGCTCTGAGGTAAGACGATCACTTTTCATTGTTTGACTTTCTATATTGCGCAAACTCACAACCGCTTGTTATACTATAAAGAGGCTTTCCAATAACATGGGACCTGTCCCTGGTAGGTGTAGGAAGAGCAAGGTTTCTCGTGGCAAACAGGATGTAAAAATCTGTAAAATTCGATATCCTGCCTGAACAAACCAGACTATCTATCATTCAAGTAAACATGAGAGAGCTGTTCTCCAGTAAATTACTCTACCTTCTCAGCAGCGTTCAGTTCATACGTCAAGGAAAAAGAAACAGAAAACAAAATGAATAATGAACATAGATAAATATTAAAAAAATGCTATAGAAATAATATTTGGATAATGTCCACTGCCTTTCCATAAAATGGCATACAGTATAGTTCACTTGTAGCATGAAAAGTTGAGTAAGGACCACTAGTGACAAATTTAACATAAAATAGCCCACCTCTTTACTGCGAGAATTAGCTTGTATTCTTTTGCTATCTTCAGTGATATTAGCTAGAAAAATGCGTAAATATTGAGTCAAGCAAACGGCAGTATGGATGCACTTCAAACATACAAATGTCTGACCCGAGTACTAGATAAAACGGAAAGTATTGGTTCAAACTAAGAAAACCCATTAGCGTTTCAGAATCAACTGATTCTTTAGAAAGACAAGTAAACCAATGGACTTAATCTTCAAAGAAAAACCTCAATTAGGAGTATTGTGATAACTGCACTACGTATAATGCTAGGAGGGATACATCCCAATTCTCATTTTACGTTTAATGATTTACTCTTCTTAATAGTTTCTCAGTTTTCACTGAGTTCAAGTCACACGCAGGAATCGTCAAGTAATTATACATATCTATTTTCGTCAGACGTTCTCTGTCATCTGCAGAAATTGAGCTGTTATAATTCACTTAAGGTGACACATGCTGACGAAAAGCTAACTGAAACCTATCTGAGTGAAGGGGGGGGGGGGGGTGGAGGGGGAAACAATGCAACATCAAATTACATCAGAAACCAATAAGACTTCAAACATGTAACTCGAGTTCACAGCTTGTCCGGATTCAATATTTTCCAAGTATCATATTTGAAAACTGCGCGCCCCATTCATGCTACTGAAGCCAATTTGATTGGTCCATTCTGTTTCTCTTAATTTTCTTAACATGGTGTTTTGTAGATTGAATGTGGAAAAGCTGTGGCTGAAGACATTCAAAGGCAGTTACACGTTTCTTATATATGGGTTTCTGGTTACATTCATTGCTTTAAACCAGTATAGCATGAAACTATGTCTGATCTTAAAGTCACACCTGTTTCAGTGTTCTCAGCAACAGTTGTAGTTGGCTGGTTGTTGAACGCCTTATTGTACAAACGTCTGAGCACAACTTCGCCTCCATCACACAGATACTGAGATGAACCAGAATGACACGGGAAACTCAACTGTTTATTCTTTAGTTCTCAAACTCATCAATAATGCATAAGAGAAAGACAAAGGAAGTCAAGGACCGTGATGTGTTTGGATATCTGATAAAACACGGCTCGTTCTTGCATCGTTTATTTGTGCTTCTAAATAACCTCTTTGGAGAAACTATATCAAACACTCGATACATGTGGTTCATCAAAACAAGAAAACCTCAATTTCGCTAAAAATACTCCGCTACGCGTCTAATTTTCACCTCTATACTCAGTGTTTTATATGTGATGAAACACTGTGTCTCGTTTTTGTGCAGGCTAGGTTACACAGCCTGCACTATATGTCATCGAAATGGAAAGGAATGTGTAACTGTTCGTCCGTAACAAAGGGGTTTGTGCCTATGCCGATTTAGCCGAATTTTAGGACTTAAGCCCAAGTGAAAGGTAAAAAATACACAAAAATAAACTTCTTTTGCCACATACTGTGTCTTTTTGCTTCTCTTGTGTCCTGTAGTGGTGTTAGTGTGTACTTTCAATTCTCGATGTCGTTCTTTCCTTGACCTTGCTTAGGCGGCCCGGTGAAATTTTGCTACTGACATTCAGAGCGATTTCCCGAAGGATTTACGCTAATTCGTTCTCAGATGGTCGATTGTCTCCAGACTCTTCGGGAAATTTAAGTGTTTTCGGAATTATTTGCGTACTAGTTCATGTGAATGCGACGTAAGTGCGTTGTTTCTAATTTATTTGTGTTTGGCAAGGACTTGCTGGTGATTTGAGACCATTTGAGCCAGCCGCGGAGACCGCTCTGCTCGAGGAACAATTACTGATCTGCTTTACAGTACATAATATCACAGAGTTCATAGATAAGTTTTTTGTTCTCGGCCGAAAAATGTAAGCTGTGTTTGATTTCGGAAAAGGTTCAAAAATTAATCGCCCAAGACAAACGGAATCTATGTTCATCGTAAAGCCGAAAATTGGCCCGAAAAAGCACCTTAAATGAATAATTCCCCACCAATGTCACGTGACTTTACCCAGTAGCATAGTGGCTTGGTCGCTGCTTTAGCAAGGTGGAGCTTTCGGGTTCGATTCCACGTTGCGGACAGCTTTTTTTTGTCACTTCATTTTTAGTGTCAGTTTGATAAAAAGAACTAAATTTTCCATTTTTGCTTAAAACCCTACGTTAAGTTGGTATCACACTCTGGCAACATACGCTCTCATTACACTACTCAAACGTGCCCTGTATTTATTCTCACAAAGTTCCTTGTCTAAATTTCAAACACAGTAACTTCTTGAAAGATCAAGGTTAATGACAACAACGTACTCCTAGCCTGCACATGTACCCCATGGGTACCTATTTTTGATATATGACGTCAAAGAACCCACTTTACAAAGTATTTTCATCCAGCATAAGATCTCCTATTTGCAAATAGAGCACCTCCCTAGCCACTGTATGAGGTAGATTTGTATTGATGCAAAGATAGAGTAAATTTGGAACAAATGAGGCATTTGCTTCTCACTGATTTGTTCATAATTGCCACAGTGCCAAATATCTTTGTTTGCATTTAATTTCCGAGTCTACCAAATATTTGAAACAGAGCTCTTAAATTGCATCATACTTGCTCAATTTGCAAATGCTAGCAAATCAAGTGTATTGTTCCGTGACAAAAAAGACAAACAAAGAAACAAACACTGCCCTGATATTGCCACAGCCCATATACAAATTATAAGTTAAAAAGGTGAAACGACATGTATGTGGTTATTTAACAGTAAACCGCAGTTTCAAAGGTTTTTACGGCGTACTGGATCACGCGGGATGTTCGGAGGGCTCGAAGGGCTTGTAAATCACTCCTGCTAGTAAATCACTCTTGCTTGTAAATGCTGGGCTAATCAATCGCCTGCGGCTCGTGATTTACAAGCTCTTCTCGCGTTCTCCTTACATCCCAAATGGTTTATTACGCCAGTAAACCCACAGAAACTGTGGTTTATAGCTTTTATAAAGTAACTTTAAATAAAAACGGAAAATGTTTCTCTTTTCTATGGGTTTACCGGCACAATAACCCATACGTTTTCGACCAATCAGCGCGTGTAGTTACTGAGTTATTATATAACTGGTTGATATGTCTTCTTTGTCTATGAAAAGCTAACAAGCTTTTCATCAGCATGATGGTGTTTGTCGTCTACGATCTGCCACAACCGAAATAGTTTGATGCTACGCTGGTTGAAAATAATTAAGCAACGCCTTCTAATGCACGTATAATAGAAGCTTCACAGCCAAAACTAATCACCCTTAGAGAGGAGGGCAGGCTCAGTCAGTGATTACTGAGACGCAGACAAACTATACCATACAAGGTATAACAAGGTTTATTGTATGGCTGGTTTTGCAAGCAGGCAAGATGAGGTGAGTCCTGGGTACTGATTGGCTACCCGAGCGGACGGGATGGGCCTATCCTACCCGCCCGCGATTTCCCGCGTTGTCCCGCGAAACAAAACGAAGGAAAATCATTCATTCTTCATCTACGGGTATATTGCGAACTTACAATATGACCGGCTCCCAGTTGGCTTGATAGCTCAGTTGGTAGAGCACTGCTCCGGTATCGCAGAGGTCATGGGTTCGAATCACGTTCAGACCTGAGTTTTTTTTCAGGCTTCAATTTCAAAGCTGCTTAAGCTGTGTACATAACTGCGATGATCAATTAATGTCATTACATATTAATCCGCAGTTCAAATACAAGGTCTTTCGTATATTCATTTGCATAATAAATCCTTTATTGAGCAACCTTGTTTGGTCAAAATGGCTGGATATTGGCCTTTTAGCGTTCTTTTTACATCTCGGTCAATATAAACACAAAGAGGAACTCGGCCAATATGCAGCCATGTTAACTTTATGCTTGGTCAACAACACATATTTATAGACAATCAATAAGGAAGACAATAGGTATACATCTCTTATCTGGGAGCATGTTCTTTCATCAAATGCCGCAATAAGAAGGTGTCCTGGTCCCACTGAAAAAAAAGAACAAAAAACGCTTAACAAGAACAATTCTGCTTACAATTAATAATAGTAAGGAAAATGTGATGATTAGCTCTTATTTCTTCCATTTCCTTGGGTTTACTCGCCGTTCAAATCTGGATTTCAATCGAATAGGGATCGTTGGGTTGAAAGATCGGTCCCTCATTATGAACAGGAGTATTAAAGTTTCGTATTGTGTGTAAGTATTGGATAATGCACTTACACACAAAAATTGTTTCGCCAAACGAGTCGTTTTAAAATGTACGTTGTAACATCGTACGATTAAAGTGGAGCTGACATTTCAACCGTTAGCCCTACGACTGAGCGAACAGTAGTAATGTGGTATGCAACATATCAAACACGAGATACGGTGTTTCATCACATGTCAGCACCGAAAAGACGGTTGAAAAAACGGCGAACAGCAGAGTATTTTAAGTAAAATTCTAGGCGTTTGATGTGTGATGAAACGCACGTATCGAGTGTTTAATATACCTTCTCAAACGAAATTAACAATACAATAAAATACTTTATTTATACAGGTGACACCAAGGAGCTCCTAAGTGCTCGTTCAAACGTGTACGTATGAATGAGATATGAAACCAGAAGTAGAGATAGACCACCACAACAGGAACTACGTCCCCTACTCTTTTCGAACAGTGTGTGGGTTCTTTAACGTCGCACAGATAAGGAACAAGTATTGTGGGACCTACATTTTGTCATCCTTATCCGAGAAGACTAGAAAGTCTAACCGTTTGGGAATGTCATTACAAAGGCAGCACTTTCTCCTCAATTATATACCCTGACTGTTGGTCATGCTGGGGTTTGAACCCGCAACCTCCCGCACGGTAGTCCACTGCTCTACCAACTGAGCTAACTGGTCGGCGGTTATTAATTAGGAGAAATATGCGATGCAAAAACGAGCCGTTTTTAATCAGCTATCCAAACACGTCACGGTGCCTGATTTCCTTTGTATTTCTCTCATTGATTGTTGGTGAGTTTGAGGTGCATAGTTTATATAGGAAACTGGTAGTAATGTTATTGGTGGATCAAGAGCAACGTGTAAATGGAAGGAAATTAGATAAATAAAAAGCGTTGGTTTATGCTGTGGGGATTATCGAACGCTTATAGTTACGTTAGTGTCTTTAAAAACTACAATCTTTGCCAAAATGTCCCGGACCGACTACCAGATTTTGATGTTTTCGTATAACTTAGTGGGATTTCCTTATATCCTACACTAGTATATATTAAATTTTATAAAGGTAATACCAAGGAGATTAAAAATAACATGATGTGATGTGCCATACTGGTAAGCTCAAAGTTGAAAGGGAACGGTGAGGGCGCAACAAGTTATAGGTGTGAGTCTTGATGATTTCGAGGCAAAAATTGGCGTATCAGTCCAACATTTTTGAATAAGCTTGTAACTCCTATATACTTAAAGGCTTAGATTATTCAGTCCAGGGGTGCAACTCTGGTATGACCAGGATCAGGATCTGTGATCCAAGATGACTCGCACATTGGTCCGTTGTTTTACCATGAGTCCAAGCAATTCTGATCCGGATCATAACAAAGTAACACACCCTTAGTGAGTGGTAATTGATCTCATGCAAAAAGGAGTACAGAAGATTTACATTCATCATTCTTTGCATCGTCTCGCTCTATCTCCTCCAGGACATTGGCCAATACCTTACATTTTGGGCTGTCTTCTAGAATTAGTTCCACTGATAACAAAAGGGAAAAGATCAGACTTACAAGAAAAGCAGTCAATGAGATTGTACACTTAGGACCACGGGTACCTATCATCTTTCTTGACTAGTCGTGGCTACGCTAAGCGATTCGAATCGGGGAATTTACTGTGTCTTTTCTTCTAAGTGTAAAATAAAGAGCTGATTTCCAGACACGTAGAAGAAGATTCAATGGCACTGTGTTATTTCCACACATAAGAAACTTCACTCGATACTGTCTCTCTCCAACCGGGTATATAAATGGGTACCATTATTACATTCTAATGGGTGACGATTATTACAGCACAACTACATCGTGAGACAAACGAAAAATGTTATGTAATATTAAATCCCCTTTTTATATGGAGAAATGTTGTCCTGGCTGGAAAGGTCACCTCCCTACCCGAGCTACCCTGGTAGAGATAATACACAAAAACACACAAGGATAGCTACAAACAGTAAAAATATATCTTGTGTTTGTAACAACACTCTTGTAAATAGGGCTTAATCAGCGGTTAGCTGGTAACAGTTAGACCCATGAAAATGTAGACCCTGGTAGTTTCCTAAATTTTCTTTAAAAAAGCGGCGAACCATTTACATGAGAAAAAAAGTTAGCTCTGCTAGAAGGTTAAGGCACGGTTCAAACGTCGAACTTCACATGTGCCGAATCTAATGCAAATTGTTTTCCCTCATTTGAATTAGATTCGGCACATGTAAAGTTCGACGTTTGAACCGGGCCTTACCCGCCTGGCAGTGTCACCCTCTTTCGAAGGTAGGGTGACCTTCCTAGCTAAGTCAATTTTTTCCCATGCAGAGAGTTTAGCTCGCCTTGTCGGGTCAACTCCGTCACGGGTTTGCTACAGGGGGGCATGCGCGATGAAAAGTTTCCTCAGATCCGCCATTTTGATTTTGTAAAAGTCTTGTCCTAGTCTTAAACGGCCAGCTTTTAACTCGGTCACACGAGTCCACTCGTTGTCAAGTTAAAAATGACTCGACTTGGAGGGTGATCCTCTTACCTGAAACAACGTTTCTCAATATAAACAGGGCGTTACTCACCTTCTCTTTCCTTTCCACAATCGGAGCTGAAAAACACCAAAGGAATTATTATCAGTAGACTTGTGGTTCAATGGAATCAACTATTACACGGCAGTAGACCAAAAGTATGAGTTTCTTATAATTCAACTACTCAATTCACAGAAAACGAGGACGAATATTCTAATTTTAGTTGAAATCAATTGTAGCAAACAACTTTCAATTTTACACCACTGAGAACGTTGATTTCTCAACCAGTTTCAAATGAATGTATAAATATATGAAAATTTCATACACGTGCACTGCGGTAGAAAGGTATTTAATAAATGAAAGATCCTCGCAGTTATGTAAGCAACATAGTCAGTTATCAAGATAAGACCTGAAAAAATTCAGGCTTGAACGGGATTCGAACCCATAACCTTGCGATACGCGCTAACCAACTAACTCAAGCCAACTGGGAGCTGGTCATTTGGGAGTTCGTACTGTAACTGTAGAAGATGAAGAAATGAATGTACATATATATATGAAATTTCAGTTTCAAGGTTTCAGTTTTCAAATGCATTGCCGTCCCAAGGGCGGGCGTTTTCGCTACTCGCTATCTATCACAGCCGGAATAGATGGTGAGTACGTTAGCCAATCAGATCGCAGGATGTTTTATAGAATGCAAGTTGGTTTCTTCTAAGACTTCATCAGAACCATAACCGTAAAAATAATATACATGAAAAAATTACTCGACTGTGGTTGACTGACAACACTGCAGTTCCAGTGTAACACCAGTGCAAAAACTGTAATACCAATGCAAAAAGTGGAACACCAGTGCAAACTAAAAATCAAACTTTTTTCATGTATAATTATTAACAAGTAATCATACTGTTTTCTTGTTCAAAAACTCACTTACGCAAATAGATCGCAAATAGAACTAACTATGGAATAACCATTACTAATCCAAGTACGAATATGTGTATGGTAAATAAAGTACAGTGCCAGAACGATACAAACATCATGTACATGAAAATAGACCACAATGAAAAAGCCAGAGGTACAGTGTAAGTTCGAATACTGGTGGAAGGTGTATATGTTGTAGCTCAATTTTTTCCCTGGTTCAAATTTTATTTTCCTTTGTTCTTTGGTATGGTAATGTATGATAATGAGTTTGAAACAAAGGAAAATTAAATTTGAACCAAGGAAAAAATTGAACTACAACATATATAACTCTAAGCTCACCTTTTTATTTCATCTTTTTCGCTTGGGTTTTCTTTCCTAGGCTTCTTGATTTTTGTCTCTTTGTAATCAAGGACCCTCTCTCTTGCATGCTGTTACGTTAAAGAGATGAAGAGATGACAACCATAGTCAACAATAGTGAAATGAGAACGATCGAAAGTTACACAATAAACCTTGCACGTAGCATAAGTCAGACCACATCAGTCTGTTTTGCAGTGTTGCATCCAGAGCGCGTCATTGCGTCCTGGGACTCAATACTTTTCATTTGGACCCCCTAAAATACTAAGAAGGGGTCCCTGTGGACGCACAAATATTATGCTTGAAATATATGCACATTTCTAAATTGAAAGCATATAAACCATGCACTTATTATATTTATCTTAACAATGCCACTATTTTTCACATACTCAACGTTGATTGATCCATCAAGAAAATGCATCACAAAGAGAGAATTCTGGTTGGTGTATTTTTATTTTAAGCATCAGTATGACTTGAAGGAAAAACGTTTTCGCGCAATTTTCAAATCCTGAAGATAACGGAGTCAACGTTGTTCAGTAAACAAACTACAGTAGCGTAAAGCGAAAAGCCAATGAAGTAAGTTCTGAATCAATCACTGAAATCAAAGTCTGCAAGTCATTTTGCCACCAATGGCTCAGCGATTTCAAGTGGCTCGAGTTCAAAGAGGGTAAAATGTTTGTTCCACTTGTATCGACGCGAAGAAAAACAATCCGCTTGCGACGTGCGAAACAACGAACTTCCGACGATGAACACTGGAGCGTCATGCCTTCTGATGCACAGTTACTACCGATGACGGATTTTCGCGTTCATTCGCTCCGTCTTTTTTGAGTTCTGACTTCTCATAACAAAAGCTTTTTAGTTTGAGGGAGCCGTAGCGTCACGCGGAGGTGAACGAAGAAACATTTACTCGGCCCAGTAATCGCAGTTTTCAAAATAGCGGACACCAACAATGCGATTTTTCACTCTTGTCTTCATCATCAAATTAAGAGGTGATTGAAATCAATATTTATGATAGGACCCCCAAAATTCTGGTATGGAACCCCAAATATTTGTCCAAGGAGTCCAGAGGACCCCTACCCAGCAAAATCTTAATGCAACACTGGTTTTGTAAAGCATAAACATATTCAAGAATATCTAAACTACTAGTCCTTGGTAAGAGAGCAAAATGGAAAAGGATCAGAAAGTGCAAAAAGCGATATTTTTTGTTCAAGGTTTAACTTCGAGTCTTGGCGAAAAAACACTGAAAAGGAGCGTTGCACCTTAAACCTTCACCTCCTAGATTTGAGAACGAATTCTCCTTAACAAGTCCCATACACTTCCATCTAAATTATCTGGGAGACTTTTCTGTTTGATCATTTCAACATCAATGTCGGTAAGTTTCCTCTTAATCAAGTCTGGGAGTGAAAGGGCTTACGTTCTCTATTATATCGGCAGCTATCATTGGAAATTACTGACTCAAGGTGTCTTATGGCGGTCTTTCGTCTCCGGTGTCACGTCTTATCTCTGTCAAATACTGTACTTTCCTGCTTCGTCACTTTCTCAACACTGTAATAGAGGTGGATCTCTATCTAGCGGCCAATTTCAAAAGTCCCGAATTACATAAAAGATGGTGAACGCGACGATGTAAAAAATTTTCGTCCAATTTCTGTGTTACCTATTATGTCCAAAATTATTGAGAAGCACGTACATAAACACCTTTACACATATATGAGTCAGAATAGCTTGTTGTATAGTAAACAATCTGGTTTTTGATGTCATCACAGCACTGAAACAGCGCTTATAAAGATCATTGATCAGTTGCTGCCGGTTTGAACTTGATAACAATCGTGTAACTGGCATGGCAACGGTAGACTGCCAAAAAGCTTTTGACATGCTTGAACATTCTCTGCTTTTATTAAAGCTGAAGATCTATGGCTTTTATGAAAATGCTATTGCTTGGACAAAGTCATATCTGCATCAAAGGAAACAGTGTGTTCAGTTGTCTGGAGCAAGATCAACTATGAGAGAAATCTGCCATGGGATTCCACAAGGGTCCATATTGGGGCCTCTATTATTTATAATCTTCATAAATGACCTTCCCTTACACATTGGTAATGCTGAGCTGGATTTGTATGCAGACGATACCACTATATCGAAGTCAGCTGATTAAGAACTACATCAGCTAATAAAATCCTTGGAGGAATCTGTTGTCAATGTTCAAGATTGGGCTGCTGGTAATAAGATGCCATTGAATGAAAAAAGACAAAGTTTCTACTAATGACTGGGAAACGTCTGGCTTCTATGATTGGTGAACAGAATCCACCAGAACCGCGAGACATTAAGCGAGTTTCAAGTACACAGTTACGTGGTTTAGTTGTTGATGATACACTTAGTTTTAATGAACATATTGATTACATTTGTGGAAAGCTTGCGAAACGTAGTGGAATACTAAAGAGGATCAGAAACTGTTTGTCAGTTAATCAAGGGCAATAATACTATAACGCTATTATTAACCCTGTTATGATGTATGGATCTATTACAAGGTCTATTTGTAGTAAAGCAAATCTAACTAGGGTATTACCTATGAAAAAAAGGGCCGCAAGGGTGATTTTAGATTCCTCAAGACTATCACCGTCAGTTGAACTTTTTAATAAGTTGGGATGGCTTCCTTTCTATGAAGAAATTAAAGTGAGTAAATGTAGTTTGATTTATAATCTTGTAAACGGTGAAGTTCCATCATATATTTTTGAAGCGTTAAAGTTGAATAGCCAAATGCATGCTACAAATACCAGACATGCAAATTTAAATTTGATTTGTCCTAAGGTTAACAGGAAAACTGAGGGTGGCAAAATGTTCTCTGTTACAGTGGCTCAACTTTGGAATAGTTTATCATTAAATTTAAGAAGGCAGGCATCAGCTAGCTTGTTTAGAAGAAAATTTGAAAAGTTGTTATTAGATGAACAAAAATTTTTAGTACATCTTTGTCCGTGATTTGTAATTTATTAGCTTTTATATACTTTTTTAGGTCTGTATTATTACGTATTTAGTCGATTTTTAGGGTGTCTATAAATTTTAATCTGTATTTCGTGAGGGCTACAAGTTTGTTAGTACTTTTGTACTATTATGTACCACCCTCATTAAATAAAGCCGTTACTTACTTACATGTCAGTTAAATAAAGTATTGGGTACCTCTGCTAAGCGGCCGTAGCCACCTTTTTTCTCACTTAATCTGACCATTGTAACCAATAAAAAAATCGTTACCTTCCCCTTCCTTCTCAACTAATTTTAAACTCTATCACGTGGCCAACCTTTATTAATTATTATTAATATTAATAATATCATTTAATATTATTTATTAATACCACCCGAGGGTGGCCGCTCAACAGAGGTCCACCTATAGTTGACAATAGAATTTGTAAGCTCTGTCCAAACGGGAAATGTTTGGCGACCAAACATCACCAACACGGTGTGATGACCAAACAGGCTGATGCTGAACTGAGTTAAAACAGTCATGTTTGATTAAACACAGATCAAACTCCACAAGCAAAAAACTATGGGTCATAGTAAGGTAAGGGACCGATAAGTGGTGTTGTCTTTCTGGATCTCAAAATTGCCTTTGACTCGGAAGATCAAGAACTCTTACTAAATTAGAATACACTGGCATTCATTCCAACACTTTAGAGTGGTTTAAGTCCTATTTATCGAGTAAGCAGTGTATGTTAACGGAACACTTTCGGAGAGAGCTTTTTAAAATGTGGAATCCCACAAGGCTCGATTCTTGGACCACTCCTTTTTCTGATTTATGTAAATGATCTCAGTGATTACTGATTATGCTACCGCAAGAATGAACGCGGACAATACCAATATGACTTTTGCGGCTTGTATTCTTGAACTACAACATGGTATGAACGTTGACTTACAACATTTGCAACAATGGCTCATAGAAAATAAATTGACTTTGAATGTTCTTGAAACAGAGTACATGGTAGTTGGGTCAAGACAACTTTCACCCAAGGACTCGATCTTGCTATAAATGGCGTCACACTTAAAAGAGTAAATGGTAGTGAATGTTTGGGCGTTGAATTAGATGAATTCCTGACATGGGGATCTCACATTTCAAGTGTTTGTAAAAAAGTCTCTTCTGGTACAGGCAGCATAAGAAAGATTAAGACACGCGTGTTTTATCTATTTCTAAAGCAAAACTGAAAACGTTTTTGAACGATCTTAGCTAATTTCATCTTTGAATTTTAACTTTTTAACTAATACGAACTCTTTTTACTCTTATTTATTTTAGCTTGTAGTAATGATTAGGTAATTCTTACTGTCATTTTTAGGTGATTTTTATTCAGGATGGCTCCACTGAAAATCGTCTTTGGCGAGTTGGATTCCCTCACTAAATATTACTACTATTATTATTATTATTATTATGATTATGATTATTATTAAGCCCTTTATCCCTTCTTCCAGTTTGACTCCTGTCTATTAGTGTATACTTTGATTATTGTAGCATTATATGCGATGACATCAGCGACCACCTCATGACAAAACTTCAGCTATTGCAAAATCGTGCCGCGAGAATTATCACAGGGGCGCATTATATGACGCCCAGAGATCATTTGTTGAACAAGCTTGGTTGGTCTAATCGAAGAGATAGGAGAAAGAAACAAAACGTTCTAATGATGTTCAAAATTGTGAATGATATGATCCCAGTTTATCTAAAGGAAATATGTTCGAGAAAAAATGGGTCCTCTGTATATAATCTTAGAACATCAAAATGGAACTTAGCCTTACCAGCTTCAAGAACTGATATTTATCGGAACAGCTTTGCCTACACTGGGGTAAAGGGGGTAAAGTTATGGAATGCTTTACCTAACGATATGAAGTGCACGAAGTCCATCAGAGGTTTCAAGAATAAGTTAGATCTCAGTCTTTCTATCGAACTTTAACCGAAGTTTGAATACAGTCTTGATTTATTTCTTTAGTAAATATTCTATTCAATAATTTAATTGTATTGGTAGGATTGTACATAACTTTAGTGTGTTTTTAATGATTCATGGCTTTTGTGAAAAGCAAAAATGCGGTGACTGAACAAAATTACCGTGATTAAAAACCGTTTTCTATTGTATTGTATTGTATTGTATTGTATTCTATTCTATTCTATCTATTCCATCTATTCTATCTATTTTATCTATTCTATCTATCTAATATCTATCTATCTATCTATCTACCTCTATCTAATCTATCATGTAATCTACTGCATCTCTCTCTCTCTCTCTCTCTCTCTCTCTCTCTCTCTCTCTCTCTCTCTCTCTCTCTCTCTCTCTCTCTCTCTCTCTCTCTCTCTCTCTCTCTCTCTGTACAGGAATCTTACCACGAATAATGAATCTGCAGCATCCATAAACATCCACAATGAGTGATTCTTGACGTCACGTTGGCTGGCCCTGAAATAATTTCGTTTTGGAGGTGAAACACACTCCACTTGATTACAAACAGATTACGTTGGCACCATCACAAACAGGGAGCTTAAGCACGCGCGTTTTTGAGACGCGGACGGCAACAGGAAGTGAGCTGTTTCCCTTTTAATTCGTCTTCACACAACCACATTTACATTAATTAGTATCTTTTCTCCATTAGAGATGATCACTATAAAAATCTGGGAGATACCACTGTCCTGGCACGTGGAATGTTCTCTTCCGGTTGCCGTCCGCGCCTCAAAAACGCGCTTGCTTAAGTTCCCTAAATTACAAAATCCCACGCATGCATTTGACTGATGTTATCACTTTGCAGTTAGATTTTACTTTTTAGATAAAGATCATGACTGCAAATATAAAGTGAAATGAAACATTGCTATTTAAAAGAAAAGATTTCAAAATAAAACGTTCGACAGTACTTTGAGTTTGAAAAAAATAAAACAGTTGCAATTTGCGTCTTCGTTTTTTCTTTCTATTGCGCTTTCTTTGAATTGGGGGGAAAGGGGGGGGGGGGGGGGGAGGGGGTAAACTTTTCCTGACACTCAAACTATAATATTTACTCCAAAATAGATCATGTCCTTACCAATATTTCAGGATTTGTCTGTTAACTTATTCGAGAACGGGCTTAAATCTTTCCCTACCAAGATCTGAATAGCAATTCTCTTGAACGAGTGCCATACACTTCGCCAATAGTTGAGATAATCTAGTGTTAAATCAACTGTGACCTTCCATGGGAAAACGTACACTAACGCCTAGCCGTTTAACGGCTAAAAACTTACGGATAGTTAACGGATACCTAACCGCTTTCAAGACTGTTAACGTCTTGTCCCAACACTCTAACGTTTCTCATTAACCTCTGGTTGATATTGTGACCAATTCTCAGCACCCATTTTCTTTGTATTGTATTCATATTGAAACGAGAAGTTGTGTATTGATCATATCTGGGAGTGAAAGGGTTAACAAAGAAAAAGTGGCAAAAACAGTGCTACTTCGTCTACTCTGTATTTTCTTGTTTTGATTAAATACAATAACGCAAGCAAAATAACTCCAGGAATGACTTAAATAATCTAAATTACAACAAAAAATAATAAAATCAATAATAATGCCAATTTTGAACTGCTATCGTTACTGTAGTTCATAATTACCTCGCATTCCATCCAAGATGGGTATTTATTTGAAAGTTGCACCTATTGTTTACTGTTTTTGCAGATAAGTGTGGTGCTTTTGCGGGGCAACCGGCCCGAATCAAGTATACACGTACTGTTCTTTCTCCTTTGCTATTTTGAATTCACTTTATACTGTTTGTCATCACTGAAACGTACCTCAGAGATTCCAGGAAGTTGTAGAATGTTACACAGTCATATTGGGTCAGATACCTGGTAAGCAGAAGGTGTTTTCATTAATTAGATCGACTTACTATAACACATAAAATATTGCCAGTCACTGATACGTAGATTTAAATAAATAAATTAATAATTAAAACACAATTCGTGCTAAATACATTAAGACTACATGAAGGGTGCCCGGACTGACGGACGCCACGTCAAAACCCAAATTTCTTGGATTCATATATAAACAAATTTCCTTGGACACGGTGCTCCGATGCGCGCGAAGACAGCGCGGGATTTCCCCTATTAATTTACTACCAGGCTAGAATATTTCCCTCGGTTTCTCCAACCTCCTGCTAAACTCGAACCAATTTTCGTTTCCCTTGGAGGTTCGAGAAATCGGGATACTACTAAACCATTAACACTGTACTTGCTCTTCGAATATAGTGATAAAATTGAAGATTTGACCTGAGCAAAAAGAAAAAAGATTTGGAGAAAGAACGATTACACCTACAAAAGAACAGGCTTTAAGGGACCAATGACCTCCCTGTTGCCGGTGCGATGCTCTGCCAGCTGAGGAATGGTGCCATTAGCGCAAGGAGCTGGCCAATTGCGGGCTTCATATAAGCCAAGTCTTAAACAGGTGAAAAGAACTTACACCTTCCTTACAGTGTATAAATATACATCAGCAAACACAATGGCTTAGAGAATAACAACATCAAAAAGACTTTTTAATACTTACAACAGAATCAACCTCAGTACTTTCAAATCGGACACCAGCTGTTTTGTTTTATTTCCCTGAAAAATGAATTACACACAACTATATCTACCATAATTCCTAATTCTCTAGTTTCCCATTAGTTGGAGGGAAATGCTTCAATCGGGCAGGGGCAGGTGTTATTATTGTGTTCCAGCATTTTGGGACGGTAAGAGAAGAGAGACACTGGGAACAAGGTTATAGGGTGCCATTTCAGGCCTTGATAAATGACTAAAATCTCAACAGTTCAGACTTTGTGTCATCTTACGTTGGTATAATTCATATTATCAACTCTTTTAAAAACCTTTTTTCTATGTATTTCAAGTTATCTTTGCTAAAAACCAAATTGAATGAGCCTTCTTTTAACGCGATCGCTTAACGCACTGGTGTTCGCACAGTTTTCTCAACACGCTTATCGGTGCGAATGGAATGTGCGTTCATGTTCGCTTAATTCTGAGTGGTACTGTAGCTACAAGCTAACAGTTATTTTATATTCCTAGACTTTCACTAAGCTAAATAGGAACTGCCAATGGTTAATTCTTGGTCACGTGGCCTTGATCAAATTCAAATGTATCCCGAGCCGGGGATAAAACTCAGAAACTGCAGCCCGCTCAGGATACAAAAACACGTGATCAACGCATGACGGAAGACAGCGGAATAGAAAGCAGAAAAAACGCTGTAAGATTTTACTTCCGTGTATAAGCACAACATCACAAACAAGAGACTCAAGCTGAAAAGCAACTTGTTCCGAAGTTATTGAACTTCCAGAGTCTACAGACTACATGTTTGTCAGATTTCAGGTATTTTGTAAATAATTCATTCGGCGTTCTAAAGAATTAAATTTCTGTTCTTACAAGTTCTGACCTTCCTTGATTCATTGTTTATTCTACGTCGCTGTTAAAGTGAAAGTCTAGGGATATACAAGACACTTAATGCCAGGTTCATTTGGTAAACCAGTTAGTTTTTTTTTTTTCCATCAACCCCGGATGTGCACCCTGACTTCGTCTCGGGAAACGCACACCTGGTCTCTCGGGAACTGTTTTCCTCGGGACCTGACATTTCATTTCATTTTACTCATTTCTCCAAACCACAGCAGATGATAACACAAAATTAGATATATGTGAAAAAGTAAGAACCAGTTGCAAGTAAATTTACAAAGGAAAAAAAACGCAGAATACATAATTACTATGTACACTTAAATTAAATCACATTGTATATAGGAAGGAGAGGAAATTATATGTATGCTGTACCATAGACGTGTAAAATGTTAATGTAAGGGGTACCTACTAAATTAACTCCTAGGATAAAAATTAATGCTGAACGCGGTGTGGTTACACCTTGTGAACACCACTCTCCCCTCCCTTACTCTCCCCTCCCTTACTCGATCTCCCCTCCCTTACTCTCCCCTCCCTTATCCCCTGTTATTGAGTGGAAGGAGACAAATTTCCTTAGTGTTGCTCTATTCTACTGTCCTTACCAGTTGGTGCCAAATAGGGTTTAACTGGCCCTTCAGAACTTTATCAAAAGACTTGCTAATACTGTCCTCTACGGTCAGTTCATCAGTATCAAGCTAACAGAACAATTAAACAGAGATTTGCATCTAAAATAAGAGTTCTTCAGTTTTTAGTCTTCTGTATAGAGGCATTTAGAAACTAAGTTATAGAAGCTGGTCAGAAGTCTGTAGACTAGTGGGTAGGGAATTTGCAGTCAATGAATTGTAAAAGATAATCACAGGCACAATTGTGTCGGCAATCACCGGCCAGCACAAATGAAGTAATAAAATCAATCATTCCTGTATTGAGTGGCCAAAGTTCAACCATTATACCGGTATGTATATCCTTATTTACAATGCCTGCAACACGTAAGGAAGGATGCATTATGTAGAAGGGTAATTATAAATGTGATTTATTATACAAATAAATTCATGCATTTTTTCCCACCACACAAGCGTTATATTTCTATTTATTGCATAAACACCAGTGAAATACCAGGTGAGCTTTAATGTAGAAACATGATATTTTCACACCTGAAAATGAAATGACTTGCTATTTCACATGTGAAAATAACACCACTGCTATGGGTAAACAAAAAGCTTTACATGACCCATCCGACCCTGCTCACACAATCCCAAAGAAAACTATAGTAAAAGCTGATGTGTGTAGGGGCAGATGGGTTGATGTGAACCAGTCTTGAAAATGCTGTCTGGCCTAAGTGCACTTTTTGATAAATGACAAATTTCTTGTTCCAACTCCAAAAAAATAAAACAAAGGAAAAGTTTTTGTTGTACAACCTTTTTTTTTTGCTATTTTTCCCACACTCTCCTCACTATTGCTTCGTATTTCGAATGAACACATTCATTCTCGTTCATGACTCACAGACCACACGGTGCTCAGTCCATACGTCATGACCTCAAGCCAAATATTTTCCAGTCCGACCCTCCCACTCAGTCAATAACAACATTATCTGCACTGTATTGTTTTCATCAATACCTACATAAACCCTCACCTACTTCACCCTGAAGCAACAGGAGCGGTAGGTACTTACAGTAGGATTTGCTCTTTTGAGTTCTTTCAGGCAGGAGTTGATCAAATCCAACACAGCCATTTGAATCGCCAGCATTGAGGGAGTCAAATGAAGATGAAGTTCCACAACTTCTGGCTTTGTATAAAGAACATAACAGAGCTTGTGAATAGGTTAAAAAAAAAAACAATGAAACTGCTACATTCTAGAACATGTTGCACACTACCATTTGTGGGTTAATAATAATAATAACAATAATAATAATGATGATGATATGATGACGATAATAATAGCAATATTTGTTACTTGCCTTGTGCATGTACATGTATATGTACTTTTATTTTCCACGCGAAGGTTGTCCAATACTCTGACAAATTTATTTATGCATTGCATTGCATTGTGTTATATGGCCATATCAATAGTTCACCAATGCATTCTAGAACAACACAATACAACACAGTGCATTTTAATACAATGCTGTGCATAAATTTGTCAGACTATTTGACAAGTATGTTCCACATTTTGGAAAATTTCTTTGGAATTAAGTGGCACTCTGTGCATGCTTCACTCTCAAAGTGCATGTTTTGCAAAATGGAAGCATGTGGCATTCATTACACTACATGAATTAATCATTCCATCCTTCTTTACGAACAAACTCAGTCTTGGTTGTACTGTAATTAGATTTCACTACCATTATACTACACTGTATTGTTTTGATAAACTTAGCACGAACCTTGTGTTTTTCCAGGAAGGCAGAAATCGTTGCATGGAACCTACAGTAGCAACAGAAAAGCAAAACAGCAAAAGCAGAAATCACCATCAACGTTTGTGCTGAATCAGTTATACAGCAATAACTTTGAAAAATTGGTTCACAGTATGGGCAAGGATCCAGTACTAAATGGTCTAGTATACTCCATTTAAACTTTATGTAATGTGTGCATTGAAATGAAAAGAAAGCTATATGAACATTAATTTTACTAAAATGTTACCTATCTACCACAAAGTAATTTACCGGTAAATTTTAGTGATTAAAGTAATTTCTTGTTTTTGTCAATTACTATCACTTGTAAGATACAATTACGATGCTGTGAGTTGAAAAGGACAATATACACTGTACAGGTTTCCTTTGACAACTACAAGCCAACAAGAATGTTGCTGCTATGTTACAACAGTACTACTAAATAATTATTTTGCACCAAGACCTAAAAAAACAGTGATTCACAAATTTGACTTAAATAATAACATTTCAAAAATATTAATATGTATATTTAGTTGAATATACCTAACCTTGGCCAGAGGTAGAGTTTCCCCACAAAGAGATTTCTCATCACTTTCTCTACTTGAAAGAAGCCAGTAACAAAAGCTTGAGGATGATCAGAAAAGGCTTTAATAAACCCTGTCTGAAGGAAAGAAGACATGACTTAACTTTATAATTATAATTATCTTGCAAAAAAGTTAGCTAGATTATCTTATAAAAAAGGATGTGAGCCTTGCTATCTCAAACTTGGTTATCTCAAACTTCCACTAACTCAAGCTATTTTTGTTACCCTTGAGAGTTTGAGATAGCAGGGTTCAAGTCAAAAGTCTATAAAAATTTATCTCTAACAACAATATTTTAAACCATGAAAATGATGGCTCATGAAATAAAGTAAAAATAAAGAACCATTCATCACATGTACAAAAGGAGCTTTACAGCCTTGCCCAAGCACCCCTGAAGAAGACAATACACAGAAGTGTAATGACATTAATTGATCATTGCAGTTATGTACACAACTTAAGCAGCTGTGAAATTTAAGCCTGAAAAAAACTCAGGCCTGAACGGGATTCAAACCCTGATAATGACCTCTGCGACACCGGAGCAGTGCTCTACCAACTGAGCCATCAAGCCAACTGGGAGCTGGTCATATTGTAATTTCGTAACATACCCGTAGATGGAGAAGAATGATACAAATGAATATATTCATTTGTACCAATACACAGAAGTGTCAAGAAGTCAGGCTGGTGAATTGTAACTTGTTAAGTTACGTTTATTGTTTTAACCCAGCACTGCATCAAACTACAGTTGAACTTTGATTATTAAGACTAATTGCACATTGTACAAAAATTAATGTAATCGAGAGTCCACACAATCAAAATTGAGTATTAATGAGACAGAAATGTATACAACGGAGATCAAGGAAACAGACTGTCATAGTGAATAGATCATACTCAATAAAATTATAGCCGAGTTATGCTCCTGGGGGGGTATTTTAGGAATTTCTGGAACCCTTAGCCTATATCAGAGCTGGTTCAGCTGAATTTTACTACCTTATACTAGAGTAAACCTCCCAAATCACTCCTATCCTAAAGTAGTTGTTTTCTAGAAACTGACATCACTAGCACAGTCTAGTCAAAACAAAACCTTATGTAGACCACAATCATTTCTATTACAAAAAAAGATTTATTTATACTTGTTCAGTTTTTTTTCCATCAAGATCTAAATTTCAGGTTAACCTGAATAAAGAACCGTGATGAGTGTTGCTTTTTAGGTACAACAGCATCCCAATTTTTGACAGTTAATAAAAACCAGTAGTGTTTTATAATAGTCACCTATCGATGCTGTTGAGGCTGAGTTACAAAAATCTGAACTTGATGATTTCATTTTTTTTTATATTGCTGAGTGGTAATTTCTGGTTTCCTTAGTTCATGAAAAATGATACCCTATTCTAGACCCAAGCGCTCTGATTTATATACCCTATGTTAGAGAAAACTGCTTGAAAACCATACCCTTCACAGCGGCAAATACCGTATTCGCACGTGTATAGGCCGCACTTTTTTTTCAAATAAATTTTGTGCAAAATGGGGGTGCGGCCTATACACAGTATAACTAAAATCTTCATATGATTTAGTGAAAGCCCCTTTAAAGTTGTCACGTAATTCTTCATACAACACAAGTGTATAGGCTTGGGCAGATATGGAGCTTTGATATTTTAGTCAATCGCTGCTGAAACGAACATTTTGAAGCCTGAAAGCATCCGTCAGATCATTGAACCTCGCTGAGATATAAATCATTGAATCTGGAGGCTTTAAATATTTCTCATAACCGAGAAATGATCCACGTATGTAGAATCTAACAGAACACGTGTACAAGTAGCGATCGCATGTCTTGCCTGCGACTTGCTTAGAAATAGATTTGAGATTCAACATGGGCTTTTTCTAACTGATAATTACATTTAATTACAACTTAGCTTGGTTTCCAATGAAAACATAGTCCAAGAACATCAAACACTACATAGAAAACACAGCATAAACCCTCGTGCGAGTTGACACAATCCGCCGCCATCTTTGATTCATTCAGCAACCTTAGCAACCGATAACAATTGTGCGTGAACGAAACGAATGTCTTGAAGTTTGATCCCTGCACCTCATTGAGTCAATAAATCCTTCAGAGACAATCTGAGGGGTCTCACTGTTTCTCATAACAAAGAAATGATTCACGCGTGTGGAATTGCCAGAATCTCCGTTAACATATCTGTGACAACGCGAGTACAAGTACACCAAAGTAGCGATCGCATGTCTCGTATGCTTATGTTTTATATTAAATTTGAGATTAAACATTGATTTTTCTGTCAAATAATTTATCAGTTATGTGTACTTACATCTGAGCTTTGTTTCTAACGAAAACAAAGTCTGAGAACAACAAACACTGCATAAGAAACGCAACGTGAACTTTCGTACGATCGAGTTGACACAGTTTTGTTTGTTCGATCAATTGCATTCTGTGTTAGATTATTTATCGCGATGAATTTCGTCATATAATCAAATAACAATATCTTGATGGTACTCGGCACTCGCCAGGCCTTTGCGTTTTTAAGAACGCATGAATTTTTTTTTTCAAGAAATATGGCAAAACTCGGGGTGCGGCTTATACACGAGTGCGGCCTATACACGTGCGAATACGGTACCTATCTATGGCTGTACCCCCCTCTCCCCCCCCCCCGGGTTATGCTATGATGATTTTTAAACTTTTCTTACCAACCGACTGATGTTTCAAATCATTTGCAATCATCTGACACAACAGTGCAAAGAAAGGTATTGCCTTACCAATGTAAAATTGTATTAATATTCATGACAATAACAGACTAGAGAAAGAAGCCTGGATAATCAAAAAGTCTGGGTAATCTAGGTTTGAATGTACGTCTAACACTTCATGATAATTATTCTAAAATTCCCCAATTACCACTCACCCCTTCCTGGTTTGTAATATTTTGTAAAATTAATTTGGAATACCATCAAGATATTTCAGGTAGGTCATATATCATTACCTCTTATACTACTTTATACACTAATAACATTTTGGATAAGAAACTTACAAGTCTAGGCCTGGAACCAAAAAATTTCTTGTCTTTTCAGGGCTGTCAAAAAGTTTGAAAGTAAACATCTAGACAATTGAGCACCAAAGGGGATCTTGGGGCATTCCAAGCAGAGTAACCAGCCAATATAACGAAGTAGGCGACAATTTTCGTCAGCAGCTGGCTACTTTTGACAACCCTATACTAGCGTAGATTTTGTTTGACTATTTTGACCCCAAAATATTGACCATAAATTTATAGTTATGTATTAGAGTTTCAGTACTGGTATTATTTTATAACTGAAAAACTAACTATTTAAAACTATGTATGCAAACAACAAAAATTACCCATTAATTTAACTACCTTGTTATTTTCCCGGTAAAGTCTTAGGATGAAAGCCTCTTGGCATGATTCAATAATTCTGTAGTAGGTAAAAAAGACATGTTATACAGACAGGTTGAAGTGGGGCTATCAAAAAACCGCCAAACGACTTAACAGTGCACCAGTAGTACTGTATAAATACCAAGTTATAAACTGGCTTTACTATAATGACAAATATTTCAATACATTCTGGCAACTATAAGTATGTTGTTGTGTTCGTGACACATTCATTTAAAATTAGACCGCCATTTGATATCTTAGCGTCCTTTTCTCAGCACGTGCTCGGTAGCTCGAATCAATCCTCTTTGTTCGGAGCGTACGCCTACCAGATGTAAGTTTTTTCGCTTTTTTCTTCTCGTTATTTCCATGCCATGTTTTCAATTTTTAAGTATAAGATGTTCTTTTAATTATTGTAATCATTTATTTTAGTTTTCACCGTGTGTGATCCAATAAACCTATTGCGTAGCACACTGGTTGTCACTAGCGTCTCCATTCGATTTGAAACATCGCCCCGGGGACGCAACAGTGAAAAATCTGGCATTGTACGGAGTGTAAGTTGGAGTTGCCGGTGACTATAACCACTGGAGATCGCGATCGGACGACCCGATTGACCGAAACAGCAGCACGATTGTCTAGAGTAAAGGAGTACAAGAAGCGAGCGATCGTCTGTTTACATGGAAGGATTCCTACTGTAAAATGAGTCTCACAACGCACAGAGCGAAAGAAATCTTGACCGATACAAAACGCCAACGTTTCCTCTCACGGAAAGCCCTACAAAACGCCGTCGACGGTAAAAGACAAGAAGTAGACAGGAATGCACGAGCCCTCCAGGAGTTATATGGCTCTTTAAAGACGGACAGGGGAAAATTAAGCAGCGAAGGGCTACAAGCGATACGCACCGCCTCCGACCGATATAAGCGATCAATCGACGAACTCGGCGAACTTTTTCAGCAAGATAACTGGGGGGATTACACCGAAGAAGCGCGGATTACGAACGAATTCAGCATCTTAGAGCGTGCACGAGCGCTCACCGAAGAAAATATTCACCTCGACGATAAAGCGTCTCAGGTTTCTAAAGGGACAAAGTGCACCTCTGTCTCCCGCGCATCGTCGTCTTCAAGCGTGGCGAGACAAAGAGCCTTAGCCGAAGCAGCCGCAGCTCGGAAGCAAGCCGAATACGACAGAATGATCGTCGAAAAGGAAACTGCAAGAAGACTGCAGGAGGCAGACGAGAAACGACGTCAAGAAGAGCAACGAGCACGACACGACCGTGAAGTAGCCTATATGAAGGCAGAGAGAGCCGAAGCTATCGCCAACGCGAAATTACAGGCACTCGACGACGCCATAAGAGCAGACGAAGACCCAGCAGAGGTCGGTCTTCAGGAAATTAAAGATCCCGCTGAAATCACAGACCGCGTTGAATCATGGGTACGGAACCAACGAGCTGCTTCAGCTGCAGTCGAACCACACCCCCTAGAGAAGCAACAGCCACCGACAGACGGTCAGCACTCCCTCGGACACCAGCAGCAAAGGCTTCCAGTACTCCCCAAAGAAGCTGAATCTCCCCTGCAGCAGAACACGTACGGAGACCCAGCTGCGGTGAACACCAACACCCCTGTAGCGATATCTCAACAAGGCATACGAAAATGGCCAATCGTCACTTCTACCCCTAGGGAAGACTACAGCCTCTTCGAAACATTTGCAGCAACGAATCAGCGGTTGGTGGCAGAAATCTCGAGACAGAACCTCCCAAAGTGTCACCCGGACACCTTCGGTGGCGACGTAACTCTCTTTCATCCCTGGAAACAATCCTTCAAGGCCATGGTTGCAGACGCAGATGTCTCAGCACCTCAGGAGATGAACTATCTCAGAAATTTCACCACCGGACCAGCACAGGAAGTGGTAGACAACTTCCGCCGTAGGCAGCACGAGGATCCGGCTAAAGTCCTTAAATGCCTCTGGGAAGAGCTTGAGACACGCTTCGGGAACACTGCTGCAATCACCAACATCCTCTTGGAACGCCTGACAGAAACGGCAAAGTTTCGGGAAGAAGACTCAACAGGATTGCAGACCTTTGCTGATCTCTGCGCTGATGTGAGAAGTCAACTGGAGTACCTGCCGGGACTCGGCTGTTTGAATTACCCGAGTGTCCTACGACCTGTCATCGAGTCGCTCCCGACCTCCCTGCGATCAAGGTGGGGAAAGGAAATCATTAAGCATGCCGCAAAGCATCAAGACAGATATCCTGGTTTCGACGAGTTCGCGTCAATGGTTCAGAAGCAAGCTAAGATGAAAAGTCACCCAAATGTTATAGCGAGCGGCGTTCAGAGCTCTACTATCTCGAAATACTGTATCGACAAACCGAAGAAAGCCAACAGTCCAAGATCCAACACCGTTGTGAGGAGAGTGCTCAAAACGGATGCCAACCAAGGGCAAGAGAAGTACTGCCCCTTTCATAAGCGCAAGGGACACACCCTAACAGAATGCAAGGCTTTCAGTGAGAAGACCTTAGAAGGAAAGTCCGAATGGATTCTAAAGGCTAAACTCTGCTTCCGTTGCCTCGAAGCGAACCACATCTCAAAGGACTGTAAGACCAGTGTCCGCTGTGAGAAGTGCGGGAGTGATCGTCACCTGACCTTGCTGCACAAGGAGAAGGATTACGGCGAGGAGGCCTCACCCAAGTGCACCTCCGTATGCAACGGCAGGAAGGGAGGCCTTTCGTGCAGCAAGATCATTCTGGTCGATGTATTCCTCCAGGACCGGCCGGATGAGACACATCGCATCTACGCTCTCATAGACGACCAGAGCAATGCCTCCATGATAACGTCAAACCTTGCAGATCAGCTTTCTGCGAAAGGACCAGCCGAGAAATACCTCCTGTCCACGTGCAGCATGGAAAAGGCAGTGATGTATGGTCGACGCGTTGCCGGACTAGTCGTTAGTGGTAATGGAAAGAGCTCAAAGCTGCCAACATTGATAGAGTGCGACCATATACCCCAAGCGAAGCATGAAGTGCCAACGCCAGAGATCGCGATGCAGTTCGACCACCTCCGCGAGATTGCAAAGGAAATCCCTCCAGCAGACCCCCGAGCAAAGGTGGAAATCCTCATTGGAAGGGATGCTCCAGAACTCCTCAAGGTTAGAGCTTTCAGGAACGGCCCGAAAGGGGCTCCTTGGGCCCAGAAGCTAGACCTGGGATGGACAATCTCCGGACAAGTCTGTCTCGACAGAATAGGAGGACCCATACACATCACCGCACAATACACCAGTGTACTGACGCCCGCATGCGACCGCTTAAGCAACGAAAACCTCAGAGTCGAGTATGGAGTGTCTTCCTGCCACAACCACTTTGAGTTAAAGGACTTGAAGACCCAAATCAAGAAAGATATATCAGATGATGTCTATCTCACGACAAAGGAAGACAACGAAGTCGCTATGTCTTGGGACGATAAACGGTTCTGCGAGATAATGGAGAAGAGTATTCAGAAGAACGAGCCAGGCAACTGGGTGATGCCATTACCCTTTCGTTCACCGAACACTACCATGCCTAACAACCGGAGTCAAGCCATCCATCGTCTTCACAACCTGATGAAGACACTCAAGCGAAAGCCACAGATGATGAACGACTACGTGGAGTTCTTAGGCAAAATATTTGCACGAGGTCATGCCATCCCAGTTAACTCGGTGAAACCTGACTCTACGCAAGAAGACGAGAGTGAGGAGCAAAAAGGACACATTTGGTATCTCCCTCACTTCGGGGTTTATCCCCCGAAGAAGCCTGGCAAGGTCCGCGTAGTGTTTGACTCTTCAGCGGAATACCAAGGTGTGTCTCTCAACAAAAAGCTGCTGACCGGTCCAGATTTGGCTAATAGTCTCCTGGGCGTCCTGGTCCGCTTTCGTCACGACTCTGTGGGAGCCATGTGTGATGTGGAACAAATGTTCCACTCCTTCTACGTCGACCCGAAACACCAAAGCTACCTGAGGTTCTTGTGGTTCAAGAATAACGATCCTACAGAAGAGATAATAGAGTATCAAATGACAGTGCACCTGTTTGGTAACGGACCCAGCCCAGCAGTTGCTACCTTTGGCATGCGGAGAACAGCAGATGACGGCGAGAAGACCTTTGGCGCTGAAGCCAGAAAATTCATACATCGTAACTTCTATGTAGACGATGGCCTTGTTTCACGTTCGTCCGCAAAGGAGGTCATCCAGCTCATAAAAGATGCCCAGGGAATGCTTGCGACTGCCAACATCAGGCTGCACAAAGTGATTTCAAACTCAATCGAGGTTGTCCAAGCCTTTCCAGCCGACGACAGGGCGAGTGACGTCCGCGATCTAGACCTCAATCGAGACGTGCTACCAGCACAGCGGTCCCTTGGCGTCTGTTGGAACCTGGAGGACGATTCATTTACTTTCAAGGTTACAGTTCCAGAGAAACCGTTCACTCGTAGAGGTGTCCTTTCAGTTATAAACTCGATCTTTGATCCTCTGGGCCTTGGAGTTCCCGTCACCTTGGTAGGCAAGCTTCTTCTTCAGCGGCTAGTGCTCATGGGAAAGGAACGAAAAGGAAACTCCCTTGGGTGGGACGACCCCCTTCCGGATGACCTGGCTCGCCTGTGGGAACGCTGGAAAGACTCTCTTCCTGGACTCGAGAATATGAAGGTTGCCCGCTGTTACCATGGACCAGCTTTCGGAAAGGCGGCCCGAGCAGAGATCCATGCGTTCTCAGACGCCAGCGACAACGCAATAGGCGCAGCCGTCTACCTCCGTCTTTTAAATCAGAGAAAGGAGGCAAACGTCACACTCCTGTATGGACAATCGAAAGTAGCTCCGGTGAAAACCACAAGTACCCCTCGCCTGGAGCTATGTGGTGCAGTGCTTGCCACCCAAGCAGTGCGGAAAATCCTAAAGGAGATCGACTTGGATATAGACGAAGTGGCATTCTACACAGACTCTAAAGTCGTTCTTGGCTACATACAGAACGAAAGTAGAAGGTTCTATGTGTACGTGGCTAACAGGGTTCAAATAATACGCACCGTCTCAGAACCACACCAGTGGAGGTACATTGACACCGACACCAACCCTGCAGACCTTGCCACAAGAGGCACTGATGCCAACAAACTAGCTAGCAGTCAATGGCTAACGGGCCCCGAATTCCTAAGGCGAACCGATGTATCATTGCCGCCCGCCAGCGAGGAAATGGCACTTGACGAGGATGACCCAGAATTGCGCAGAGACGTAACGGTCAATCGTATCGGTGTCATCACCGGGATGGGTTCAGAAAGGTTTGCCCGCTTCTCAAGCTGGTCTTCCCTTCGCTGTGCTGTGGCAGTGCTATTAATGAAAGCGAGGAGACACAAGGGCATACACGGTTACGACCAGGGTCAACAAACCAACCCCGATAGTAGTGGACGCATCACACCTACAGTAGAAGAGCTAAATGCAGCATCATCGCTGCTGGTAAAAACAGTGCAGAGAGAAGTATTTGCCGGCGAGATCAAGCTCCTCGAGGGCCAGGTACCCGACCATCAAACGGTAGACCGTAACCAGGTAAGGAGAAAGAAGATCGCCTTAAAGGAGTCCCGACTCTACCAGCTTGACCCGTTCGTAGATGAAGACGGCGTCCTGCGCGTGGGTGGAAGACTACGACGATCGACGTTGGACTTCGTGGAAAAGCACCCCGCAATCCTTCCTAAGGGACATCACGTCTCAGAGCTGTTGGTACGTCACCATCATGAGGCTATACACCATCAAGGGCGTCGAATCACCCATGGAGCAGTCCGACAGGCCGGTTACTGGATCATATCCGGCCACAGCGCCACCACGAAAGTCATCAATGATTGCGTGGTGTGCAAGAAAGCAAGGCAACCCACCTTGACCAAACGAATGGCAGACCTACCTGAGGACCGCACAGAGCCCGGCCCACCCTTTACCAGCGTAGGCATCGACGTGTTTGGACCGTGGTTGATTTGCACTAGGAGACTCAGAGGAGGAGCCTCCAACAGCAAGCGCTGGGGTTTATTGTTCACTTGCCTCAGCTCAAGAGCCATTCATATCGAGCTCCTGGAATCCATGGATGCCAGTTCCTTTGTCTGTGCCCTTCGTAGATTCTTCGCCCTGCGAGGACCCGCTGCAAGAATACGATGCGACAGAGGCACTAACTTCATAGGCGGGAAGTCCGAGATGGAGCAGGCGCTAACTGAAGTCGACCAGGAGAAAGTACAGCGCTATGCCACAGAACAAGGCTGCGAGTGGGTTTTTAACCCTTCCCATTCCTCTCATTTCGGCGGAGTATGGGAGCGCCAAATTCGAACCATTCGGAGCGTCCTAGATGCCATGCTGATTCAAATTGGTAGCTCACAGCTAAACCACGAGTTACTTTCCACCCTGATGGCAGAGGTGACTGGGATAGTTAACTCCCGCCCACTAACGGCTGTTCCAACGGACGCTCACGAGCCTCAACCCCTTACGCCTTCCATGCTGCTGACAATGAAGTCTCGTCCTCTTGCTCCTCCCCTCGGAAACTATGTCCCAGAAGACCTGTACGCACGCAAGCGATGGAGGCGGGTACAATATCTTGCGGACCAGTTTTGGACCCGATGGAGACGAGAGTATCTGCAAAACATGCAACGACGACCGAAATGGCAAGATCAACAGGTCAACCTGCAGAATGGAGATGTTGTTCTCGTCAAAGACGTAGACACCAATCGCAACAAATGGCCACTTGGAAGGATACAAGAAGCCATCAAAAGTGAGGACGGGAACGTGAGAAAGGCAAAGGTCCTGATGTTCGACGGAGAGCGGACCAAGGCCTTACTACGCCCCATTACCCAGCTAGTACTGCTCCTGTCTCCCAAGCAAGAAAACACATAAACATTATATTCATTAGGACATTGATTGAGTCTATTCGTATGTAGCTTTTTTATATATATAGCAAGGATAGTATCCTTGGGCGAGGAGTGTTGTGTTCGTGACACATTCATTTAAAATTAGACCGCCATTTGATATCTTAGCGTCCTTTTCTCAGCACGTGCTCGGTAGCTCGAATCAATCCTCTTTGTTCGGAGCGTACGCCTACCAGATGTAAGTTTTTTCGCTTTTTTCTTCTCGTTATTTCCATGCCATGTTTTCAATTTTTAAGTATAAGATGTTCTTTTAATTATTGTAATCATTTATTTTAGTTTTCACCGTGTGTGATCCAATAAACCTATTGCGTAGCACACTGGTTGTCACTAGCGTCTCCATTCGATTTGAAACATCGCCCCGGGGACGCAACATATGTAATTAAACCATAATTATTTAATTCTTCCAAGCCATGTGAAAATGGTTTGCCAGAAGAACTTGCAATAATACATGTACAGGCATTAAGCCCACTTCATGAAGATAATGGTTTCAAAGAGCTGTTGTTATTGTCTGATAGTGCTCTAATGACAATATGTGTACATCCATGCACTTTTGCACATGCAGTGTGTACAAGAAAACTCTGGGTCTCATAAAATAACAGGGTAGAGGTGTTCAAGTTTAATAAGTGATGGTAATAGGACTGACGGAAGTCCAGTTAAGTTTGTAATTATACAAGCGATCACAAAATCGGATGACTGTGCAGCAGAAGGTCAATTTGTTTATCGCAAGTATGATTACAGACTGAATTGGATGACACAAACTCTTATTAGCAATTAATCATAAAAATTACATATTCTGAGAAAGGAAGAGCCAAATGCAAGTTAAATATGAAAAAAATGTCATTGTTCAAGGGAAAAAATCTCCATTTCGAAGAAAGCCTTAATTTAGGGGAATGTACACTGTTTCTATGGTGATTGAATCCATGGTTGTGATTGGTTGATTCAAACTACAACTTTGAATGTGATTGGATTATTGATAAGCTGTCTGTCTAACTGTCTGATAACAACTTGACAAGTGAATAAGTGGAAAATTGAGTTATCTAAACTAATCACAATCGAGGAAATTGTAATTTCTATGATTAATTATATAACAATGAAACTGTCAGTTCACCAACAAGAGAATATTTCACTGGTTTCCCTTTAAAATTTGCTATTCATGAGCAATTGATTCCCTCTTAATTCTGAGAGGTGACACCCACTTGTGTGCTCTGTAGACAACAATTCCTGTCACAAGATGAATGGGAAGCCTCTTTGTCAGCATATCAACTACCAAGATCCTTGATGTCACAAAGAGGACACCTCCTTCAAGATACAACGACTCTCTGCAACAGACAATGCTTAGCAGTAACTCTGAAGAACACAAACGTTTAGGGAAGGTTTACTTTCCAAAACAATGTTGGCTCTCCCTCGCGTTTAAACAAAAAAAACTCCTGACCCTCCCCCGCAACCTTAAGGTGACTGACAAAAGTGGGATCAATATCAGTTTCTGGGCAACTGTGCACCTACTCCCCCCCCCCCTAATCCAACAAGTTATAATGAGTTAAAACGTTAGCGTAATGTTGGTTTAGGGGAGGGGTAGGTGCACTGTTGCCCAGAAACTGATATTGATCCCAAAAGTGCGACCCTCCCCTCACTACTACATGGTATGTTCCATGCTGTAGAAACAATTGCTCACATGAGGTATGGCCCTCCCCTTTTGGTGCTCACGTTCACTGATTACCCTCCCCTCTGAGGCCCCAGCCCTCCCCCCCCCCCCACAAAAAACGTACCTTCCCTTAAGTAACAAGTCCCAAATACTATGTGAAAATAATATCTAAAACAGTGTTACATGTAAACATACCTTTCAGATGAGCTGACCTCAGCATTAACAATTCTTGGTAATGGTACACCTGAAGAACTCAATTCATCAAGAATGTAAGCCTGCAAAAATTAATATAACACAATGTATATTAATTAACATAACCAGGGCAACAATACAAATAAATTTTGTATTAAGAAATTGAATAATTTCATAATTATGCACACCATGGTGATGACAGTCAAATGTGCCCAGAAGTAGCTATGGTAACAGCAAAACATTCATCTGTTTTAGCAGATACCCATAAGCCTTGAAATGTGTAACTCATGCTCACACCTTGTCCAGATTCAATATTTCCCAAGTATCATATTTGAGAACTGTTTGCCCTAGACGTTTCAGCTTGTTGGTACTGATTGGTTAATTTGATTTCTCTTGCTTTACAAATAATTATGGTACTAGGTAGATTGAACGTTGTCAAGCTGTGGTTGAAGACATTCAAAGATGGTTACCTGTTTCAAGCCTTATGAGTTTCTGGTTTTAGCTAATGCAAGAGATTGAAAATGATAGACTGGTAACCTGCCAAAAGTTATGAATATGTTACAGGTTAAATTTGATTTCCTACATTGGTTTGTAATTTCTCTGTCTATATTTTTGATAATGAATACCATTAAGACTCGTGTATAAACCGCACCCCCAACTTTAAAGCATGATTTTGGAAAAAAGCAAGAACTCCCAAAAAGCAAAAAAAGTTGGTCGTTTGCTCGCAGATGTTCACAATAACCTTGTCTTCATTGCTAAAGCCCACAGCTGAAATGAATACAATGGAATTTGCAAGAAAATGAAGTGCAGGGGAATGATACAATCTGTTTTCTTGTTAATAATATACATGCAAACATTTCAGCATGCTCATTGGCTGAGAGCACGTCAATTAATCCCAAACAGTGCAGAAAATTGAAATTGAGTGCAAAAAGTTGAAATTGAGAGCAGAAAGTTGAAATTAAATTTTTGCATGTATATTATTAACAAGTAATCACATGATTTGTCTCGTGCAATTTGGGATAAATCAGCACTCGTAAATTTTTCAAAGACTACAAATTGCACACAATTTGGTTAGCCTTTGAAAAATTTACTTGTGCTGATTTATCCCAAATTGCACTCGAAATCATGTGATTACCTATACTAACTACCCAATCATTTTAAGAGGAAAGTCTGGACACCATTAAATGTTCCAGGTTCAACTCTATATTATACTGTTATAGTTGCTTTGTTAGAAAAAATGTTCTCAAAGCATTCAGGATCAATTTCTGCTTGTTTGAAATGACCTGCATACATGTAGTACAACCGGTCATCTGACTCCTCTTCCCAGATTTCTTTAACTTCTGTGCCATTCAATGCGTTGGTGATACAGCACTTATGAAATGACTTCATGATCACCTCTGGTGGAATGTCATCCCAGGCATCACTGATCCATCTGCAGATCTCATCAATCACAACCTTATGAAAATGACCTCAGGACTACAGAAAAGCTGTGATGTCCAGCCAACATCCAAACAAACGGTTCCTTAAGGAGCCACCACTTCTACCAAAAGCAATAATCAACTTCAGGCTTCAATATGTTTAATCTTTCTTTACTGAAGGTTTTCAGTTCAATTTTTGACCCCTACAAGCCATTTTACTCCATCTGAAAGCAACGGTCTCCTGTGTAAGCTACACCTGCTATCTTTGGCCCAAAGAAATTACAAACCAACCTATGTTACATGTAAATCAAATTTAACCTGTGACAGATACACCAACGTTACCAAGCTTTGCAAAGATAAGATCATGATGTATTTTTCAAATGCCTTTTTTTATTGAAGTACCTAAGTCATAAAAGCATTTTTCACTGAGTGAAATCTTCTGTTGCCATTCAAAAGCTAAGGTTTTTTTTCTCATTTTTGGAAAAGAATAATAACAAACTAAGATTGTGCTAATATTGAGCTAACTGGCCATCCTTTTAAACGATCAATTCACCACTCTGTTTTGAGCATGGGTTGGAGCAGTGGTAAGGACACTCACCTTCCACTAATGTGGCCCATGTTCGATTCCCAGCCAATAATAATCTGACCTTGTGGGCTGAGATTAATAGTTCTTAAACTCTAATTAATGGTTCTTGAACTCTTTAGCCCCAAGTTATTTTTTGGCATTTTTTACCAGACTTTGGAACATTCATAGCTATTCTACCAGGCAGAGCAGTAGGTTATTGTTACCTAGGGTGAAATCAAATTTTGGGAAAAACAGGTTTCTTTTCAGTGGAGCAAAAATTTTTAATGAGTTGCCCACCGACAAAAGGAAAGCACAAGACACACAGACTTTCTGCCGCCGTGCAAAAGGGTTTTTATTATCGAAATAGTTCTTAGTGATTGTCTCTTAGTATTAAGTATTGTAAACAGATTTCGAACGTAGTTCTTAGTTTTTAAAGTGTACATGAATTTGTATTTTTAACTTAATGTTATCTATACAGGGCCCCCATGGATACCAGCCTTTGAGCTGAACGGGCTACCCTGTTTAAATAAAGTTTTACTTTACTTTACTTTACTTCTTTACTCTTCTCCAAGAGGTTTTTCTCTGGGTACTCCAGTATTCCCTCTCCAAAAATACATTTGAATTGATTTTACTTCATATAATTCAACATGATTTGATTTCAGCTGTGCTTTAGAGTGTCCCGAATTACTACGTGTGCAGTTATTAGTAATGCCATATGAGAGTCACTTTTGAGTGGCAATTGCCAGTTTCGTTAATTTGGACTACAACTATCAATCCAGTGAACAGTTTCGAGGAAAATGATAACCCACTCTAGACCCAAACTCTCTGATTCCTATACCCTACCCCAGACTAAACTGCTTAAAAACCATACCCTTCTAGGCTGCACAAACCTCTGTAGCCCACTATTTGGCAGTACCCAACCCCACTCCCGGGTTTAGGTCAGCTGGTATGAGTTCGCATCGCCACGCCTGTCCTTTAAGTTTAGTAAGGCTACAGCACTGTGACTTGAAATTGTGTAGGTCAAAACATTAAAAAGGTACCTCTTCGTGAGAAGTCGTGTTTATCACCAAGACAAGAGAGATAGATGACGGGTCGCCTGTCACACAGTGTATTTTCAAGAAGTTTGTGATGACACGTTCTATACTTAAGCCCCTATGCAGAAAAAAAGAGAGATTAACGTATAATCGAGCACTGAGTGGAGATGATTAATTTGATGACTGACTTAGCTGTCACGAACAATCCATCGTCGTCCATGAGCTCTAAAAACATCGCGTTTTCGTACTCTGAAAGACAAGCCGCCATTCTCTCTTCCTCTAATACAAACTACCACTGACAGGCGCTATCACGGAAAGCTCATTCCCAGTAACTCCGAGTGGTTTGCGGACTTGCGGGGGACTTGCGGGGTAAAAATATGCCCCGAGAGAAACAGTTAGTTTTGTTTTCCCGAGAGTCCTGATGTTTCCCGAGACGAAGTCCAGGGAAACATCGGAATCAAGAGGAATAGAAGTCCTTGAAACGGTATACTTTGCCAAATTTATATATCTTTAGATTTTGACTCACACGCACAAGAAAGTCACACGCACAAAAAAGTAAATACATAGTAAAACACTTCGAGGAAAACGGCCTCGAACACCAGTTCTTGCCGTACAGAATCTGAATGGGCGTAAGAAAATAAATAAAAGTAAATAAAAATAAACTGAAAAAAAATCCGGATACTCCTGTTCTACGTGTCTGGGAGGCGAATGCGTCCTTTGCCAAAGATTCATTTCTGATTCTATGAAACATAAAGATAAAATTTCAAAAGGTGAGTATAAACACCAAATGAAACTAAATTCCATTCAGGATAGAGATCGGTTGAATCGGTTGACACAGTTCAAGGAAGCGCCATCTCTTTTGGCTACGTGTATTTTGAGCTGAGACACGCGTCTTCCCGCGCGAGATCACGCAAAAAAATTACAGATCATGCAAGGGCCGCTTGCGGCGTGAGGTATAATATGAATTATACTTCAGAACAGTCATCTTTATATAACAATGTAACACCACTTTATTTCACTCCAAACAGCGAAAGTTAGTAGTAAATACACTCAAAAGAATAACAAAGAACACGCAGGCCTGAGTCCCAGCAGACCCAGTAAGTCCTGGCCGTCCAACCTCGTTCCCAGGGCTTTTCCCTAGAAAGAAAAATGGCGACCGTCCGCCATTTTTCTTTCTAGGGAAAAGCCCTGGGAACGAGGTTGCTGGCCGTCACATAACCACGCTGCCATTTATACCGCTCCTGAAAAAAAAAATAAAATAAAAAAAAAATAAAGAAATCAATCAATAAAATAAAAAAATAGGAAGAAAAAAACAAACATGGTTAGGCATCAAAGAAAACCTAGCGTTCATGAGCCTGAAAACAAGGGTATATCCTTGTAAACCCTTGTATACCCCTGTAAACACTATATTTGGTGCCTATATAATCATGAACCTAAGTTTACTGTATAGCTAATGCACTGCGAGCAAAATTTGGGTTGAAAACTGGTCTAAAGTAAAAACGTTGGAAGGTGGAGTCTTGTGACCAGTCAGCCAGGTTTAGAATGTCCTTAAGGGAAACCCCTAAATTCGAAGCTGCTGAGGAGGGTGCACCTCTGACAGAATGTGCTTTAAATTTGCTCGTATCCACTCCAGCTGCAGATAAGGATACATACAACCCACCTACCCAAGGTTTCTGATGAAATGGGTTTATGAGGGCGAATATATGAGAGCAATAGTTTATTTGGTTTAGAGTTGTCTGGGAAAGGACGAAAGTCCATAGTTCGGTTCTCATACTCTTGCAGGCAATTCACCACACATGCACAGTTTGGAATTGCAAGGAAAACTAGCATGAAAGGAGATCTTAAGACTATTTCGAAACCCAGATTTCTTGGTTAATTCTGCGAGATCAAGGATTACCCCATCTGGAACAAGGCGTCTAAAACGGAGGTCGTGAGCAACAATTTCCGAGACTCTTTTCATAGATTTAAGTCCCAACGGAAAACCCAATTTCTGGGAGGGAACTTTCAATGATAGAAGGTTGTTAGAGCCTAAGGTGTCCATGCAGGACAGCACTTTCTGCACATTGCAGTTTCCTTAATACCATGGCTATGGGGTCCTGGAATTAAGAATTCCCTTCAAAAGTTGTATAACTGTTACGTATTGAGTCGTTTCGTTATGAGAATCTCGGAGTAAACAGAGAACTTGACCAACCTTTTATTTATGAACAACTACAGAACGAAAAAAATGAACTTTGAAGTTTGTCCTCGATCCGCAAAGCATCACGCCAGAGCACGAGGTATGACGTCATAAACCACATCTCCTCTCTTCTTAGGTAATACTAACTGAGCAACAAGTTCTTGTAACATTTTCAAAATAATAAATTCAAGTCCGAAATACTAATACAGCGAATCAGACACTAGAATGTTAGATGAAAACAACGTCCAGGCAGCTCTTGAGCTTATCCTAAAGAAATAGATGCAAGGCTTCGTGAACAGATTAGCTAGATTGTCTCAATCAATCTGTCCGGCGCCCTGCGCACTCTACTAGATCGCCGCGCTGAAATAAGACTGCCTTCGGACAGCGGAGTATCAGAAGAAGATGCCGTCTCTACCGCAGATGGAGAGCTGTTCGCATTCTCCGAGTGAACTCGACTTCCAGGCTCGGCAGAATTCGAGAACGGCAAACTCACGGGAGGCTGCTGGGGTGATGAAACACTTGCAGTTGAAGTGCCTTGTCGTACAGGTCTAACTGAGCAGTGTCCAGTGGTAACCTTTCTGAATCCCGGTTCGCGACCGCGCTGTCCATGGTATCACGGCTGATATTGTAGAGATGCCGCTTCCAAACTCGTCCATCGTTCAGCGCAACTACGTAAGATGTCGGACCACTTTTGCTCTGCAACAGAGCCTGGCCACCACGTGTGTTCTCTCCGAAGATTTTTCACCCAAATTCTATCGCCTGGGTAGAACTCAACTAACTAAACTTAGACTGCGCATCGTGTGTTTCCTTCTGCTTCGCTTGTGAATCCATTACCTTGACCCTTACGCTTGGGCCAAGGAAGGTTAGTCTTGTGCGAAGTTCACGCCCAAGGAACAGACTAGCTGGTGTTCTTCCAGTGGTAGGGTGTCTAGTAGACCGGTAAGTAAACAGAAAATTAGTGATGCGTTGCTGAACCGACAACTTGCCGCCTTTACTTGTTTTCATGTTACTCTTGAATGACTGAACCATTCTTTCGGCCAATCCGTTACTGGCTGTGTGATAGGGTGCTACATGTACATGCTTAACACCATTCGTCCTCAAGAAGTGTGCAAATTCTTCGCTGCGAAATTGCGGACCGTTTTCACTGACAATATGTACTGGCATTTCGTATTTAGAAAATGGTTCCCGTAAGTTTGTAATGGTCGCATTTGCTGACGTGTTTCGTGGCATAAAGTATATTTCTGGCCAGCGCGATTGTGCATCAATCTTCTGCGTAATCTATATGAATGCAATGCCAAGGATTACTCGGCCATAACCACGGAGTAAGTGGCGCTACAGCTGGTGGCTTCTTAACTTCCTGGCAGCTTTGGCAATTTCTCGTGGTTTGTTCTATTTCACACACACATACACACACACACATACATATAGTGGCTCATCCCCACAGGGGCTTTTCAGAGTCACTTTACATGCAACATAGTTAAGAATCCCAACTGGTGGGAGGCAGACCAGTTGGCTATTTACAAGGATGATCGAGGAGTTGAACCAGGTACTTACCCAGAACAACACCAGGTAGTGGCCAGAGCGGGATATTTCTTGGTCAATGTTAGGCCACCATAAGTACCAACTCCTTCATCCGAACAATCCCTGGGTGTCCTATATGCAATTTTTGAAGCATGTCTTTGTGATACCGAGTAGGTATAACCACTCGAAGTCCCCACAAAAGACAGTCTTGCTCCACAGACAACTCAAATCGACGATTAAAGTAGGGTTGGAGGCACAGATCCTCCATGTGCTTTGGCCAGCCTTGCCTGGCATATTCTAACACCTTTGACAGTACTGGGTCTACTCTTGCGGCGTGGCTTATTTCTTTGTGAGTAATGGGTAAAGAATCGTTTAGTCGCTCTTCGACGTGATATGCAGAATCCTGGTCATTAGGCGTTGACTGCAAGGGCAGCCTTGACCGTGCGTCAGCCACTTCATTTTGCTTTGCTGGAACGGACCTGATGTTGTAGTCGAAAGCTGAAAAAAATGATCGCCCAACGCTGTAGACGCATCGCTGCTAGCGAGGGGATTGCTGTTTTAGGACCCAAAATTCGTTCCAGAGGCTTATGATCCGTTTGTATCGTAAAGTGACAACCATACGGGTCCAAATGGAACCGTTTCAGCCCAAACATCATTGCCAACGCTTCTTTGTTGATTTGCCCGTAACACTTCTCGTGTTCGTTCAATGGTCGTGACGCATAGGCAATAGTGTGTCGTTCGCCGTTAGGAAACTCGTGCATGATGACCGAACCCGAACCATATATGGAGAAGCGCCCACCGCTAATTCTACAGGAAGGCTAGGGTTGTAATGCGTTCGCACAGTTTCTAACGTTAGTGCACATTTCACATCAGAGAAAGCCTTGTCGCAGTTCGACGACCAATTCCACGGCTTATGTCCTAGGAGCTCGTACAAAGGATGAGGAAGGGTTAATAACCTGGGGATAACGAGTGGGCTTATAATGACCACGCAGCAGCGTTGCCAGCTGGTCGATGGTCCTCGAGTTTGGCGCGTCGGGGAATGATAAATCTTTCAATACTCGATAGTAACTACTGCCAATAGATGTGCGAAGTATAACTCTTCGTTTAGCGGCATTATCTGAGTCGTTTTTGATGTCGTATGCAATGAAGAGGGGGGCGTGAAGGTCTGCGGTTATGCGGTTTTGCGTTATTTTTGGTGCGGTTTTGCGGTAATTTCGATTTTAACTCGCGGTATTGCGGTTTCAAAACACTAAGCGGTTTGCGGTTATTACAGACTTTAAGTCGCGGTTTTCGGTGAGAAAAAAAATTTCTGCGGTGATAACACTCTTTAGAACGGTCAGCAGGCGGTCGGCATCGGGTTGTTTTGCAAGCGCGAGCCAAGTGTTTTGTTTTTATAACGCATCAGGGTTCATCATATCAGCTCACAGTTTAACCCTGTGGTTTGCAATCACAGCCTTTTCCTGTTAATACCTAATGTGATTAACCATTTTGGTCGTTTTGGCCAATGATGATTCGATGATGCTATGACGGTATGTATAATATTAACGTACAATGTTATCAGGATGTATCACAAGTCTTACTGACGTAAGCGTTCATGTTGTACTGAGCGTCCATGTACGTGCGGTTTCGGTATTCGGGAAAAAATCCGATGCGGTTTGCGGTTTTTTGGCGTATTTATGTGCGGTTTTCGGACCCCCCTTACGCCCCCCTCAATGAAATATTCCAGCAACCGCTCAAGGTAACTGTCGATGTCTTCGTCCTCAGGATTAAGAACATCAAAAGGTGGTCTGCCCGCCATTTCACGTGCTTTCGGTCGAGCAGATGCCGGAGGTTCAATAGCTGAATTCGTCCGCAATTCTGGCAATCTACCAGTCTGCCGTTCGTAGCGGACGTTCACTGTTCGTTCGCCAAGTTTTCCTCGTCGCCACTGTTACGTATCGAGTCATTTCGTTAAGAGAATCTCCAGAGTAAACAGAGAACTCAACCGACCTTTTATGTATGAAAAAGTACAGAACAAAAAAAAAAAATGAACTTTGCCCTCGATCCGCAAAGCATCATGCCAGAGCACGAGGTATGACGTCATACACCACAATAACCAATGGGGTTCACCGATTAATTTGTAGAACACCAGCTAGTCCATTTCCTCCAAGCTAAGGCGTCTGTATCTGAAGTACCTTTCCTCCATGCTGCAAGGAGCAACAACCTCGGACAAAACCTGTTGAGACACATGACAAAAATACCTATCTTTCGCACTCACCATGACAAAAATGCTTACCGTAGCTAGTCGAAAGACCATTTTCCCCCTCCCCTATTGCAATGTTGTTTGCAGTAACACAAGAAATGCACACATGAGCTGTTAAGCCAAAACAACATTGTACCGGGGGTGGGGAGGGGGACGAATTTGTTCCCTTTGGACACGATGGTTGCATGGCTCGAAATTCAAAATTGTATTGAAATGTCTCAACAGTTTTGTCCAGGGTTGAAGTTCTGAGCTGAGTTTGAAACTCTTGCCTAGCTCACAATAGGATTGGCTGACAACAGCCAACCTGCCAGCTGAAGGTTGGTAAGAGGGTGAACCTGCCCTTGCATGGATAGAAGACCTAAAAAACTCGGAATTAATAGGGGTTTAACAGGCGTAGAGGATACGATGGTTGTGTTTGGCAGACAGGGGCTATCACAACCAGGGCTGATACTTTCTCAACAAAGACTTGTCTGACACAGCGCTCCACTAGAGCAAATGGCCATGGGGGAAGGCATAGTCTCGCATCTTGCTCCAGTCCTGGGAAAAGGCATCGAATGCCTCTGCTTCTGGGTCTGGTCTCTGGCTAACAAATCTGGGGAGTTGAGCAGAGGCGAGACGCAAAGAGATCTACGTCGAGAGGTCCTCATGTTTGATTTACTAGACTGAAAACAATTGGGGATAGTTGCCAGTTTTTGCGGACGAACAAGAGTCGAGATTCCTGATCGGCTCTGACATTTAACACTCCCGGAATGTGTTGAGCTTCCAACACTAGATTTTGAGCTAGAGACCATTGCCAAAGATCAAGGGCCAACTGAGCGAGAACAGGGGATTTCTTGTTGATGTAATATACCGCTGAGAGATTGTCTATAAGCAGGCGGATTCTCATTTGAGCTTTGTGTCTGTCAAAAATCTTGACTGCAAACTCTCCTGCAAGACATTGTGGACAATTGATGTGAAGCCTTTGCTCTTGGGGCGACCACTGACCCCCTGTGGAAACTCCCATACAGAAAGCTCCCCATCTTGTTCAGGATGCATCTGTCTCCATGACTAGGTCTGGGTTCGCAAGGATCAGGGCTTCCCATTCCAGGCTTCTAAGTTGTCCCTCCACCAAAGGAGCTCCTGGTTTGCGAGAGAGCTTAGTTGGACTGACCCTACATAATTTGGACTTATGCTGAATGTTCTGTTTTTGTCCCCCTGTATGAGGTCTGAATGCATGAGGTTAGATGACCCAGAAGCTTGGAAGGATCCTGGATTGTTGGGGAAGGATTCTCCAACAGTTCCTGACATTCCTTTCTGTTCTTAAACTTCTTGATTTTGTCTCGAGGAAGGGAGAGGGTTAACGTCAGTCAGGAGTCCTGCGTCAATACGTTCACAGTAAACCCGAGAAATTCGATGCTGGTTGCTGGGCTGAGAACTGATTTTTCGTAATTTACAGAAAACCCTAGACCTTCTTAAATGATTACAATAAAATCAACATACCTTGCCGCAGTCTTGCATTCTTTCTTATCTCCCCGCTTCTTAAGCCCATCTGATACGATTTCGCCGAGTTATCTGGAAGGGGGAGATAGCGGGGAAATAAGAGAGAATACAAGACTACGGCAAGGTATGTTTCTTTTACTGTGAAATACTGGGAATTTTTTCCTTTTAAAGAATGTCAGTTGCATGATTTCCCATACAAATCCTTATAATATAGCGGCTGTAACACAATACCGCTTATTGTCGCTGCTCTTCGCGTGTAGACTAACCCTGAGCTTGGGCCGCCTATGATCAGAGCTTCAGAAATTTCGACGTACGGAAGGGTTAGAATTCTTTCCTTTATTTGTAAGAAAATTTCAGATACGTAGCGCGGAATAACCTTCAATCGAAGCCTTTTCTACTTTCTTGGACGTTGCCGGTACGGTATTTTCCATTTGCTCTTGCAGTTCTTCAGTAGAAAGCTCATGCTAAGAAAAGCTACTTTTCTTATTCCATTTTCCCCAGATTTTTCAGCTTAGCATCGCTTGGCGTAATCGTTTTCCATATATGGTCAGAACGATGTAAAGGAGCTGTTATCATAAATACTCAGGTAATTATACAAAATTGCGCGCTCTGATAGGTTGACTATCTCGGATTATCAGCCGATAATCACCTCGACGAACAAAATGACTGCCAGTCGTCCAATGTGTGTGTGTTTTCGTGTTTGTTTTTTTTTTATAATCACCTATGTATTTATACTAAACCAATTACTCCCCTCAGGCTCAGTGATTATCGGTGAATACTCACCGATAATCACTGAGCCTTCGGCAAATAACTGATACACTTAATGTATGGTCCCGAGGGAAACAGTTAGCTTTGTTTTCCCGAGAGTCCTGATGTTTCCCGAGACGAAGTCGAATCGAGGGAAACATCAGGACTTGAGGGAAAACAAAACTAACTCTTTCGCTCGGGACCATACATTGAGTGCTTTGTTGTATATTTAGACTTTCCCTCAGCAAAAGCAAGCAAACAAAGACGGCACAACTGGCGCCTGGGCAACAACTGCGCATGTATCCCGGTTAGGATACATTTGAATTTGATCAGTGGCACGTGACCAAGAATCAACCAATCACAGTACTCGGGTACTTTCCATTCACCAGAAATTTTCGGTTTGCATTTTCGGAAATTTCTGTCTCGAATGGAACGGGCTTATTCTCGATCGTCACGTGGTCAGGTTTTGCCCCAGGCTGGTTCTTGACGCCGTTTTTCGTATGTGTTAAAAATGGCGGGTGTTTTAAAAATTTACGCAGCAACCGATTGTGATTTCGATTTCATTTTCAATTCGCTCTTATTCGATGATGAAAACAAAATACCCTTACTGGCTGCAGTTTCGTGCTTCATGCGGGGAACACGGAACCGTATTAAGTATAAATGGCTTCATGCAAGAAACGGTTCCTTCGTATTCGCAGTCGGAATTTTGTTTTCTTTTCTTCCAAAGAGTGCGCGAGGAGACTGGAGAACAGTCCGACTGGAAGCTTTTGAATGGACACGAGAATTTTCGAAAATACTGAAATTTCCGAACACTGAAAAGGTTGTTCGAAATTTTCGAAAATCTTTTCCGGAAAAAGATCTGTTCCATTCGACTCCCACCCGAAATTTTCGAAAATTTTGTCGAATGGAAAGGGCCCTATGTTTTATACTCTGAGAAAACATTGGTTTTTGACCAATCAGAGCGCACATAAGAACGAAGCTATGTTAAAACAAGAAGACACCTGAAGTCGTTTACGCGGGATGTGTTGGTTTAAAATTGCTGACGCAGTATGTTTTCTTGCTGATTGTGCGATCATGGATATCCATGGTGCAATCCAACCTGACGTGCACGTGATTCGAAGATACAGCCAATAATCATCACACAATTTTTCAGGACGGGCTCGGGATATGGGAAAGTTAAAAAAAAAAGGCAATTTTTAACTCCCAAGACGACGAAAGGAATGCGCTACCGAATTTTATACGCTGGCTGACTAGTCATCCTGCGTAAAAAAAAATAAACCCCTTCCTGGCTTACTGGTATATGGTAGGATAATGCCCTTGGCTGAGAGGTTGTCTTCAAAACTTCCATATGCCCTCGAGGCTTTGCTTCTGTCCGTTTTTTGGACAATCTTTCAGCCGCGAGCATTATCCTTCGATATACCAGTCGCCGGAAGGGGTTTATTTACTAAATAACCGAGAATAAGCGAGCCAATCAGAAAGCCAGAAATGTAATACTCGAGGTCCAAAATTCAGTAAGGATGAAAATTAACGGTAATACTCAAAGTGAAGTTAAAACAGTCTCGATCCCTATAGAGAATAGGCCTTTTTGTTTGTAGGGAATTTTTGTGTAGACTTCGTTTCCACAGTCTTTACAATGTAAAGAGGCTCCGTTAAAAGGTTAGGAAGTTTTTGATTCAGTACTTCATTATGCACACTGCAGCTGTGTAGTTATGATAATGCACAGGCAAATATTTTTTGGGTTTTTGAAGTAAAAAGTATGGCTGTGGTATGTATGATGAAGTATGGTATGATATGGAAATTTAGCCAAATATATTAGAAAAAAAAATTATACAAGAAAAATTATTGGCCCAGATATATACTGTATAAATAATTAGCAATTAATGAATGAGGCTGAGTAGGATATGAAGAATTAAGCGGATCGAGGATCGGATCGGCCGTAGGCCAAGGTGGATAACACCCTTCCGAGATCCGCTTAATTCATTAATTGCTTTATTGTTTATCATTAATTGCTTTATTGTTTATCAAAATATTTTCAAACACTTAAAGGAGAAAATGAGCTTTATTTTCACAAATTTCCCACCCACCAGCAATTTAACAAAACAACAAAATAACACAAGCTCGTCGCCAGGTCTTCTCGGTTAAAGGTGCCTTAACCTGCAAAAACGCTGCATTTTTGAAGTCATTTCCTCATTAAAGTCAAAATTCTTCAAAATTTGGTCATCAGTAACTGGTTATGGTGAATTAAACGTGTACTTTTAGCCAATCAGAATATTTTGAATGAATAATAACACATATTAATTTGTTGATGTCAAGGAGTTACTGCAGCATACAAATGCATAAGGCTGAGCAACCAAAGCTGTATCTAGGAGCCTCTTACTAACTTACTCAATAGTATATTATGGGGCCTGGCTCTAATCAGCAGCTATACTGTAAGCTATATGAATAATTACATAAGACTTTTACAATGGTCTAGAACTCCACATTGTTCTTTTTATTATCACCCATGTTAACCTGACTTGACATTCAGTCTTTGTCCTTGACAATTCTAGCTACAAATATATGCATATTCATACCTTCTTTTAAAAAGTTGGATACTGCAGTCTTCTCTGTATGAATTAAGTATCACAAAATTTGGTCTATGTACAAGATGTCAGTTTTATGTTTTCACGCAAAAGTCTGTGTCACTTCAAATTACACTCTATCAATCTGTCTTCATGAACATCAACAAGTTGACAGCTTATGCAGATTTCTCTATAATTTCAGTGACCTAGCATTAATTTTGCTATGTCAAGTGGTGCAATTAATCTGCGACAGTGGGAACTAAAGATAAAAATACATAAACATGCAGGTCTTGACATTAGAACATTCTATGGCATTCTAGAACTGTTCTAGTTAGAAGAGCTATATGGTGATAACCCTGGTAATTAATTATAGAATGATTGCAGGTTGATCCCTTCGTTACTCCTAAAATCTCTAAGTTCTAAAATTTGTGAAATTCTTGTAACCACAAATTATACATGGGTCATATCCAAGCACCTTAAGTCTGCTAAAACTTTCTGCTGTTTTCCTAAACGAATTAAAAATGTAAATTTTTAATTAATGGGCTCTAAAGAGTGAAATAAGCAATTGTTAAACTTTCTTTTTAGTTAATAAAGTTAGATACATGGCATTCATGGAAAACAGGTATAGTCAGTTAGTGTAATTTTGAGTAGTATTTTTAAGAGACTTTTTAGATATGTATTTATTATTGTTAAATATTCTTATGTAGTTTTATACTTTATATGTAACAAAAAAACCTGATGAGTTTTTACCGTGTCAAAATAAAGATTTGAGATTTGAGATTTGAGAAATAATGAGTATATGTATATGGTTCATTCTAGCATGTGCATAATAATTATATCACACATGCAGCTGTAGCTGCACACAAGCTGCTTAAAAACTCGACATCTCCTCTTTATGGTCTAGAACTTAAGAACTTTTAGAGAATTTAAAACCCCCAAAGGGATCATTTGATATTTTGGAACTTTTACAGATTTTAGAAGCCCCAAAGGGATAGTTCGATATTCTAGAACTTTTGAAGATTTTAGAACTCCAAAAAGACCATACATAATCTAAAGATTTCAAAATTTTAGACTCACAACAAGGACCATGAATATTCTAGAATTTTAAGAGATTTTAGAACTCCTCTTCCATTCTAGTATTGATTTTAGAGGTTCTTGAACCCTAAAGCTATAGATTTAAAATAAAATACAAGTAAAATACAAGATAGCTATAGATGAATTCTATCTTCTAATGACAATGCACCTTTCTCAAAAAATACTTTACTTCATGGTTGCGCTATGGTTCTACCTCAGGGGATGTCAATAGAAGGTGGTAGCTAGATTATTTCCGTAGGCTTTTGGATTGCATTGCACTGGCTATGGCAGGTACTTGCTCCAAAGAATTTGGAATAATAAAATAATGATTTCCTTTTGCGCATCATACATCAGCCCCTTACATGTACTTGTATTAAATCATACACATACACTGAATTGTAGTGAAAACCCTGCTACCTCACCTGTCCTTCATATTTATAACTATACTTGTCCAGCTGCCAGTGCCAAAGAATATAACAGTTTAAGTTCAGTCTAGTTAGTAAGTTAAAGGCTATAACACATTAGAGTATTGTTCACAGGAATGTCTACTGGTACATCATAATTATGCTCTGCTGAATGTCTATCAAATATGGTAACTCGATTTGCTAGAGTACAACTGTTATTAAGATATAGCACACGTGTGCTATATCTTTTAATAACAGTTGGCTGAGTTGACTAATTTTTTGAATCTGTCTGGTAACAACAGACTTCTCAAAAACTTCTACTTTTCTTTGCTAAAGAGAACCGAACAGAATAAACATTTCTTCACTTCTTCAGCCCAACCAGTTCCAAACTGAGCTCAAACAGCTTCCCTGCTGCCTCATCATCTTGCGCTCCTTTGGATGGATCAATGATTGCACAATCTGACAAATATTTACCACTAACACCCTCCATTTCTTCAGATACTGCGCAATAAATGGTTGTCTGTGCGCCCTGTTCGGGAGTCTTGAATAAGTACCATTTGATCGGTCTCAGAACTGCACTGGATATTACGGAGTGGCGGCCCAATTCTGTGCTGACAGAGCCAGGGTGGAGAGCGTTGACAGCGACATTGGTACCTCCCAGACGCCTGCTCAACTCTCGCGTGAAAAGGATGTTGGCGAGTTTGCTGTTGGAATATGCTGCCCATCGATTGTACTTCTTTTCGAAATGAATGTCCTCGAAATTGATCTTCCCTGTACCGCCAATCTTGTGCGCTAGAGAAGACACGTTCACAATGCGACTTGGTGCCGAACGCTTGAGCAGGTCGAGCAGAAGCATGGTGAGAAGAAAATGGCCCAAATGGTTGACTCCAAATTGCATCTCGAAGCCATCTTTCGTTTTCATGTAATCGCACGCCATGATTCCTGCGTTGTTTATCAAGATGTCAAGGCGTGGTTCGCTCTTCAAGATGATGCTTGCAAATCTACGGACGGAGTCTAGAGAAGCTAAGTCGAGCTCCTCAAGTAATACAGTTACTCCAGTGCGCTCCCTAATCTCATCCACGGCGTCGCTGCCTTTTTTTAGGTCACGGCAAGCTAGAATCACCCGTGCACCACGCCTAGCCAAATCTACGGCGGTCTCTTTGCCGATACCCGTGTTAGCACCGGTGATTATCACAGTCTTGCCTTTCAAGGTTTTTTCACTCTTGCATCGAGGTCCCTGGAAGTATATTTTACCATAGCAAATGAGAACAACAGCCACGACCAGTCCGACAGCTACTAACACCGCCATCATTCCGTTTATAGTTTGTTTATTGACTCAGCAAGTTTATGCAAAAGTGCCTCTTCCAAGACGAGATTGCATCGTAACAGGTAAGGACAAAACAATCACTGTTTGGGCCAAACGAGTTAGCTCTGGGAACGAGATTGTGCCTAGTGAATAATTGAATCCAATCCAACATGGCGGACGCTTATGAAGGAGTGAGCCGGGGCAGTTTGAAGCTAAAGGGAGTAGCAGATGGAGGTGTTAAAAAGTAAGATACTTAATATTAAGTGCCGTATTTGAATTTTTATAGGTTAGTGTATTAAATGAGTAATACCCTTCCAACTGTTGTGATTTGAGACAGTGACAAAGTGACGAAGCATTCGATCCCCTAAAAAAATTTGCGGCTAGATTCCCTTATGACCCCATACTTCATTCTGCGTGCTTTCCGGCTAAACTGTACTATTAACGAAAGTTTCGACGCCATGCTCACCAGTCCAGCAACCCATTGTTTACGCGCAAATACAACAACGAAGGATGCCGAAAGTTCTCAGTACGGAGAAAGAATCATTTGCTTGCTTCGCTCTCGCTCTTTTGTTGTTTCCTGTTAAAGATCACAAAAAACTGAAAACTATTAACCTATGCAATAATGGTAGGTCGATTAGCCCCCACTAAGTCGATTAGCCCCCAAACTAAAAGTTGATTAGCCTTCATATAACTTATCTATTATCGAACAAACGCTGACATCGGCATTCTAACAAACCTGTGATGGTCCACGAACCAAACTTTTTTGATGTTGATGAAATTGTATTCTTTTGCGGTCGTAAACATTCAGAACCAAAATCTCGTTCTAAAGATCTTAAACCAAACAAAAATCATGAAGTTTTTAAACGTAAACTTAAGCAAATGTTGTTCGATACTTAGATATTAGATTTCTAATTATTAACTTTTCCCCTTTTCAATGATCAACGGATTAAGGATTAAAGAAAGGAACCCTGAAGAAAGGAATTATAGTGAAGCTCTGAAAAATTTTTGTGGAGAAGACAACGGTGACTCTATTGTCTAAAAACCTAGAAATAGTTTTTAGCATTTTTTATGCATTTTGGACTTACTTACTGTATTCCTTAGAATCTCAAAACAGTATTTGTAGTCCAAGCAAGGCAATTGTCAAGGAGACAAAAACAATGTCTGACATTTCCAGTAGAAAAAAATTATGCTTTTTGTCAAAATAATGACATTTATATTTTCTTCACAATGTCTTCTCAGAGACAGTGTGAAAAGCTAAAGAACATTGGTTAAAATCTACTTGTAAATTAATGCAAATGCCACAGTCTGATTGGCTGAGCTACTAGAGACTATCAGCCATTGGATAGCACTTGGTTGAAGATCAACATTTTAAGACCCTGTTTAGGAAAAGAGACAAAATACACACTCTCATTTTAAAGGAATATGAAACTGTTTTAATTAATAATCTATTCCATGTTTGATGCATTTAAAACCCAGTTCTTATATACCTGTATGTCTCTACACTTGAACTAAACAAAAGGCCATCAAGGAAGCGCTTTGTTATTAAAACAGTAATATGACTTTTACTGAGAAGAAATATCCCTGAACAATATTTTTTGCAGTGGGATGCACTCCTGCCTTTGTGACACAGTGACATGTTTCTTTCATTTATGTTACCCAACACAAAGAAACTAGACCTACTGGTACAATCTATTCTGTCCATGCAGGCTTGTTTAAGTACTGATAAGTGGAAAAATAATTTAAATTAAATTATACCAACAACAATAGCATTCTTGTCCAGAAATTATCTGATGTTGATTGATGAACTTGTAATCTCTCATCTAGTATGCCCGCTGTGATTGGTCAATTTAGCAGGCCATACTTCACTGTAAGGCCCGCTAAAATTAATTCAAAAGGTTTATTTTGAGATAATTATAATAAATATCTTACAAACCTCAATTTCTCGGTCTGTACTGTAAGTTATGGATCCTTGATTTTCCTGCTTAGATTTATGGCTTTTGCACTCCCTAACACAAAGACTCAGTCCGTGACTTACGGTACGGACCTCAAACTCGGTTAGTGAGAGGTACACGTATGTAATACTATACTCTGGTTAGGACAGGTTCTGACCTTGTTTTGGGTAGAGGTGAGTAAAACTGTAAACCCTGTTCAAGACAGCGAGGCCAAAAAGCCATACCCTGTCTAGCAGCACATCACCATGATTATAGCATAGCCCACAGAAGGCCCCCAGGGGACACTATCAGCCCGTAGTACCCTTCTGATGAAAATACCCCGATGGATAGAATTTGTCCATGAAAATTTTAATAAATATTTGCGACTAGCTTCGCTGAGGTCAGAGAAGAAGATGTCACTAAGGGAACAAACAGATCCTTTAGATTTGACGGGACAAGGTCACTACTAACATCATGCATTGTTTCGGCAAGTCATTTATAATGCATAAAATTTATAAGCAAAATCTGAGCTTTCAAGAATAAAGGAATTGCGTGATCACATCTATCAGAGAAATGAATAAAATGAAGGGCATGCTTTTGGAGAACTAAGAGCTTATTTGGATGATTTTTGCTGGATTGGCCCCGCACAGTAAAACCGTAATGCAACTTAACCAAACAAGCTTGGTCAATAAAGGATTTATAATTATTATTCATTTCCATTTTGCTCTGTGCTGATTTGTGGGACAACTTAGAAATCCCAGGTGGGCAAGATAGGGCCATCTTGCTTGCTCAGGTAGCCAATCAAAACCCAGGATTCACCTTATCTTACCTGCTCGTGGAACTAGCCATAACATATTATAACTAATGACAGCTTATTAACACTTTTTTCACCACATCATTCACTTTGTGTAACCAGTGGAGAGAAAACAATAAGCACACAATGCATGGCCATTGCTTGCAAAATCTGCATAATGATAATGGGTATGTCTCCACGTCCAGTAAATGGGACAGGTTTTATAGAGTATTACATATCTGGCTGTGGAATGTTTTCTTAATTCTACTTCTTCTCAGTAGATTCGAATTGCATAATGGTAGTCAATGGAACAAAGCTCCTTCAAATGCTTTAGAGCATTGGAAAGAAAAATTGGCATACAAACAACACATAATTAATATAAATTATGTAAAATTAATCATGCTACTCCTTTTTCTTTTTAGCCACATGCATACAAGATTCAATAAAGTTAGAGGTTCATAGCTTTGTAACAATAGAGTCAATGCTGCTCTGTGACAACATTTGGTCTTTTAACTAGGAAAAAGAAGAAATCGAAAACCAAAAAAGTGCTGGACGATGCTGCCCACACAGTTGCTAATGAAGCCATTGAAGAGAATCAGGGAAGTGTGATGGAGGACAAAAGAACACCAGCCCAGCTTGCTTATGATAAGGTCCAAGAAAAGAGAGTGAGTAAATAGTTGTTTTATAAAGACTGAAAAGATTCAAGAGATTGATTAATGATAATAGTTAATAACAAAAAACATAAACTCCACCCTCTACCAAAATGTTCAACTTATAAGAAAACCTTTCGGCAGGGTCAACCTCAGCGTACTTCGTACTTCCAACCCAGATTGAATATTCAGTGGGTTTCCCAAGTACAACGTTTTGTAGTCATCATTAAGGCCACTCCTATTCTCCCAATTTACATCCATCAGACCCACCTTGGCGATCATTTCTCGAAAATGCAGCTGATCTTCACAGGAAATCTTCAGGTGTCGCTGTCTTCTTTACAAATCTATCATAACGTTTCTCTGCTATTATTTGCATCGTTTGTGAGTGCACAACGTTGTGCAACTTTTGCAATTCTCAATTTACTTTGAGTGATCCTCAATGACACTGGTGTTTATTTTAATAGTAAGTGAATCGCCTCTCCCTTTGAACATGAGTCAGGTTTTCCATTATTATTATTATTATTGTTATTCTTATTATTCTTATTATTATTATTATTTTAATATACCTGCATTCAACACCATGATCCATACACATACCAGTATATGTAGTCACTGTGGATGACCTCTTTGTCCAGATTGCAAGTTGATTGTACTATTTTCCATAGTTAGCCCAGTTCTAACTGTGTGGGGATGCCTGCTCCACGCCCATCCCTAATCTGTTACCTTTCTTGTGGGTGCAGGGACCTGTTTCTCAAAAGCCCTGGTAACTTACCTTGCCCAGAAAGCTGTTTTATGGTCGCAGATTTTGCAACAGGAATTACAATTTTGTTGGTTTTAAGTTTAAGGCAATAATATTCTAAGTTAACTTGCTTGTTGGGCTGGTTTGCAGGCCAAAAACTATACAGCCATTCAGTAGACTGCATCCTAAAAGTGGAGCTACCAGGACCTTCATGAAACAAGCCTCAGGGCACTTACATGTAATTAAACTAGGTTCACAGATAAGACATCTTGTAGAATGCTAATAGTTAAATGTCAAAGTGAAAGGGTTGATCAGCAATAAAGGTGATACATGTACATCATGGTTGAACCTGGTGACCAAATGTAATACGCTGTATGTGATTTTTATATGTCACAGACAGCTAAGCTTCTCAAAGTTTCCAGGATGTTTGAAAGTCTTAGTTTTTCCTTTCTCAGAACTGAAGGAACTTTTGACTTTTTCATGTTCAGGCTGCTGAAAGGATTTTAAAGAAAGCAGAGAAAACTCACAAACAGAGAGTGGAGGTGAGCTTTTAGTTACATATAACTGCCAGTTTCTTACATGCACACAGTATGTGACATCGCCATATTGAGAGAAAGAGTGTAATGACTTGTAACATTTTGAATTACTATACACTGACTGAGCAACGTTGGCATTTTGAGTAATCTGATTGACTTGCTATTCAACAATTTGCCTTGAGGGCGAAGGGTCTAATTGTTTTAGTATCACCCAACTAGTCGGACAGAAAAAGCAATAATAAAGTTAGCAAATGCAAGTTGAAGAAAGATTTATTTGGGAATAAAACAAAAGAAAGCGCCACAAATTTTGGTACTCAAGGACTATTAGTAAGCCAATCAGATGGCGGCATTTGCATTAGTCCACTAGTTGGGTGATACTATTAAATGTTCAGGATATTCAGAATATCTGGAGATAGCCCCTGCATTGGCAATACTGGGGATTCTGGCAAATCTTTGTGCAAGTGGATTTCGTTAATATATAACAGCCTATTTTTTAAATAAGTTTCACTGCCACTTTGATGTGACTGAGCTTGCTTCTTTGATAGATATTGGTCTTGGTTTATATGATAATAGTTAATTTATATGATAGCAGTTAATTAATTCTGTAGGGGAATGTTCAATTCACTATTAAAATAGTGCATTTCATTTTTCTTTTTCAGAAATTCAATGAGTATCTCGATGAACTCACGGAACATTATGATATTCCCAAGGTCAGCTGGACAAAATAGTAGGTCAACTAAAGAACAATCTCGTGATTGTGACCTCACATTCCATTAACGGCTTGATGTCGTTTACTTGTTGAGGACCTTGTTTGCATTGTCAACTTAATCCCTGGTTGGAAGTGATGATTGCTGGTCAACACAGTACGTCCAAGTGGCATTGATGGAGTTGCTTGTGTTGCTTATTATCCCAGACCATTTGTATAGATAGTCCAACGATTTTGAGTGCAATTTGAAATAAATGAGCACAAGTAAGAAAAAAGGATGAAAAAATTGCATGAGCCTGTAGGATGAGTTCAAAATTTTAGGAGAGGTTATTTACACAAAGTTGCACTTGAAATCATTTAATTACTTGTTAATAATATAAATGCAAAAATTTAATTTCAAATTTCAGCAATTGATTTCAACCTTGGGCTTTCAATTTCAACTTTCTGCACTGTTTGGGATTGAAGGAAGTGCTCTCAACCAATTAGCATGTTCAAATTATCGCATGTGTGTTATTAAGGTTTCGATGATATGCATACAAAACTTTCAATGTGCTGATTGGCTGAGAACATGGCAATTAAACCAAAACTGTGCAAAAAGTTGAAATTGAGTGCGGAAGTATATATTTAAGCAATAAACCACAGTTTCTATCAGTTTACTGTATTATGCCAGCAAACCTGTAGAAACTGTGGTTTCACGCTTATATAAACTAACTTTAGATAAAGACAGAAAATAAAATAAAAAAAATCAACTACCAATATTAAATCTGAACAACCAAAAAATATACAGTGAGCCTTCTCCATTGGGAAACTTCTATTGGGGAGAAACAATTTTTTCTAATCCCCACATTTTTATGACTTTTATATTTTACTTACATTGATATGGCATCTCTGTTCAGGGAACCTGGGACACTTTTTCTCTATATACCCCTCAAAGCATCACTGATAGATACCATTGAAGGTTCACAAAAATGCCTACACTCAGGGTTGTCACTAAGGGCTCGGCACTAAGTTACTCGGAGCCTAACCCTCGGCTACTTTCGTCCTTAAATTAAACCAAAACGTGTTGTGTGTGTGTGTGGGGGTGGGGGTGGGGGGGGGGGGGTGGGGACATGACCACTTGCGACTTCCCCGGCTACTAACAACTATTACCCGGCAACTTGAAATCTTAGTGACAACCCTGTACACTCATTGCAAGTGTGCCGTATAATTATAATAACAAGGCTTTCAAGTTTCCTAAATGCCCAATGCACGCAATCATGATTTTCCAGACTTTGTATGAAATTATGACTGCAGTAGATTCCAAGCGTGAAATAAGAATTAATATCGTTTTGAGCTGTTTGTTTATTACCACCTCTGATGCAAACCTTGTTCAGGAGAAACTGTATTGCATATAACAGGAAGAGGTACAACACCTTAAGATTATGACATACTGTACACCTCAACCCCCCCCCCCCCCATGCCATAAAAAAAATATAGTATAATGATGGCAACAAATAATATTAATAATGGTAATAACAATAATAATTGTAACAGTTATTACCTCCGCCAAGGAGGTGATGTTTTCACGCCTGTCTGTTTGTTTGTTTGTTTGTTTGTTTGTCTGTCTGTTAATCGTTTTACGCAAAAACTAATCAACGGATTTGCACCAAATTTGGTGGAAAGGTCGCAAATATACCCAGGATCAATTGATTAACATTTGGGATTTATCCAGATTAAACGCCGGATCTCAGATCCAGACTAGACGCTCTCGGGGGCGTTCACTCGGGCTACACTTGATAATACGGCTTCGAACAAACGTGAATGTCAGTTTACGCCTAATTTTTGTGTATATTGTATACTATATGGCTGGTTCCACGACCGCAAAAAACCTACCAGACTGTATATCGCACCGCAATTCTTGTCGTGTTTAAGCTGAGCGATTTTATCAGAAAGTTTTCCAAGGTTTTACAGAAATTTCATATTGACCAATCAGCTTTCTTGGTTCCCACGGTAGAAAACAGTTGTGAAACTTGATGCCATTCATCTGATTCCAAGTTATCGAAGGCGAAGAAGCGATATGTGGGAAAAACAACAATATTACTCCTCAATCGGATATACTTTTCTTCAAATAGCTCTTATTTGTGTAACAATATGTGGCGGGGCGAATGTATGCGCTCTACCGAGTGCCCTTCTAGTTTTAACAGTGACATCGAAAATGGCATTGACGGAAACTGATAATGACAATGATAATGACAAAAATAATGATATTGGTAATAATGACAATGGCAATGACATTGATCATGATGATAATGACAATGATAATGTTCAACATTGATGATGACAATGATAATAATTATGATAATGATAACAATGATGATAATAATGACTAATGACTGATATTGACGACAATGACAATGGCATAGACAATAAAAATGACAATAAAAACGATAATGACGATGATGATAATGACAATGACATTGATAATGATAAAACAATGACGATGACATTTGAAATGAGTCATTGACAATGAAAATAATGACTGATAAAGACAATAATAATGACAGTGATAATGATAATTATGACAATGATAATGATGACAATGAGAATCACAATGATGATAATGACATTGATATTGTCAATGATAATGACAATGACAGTGTCAATGATAATGGCAATGGTAATTACAATAACAATAAGATGAATACAATAATTCGGTTTTGAGCCCTACTAGGAAAACCATCATGAGTTCTTTTAAGGCTAGGTTCGCTATGTATTGCATTTCTAGGTTCAATGATAATGATCATATTTTAATTCACAGATTTGGAGATGTTCGAATTACAGTGGTGACAACTTACGTGTAATCACACATTCACTGTAAAACTATATGCAACAAACTCGCATTCTGTCGACCCGAACAGCTGCCGTCATTCAGGTTCAATAATTTAAGCCATGAGAAGGAAGTATGGATCAAACCGATTATTTTCTTGGGGACTGCATATGAAATGATGCAGGAACCAGTGTCTCAAAGGAAACATGAGTGAGGGAGCCAATCAGCGCGTGCCTAGTATTTAGGCAATCACAATGCACAATACAATTCGGTTTTATATCGATTTATTTTTAAACTCGGAAGAGGATATGTAAAAGTAATGAAATCGAGGAAAGGCGATAGGTATGGCAAAAAGGTCCGAATCAACTTAATAAATGCAGTAGCCACATGCATGCAATGCTTGCCTATTTTTATTGACGACTGGGTCGAACATCATTGTCAGCCATTGACGAGCGCATTCACTGCCTTCCTTTACGTTTGGCAAACCTTAAGTATATCCAAATTTTTAGCGAAAAGGTCAAGAACAGTTTGTTTTACTCTTGCACGAATACTCCAAAACGAACGATCACAAAGGAATCACTTCCAATCGCACAGCGCAACGGGTCTCGAGTTGATGACTTGTGTAATGCAACAATACTTTATAATACGGTGAATTTTACACCAAGCGCGGGCGATCAACCAAGTCGTCTATTATACACTTAACCCTTTACTCCCTGAGAGTGACCAACATGCATCTTCTCTTAAACATATTACTACAAAGGCAACTGTAGAGCTCATGAAAATATGCAATCTGAAAACTCACATAGGTTTTTTTTGATATAACATCAAAATCTCCACATTGATGTAATGAAAGATGTTTTGAGATCAGTTAGAAGAATTAAGATTTTGATCTCAGGGGTTAAAGGGTTAATGTATGGTCCCGAGAGAAACAGTTAGTTTTGTTCTCCCGAGAGTCCTGATGTTTCCCGAGACGAAGTCGAGGGAAACATCAGAACTCGAGGGAAAACAAAACTAACTAGTTTCTCGAGGGACCATACCTTAAGTGCTTTGTTATATATTTAGACTTTTCCTTAAACAAAATATAGCAAAAACAAACAAACAAAGACGGCACAACTGGCGCGCGGGTAACAACTGCGCAATTGTATCCCGGTGGGGATAAATTTAAAATTTAAAGATCTAGAGGTGCTGATGTTTCGAGCATTAGCCCTTCACAGGAGCGAATCGCTCCTGCCCTTCATCGTAGCGAATAACCTGATTGACCGACGATTCTGGCGTTAGCGCTAAACAATTTTTAAAATGTAAAAAACGTTGCGCATTGATGCAAAAAACGTGCTTTGCCTTGTTAAATACATTGGCCAAACAGCCAGGTTTCGTCAGTTTTCTATCAACTTAAGATTGTTCGACTCAGACCTTCACCAACCATCAGCCAACAGAACCGTCTTGTTTGCTGCTAAATAGGTAGTGAGTTTGTTAACCAATCAGGTTGCACGATTCTTGCTGGATTGAGTTGATTTCTGCTTCTATTATGAGTTGTGCCAAAGTAAAGATATCGGTATATTGGCACGAGACTTATACATTTCATTGTATAAAAAGTAATAGCCATCTGAGAGATGATCGGATGTGATTTATTCTTAAGCGTGCAAAACACCCCATATCGATACAAATCTTGTCGTTTAAATTGAAAAGTCTTGTGACAATTCTAGGGGTAGCGCAAACTCAGCCACAACCTCTTAAGGCTGTTTTAAATGTGTGTCATTGTTTAGAGACGCGGTTCTTCATTTTTCTTTTTGCAATCCAGACATTTGTGCTCGTACGTAACGCGGCAAAAGCGTTACTTGGGTTAATGTTTGCTGGGTATGTGCCGCTGGCCTCTCAGAACCCCCACCCCATTTTAGTCTATTTTTTGGCCAATTATAGACCCCATCTTAGTCACTTTATGGAAAATGTAATTTTTGCGATTCCAACTTAGTCACTTCCTATTTATGCATCTACCTTGTCAGTCCTTTAAAAAGCCGGGTCATCCAAAATTGAATTGACACAATTTTTTAAAGTGAATAAGGAACACTTTACTCTCACCTAAATAAACAACTTTCTGATCTTTTTAACCGAGAATCTTCCCATTTTGATTGCCTGTTTACCCCCAAAATTCGAAAATTTGCGACCCCATTCCAGTAACTCTATTGAAAATGCGACCCCATTATAGTCACTGCAGTTGTGAAAATGCGACCCCATCCAGCGACACATCCCCATTAGGCTCCTGTAAGGGAGTATCCCCCCCCCCCCGGGAAAAGCGCCCGACTTTGACTTGTAAACGCCCGCCGCACACATGAGGAGAGAGCTGACCGAAATGCCTCGCGAGGCAGTTTGCTCAGCGCTTTCCTCACGTGTGCAGCGCGCTTTATGTTATGCTCTGATATCAAATTCCTGACTTGCAGCGAATGAAAAACTGCGGCCTTTTCGCGAGCTTCTGAGCACCAGCACCAAGCAGAGAGAGCACAGTACTATTACACTGAATTTTCTGTTATTACGCTTCTAAATCACTATAAATGAAATCTTTGAGTCTTGAAAGTCTAAACGTAATTGTATTGGTAAGTATCGTCTCATTAGCCATGCACATATATTGTTGAACCGTTGACCCGTGTTTGACAGAATTACTCCAACGCATATTATTTAGAGAGTTCATCTGACAGCGCGGTCCTCTTTTGGAAAAAGGAAACAGTTCATGAAATCCTTGAAACGAAAAAAAACACTGGGAGACTTTTCTTTCAAGCACTTATATTTTCAGGCGATAATTGATAATTTTGGTTTGTGTACAATAACAACCCGGCTTCCACGCTGGCCAACGTTTAACTTTGAAGCGATGCAATAATTCTGGCTCATCACAATCTCGGGTGAGGCGTATTTCCGTTACGCGATTCCGTTAATACTTCACAACGCATCAAGTCTTACCAGCGGATTGAAATCACAGTTCGTGCTGTGTTTTATTGGTAAAGACCGTCTTGAAATCACAGACTCTGCTACGACCAAAGCAGAATTTTGGCTTTGTAGCAGAACTGAGGTAAGCACTTCTCTTCTTTACCTGCAAAATGTGTCGGACAAGCACAGTTTGGGAATTAAACAGAGTGGAATTTAAATTTATCAGTACAAAAACTTGCGAACGAGATGTACGTTTAGGTTAGCCAGCTACGGAAGGATTTATTTGCGGAAATTTCCTCATCGTGTGGTTCCCCAGATGCCGGCTCCCAAACCCACGAGGTCGTTTAGTTGTATCAGCGCGGCATATCAGAGTATTGGAAATGCTTGCATCAGATATCACATTAGCTTATGCCGGAAAGCAAGCACTGCACGTGAACCCCTTGTAAAATATTAAAACTTTAGTGAAAACTATTTCCAACTTCAGAAAGCCGATTTTGCTAAATGAGGATGAAGAACGTTCCTCTACTAAAAATGTTAATGAAGTAAAAAAGAAACTGTTCTTATCGTAAACCGGTCCAATTTCGGTCTCGGTATTGTTGTTTTCCGTGTTTATCTTGAATACTCGCACTTTAAACTTAGACAATATCACAATATCGCTCGGCTTTACCGGTTCAGTGGGCATAAGCGGTTTACAGTTAAGAATATTTAAAATATTCTCACACCTTGAAGACGACGGTCGTAAAAACAACCTAATATAAAAACGCTTAAGTTGAGCATCATACTTCAGTAAGCTACATATCAGGGGCACCCAACGAATGATTTCGGTAAAATATCTGTTCGAATGTAAGGTCGCCTAAATTTTTCGGAAAATTTCTCCTCAAGGGAAAGAACACGTTGTCTTGATTTTCGGAAAAAAAAATTTCCCTAGAATTTGCGTAATTTAGGTGGTCGAGAAAAAGTTGTCCAAGACTTTTCGTAAATAGATAGTCAACAGAAAGTTACCCTAGAATTTTCGTTCGAGTTACAACTCGCAATTTTTGGACGTCGTCCGCAAGTTAGGGATGTATAACGCATGGGTGCAGAAAATCGAAGCAAGATTTATCTGAGAAGGCAGTCCAAATTCACCAAATCAGAACGTCTTTGTTTAACGTTGTACTCTCGTACTGACTTGAACGACCTGGTAAGCTTAATTCTCACAGTCTTTATGCTGTTGACTGACCATTCCGACGCGATAAAACTTAGGTCATCCTCATATTTTTTTTTTTTTCGTTTAGCGTCGAATGCGTTTTCTGATATTGGGTCGGTCGGTCGGATTGAAAAAAAAGAAAGTTAAAAAAAAAAGTCATAAGAATTATTTCAAGTGAAAAATGGTCCAACTACGTACTGAGTTACTTTTTTTTAAATGCCAAAAATTTGGGTCGGTCGGACGACGCTAAACGGAGAAAAAAAATAGGATGGCCTTAACGCTTATGGATAAGCTGGATATGTTTATACTAGATTTGTTTTCTCCTTGTTTAAAACGCTTTTCCGCGATCAAATTAAAAACTGGAAATTTTATCGGTTTCAAACATGTATAGGTAATAATAATAAACATTCACCTTACATCTAACTGATCTAAGTGATCTGAATGCTTTATTTTTCTAAGTTATGGAAGATATGGTCGACGGTAATGTCGGCTTCTTTGTCTCTGTTCAGTAGCGTGTGATTTCTTCCCCTAATACTTTCGAATAAAAAAGTTACTCCCCTGCAATCTTCGGATGCGCGTTACGGTTTGCCTAAAATTTTCGGAATCTCTTCATAGACGCAAGCTTTTACAAAAAGGTCTCCTGAAAATTTCTAACGACAGCAATGCTAGCACGAGTTCTTCATTTTTCGAACAGACCTATAAAGGTAGCTAAAACTTTCGGATGAGCCAAAAAGGCCGCCTAGGATTTTCGAGACGAACACAGTTCCCCTAAGAAATCCGAACAGATAGATAGCTTTTAGGGCAGCTCCAAATTAATGAAACGGGCTTCTAAAGCATAGAAAATTCCATTTAAGGCACTTCTGAGGTATTTGGAAAAATTTGGTCGTTGGGTGCCCCTGACATATGAGACTTTGAAATTTTAATTTGAATAAATCCGTCTTATCCTTAAAAAGTGGACAGCTATGTCATTGGCCGAATCAGCGTAAAGCAAATAAGATTCAGAAATATCTGTGTACCGCGTTAGAAAAATGGAGTGGTGTCAGTAAATATCATTCTTTTAATCTCATTACGAACAGAGGCGAGCACCACGGATGAAGTTTAAATCTTCTGGCTTCAGAATAATAACTAAAAAACATTGTAGTTAATCAACAAGGCTCCCATTTGGTGATGTTTGATTTTTTTTCTATTTTTTTGTGTCTCGTTTTCCAAAATGAATATTCATACCTTCTCCAGTTTTATAGCATTTTTGAATAGATGATACTGTAGGTGAATTACAAGTACTTAATTATTTGTTAGCACGTTAATAGACACAACTCAACGAACATTGCTGATGTTCTGTCGATCGAACCTTGATCGATTTCCCCTTTGATTAGCAACTAGACAAAGGTTCTTCATCAGCAATGTAACCGGTTTTAATTATTGGATTTTAATTAAATTTTGTGATGAAAGGAGAAAGCGTTTCCCCCGGCAAAAGCGCGTATGAAACTCCACCTGAGAAAAAAGCATGCACGTAAAAACGAGCTATCCCACAATACAGAGGGACATACAATGGCGACAAATGTAAGTAACGCAATACGCGTGACGGGTGTGACAGAACACATCCAGTCTGGTATAGAAATATACCACTATGTTAAAACAGAACAGAAATAATAACTTCAAATCTCAATGTTCAGAGTTCAAATCCACAGCGTTCAGTCTGAAGTGTTCAGCACTGAGACAGTTCACCAGAGAGGAGTCTTCATCCTCTCACTGAAGTCATTCTTGCTCCTCAGTAAAATGAGCTCTGGTGTATCTGGTGTAAATGGATCTGATGTAGCTCCTCGGGGAATCCCCCTTGATAGCTAATAGGTCAACTTTGCCCACCTTACCATCTGCACTAACATAAATCTTGGTAATCATCGGGCAAGGGGCCATTGGCTCCTGGGTGCCTCTTTGCAGCGCATTAGAACAAGGTCTCCTTCCTCTAGATTCTTGGTTAAGTTTCATGGTGCCACTTACTCCTTGGCTGAATTGCCGGCAAGTATTCCTTGCGCCATTTGCTAAATATTGGACCTGCCTCCACTGCTTGTTGCATAGATCTGCTTGACTGAAATTTCCTGGTGCAGCCTTCAGGCATTGAGACTTCTGGGTGAGCAAGGTGGCCGAAGTGGGACGGTTGGCACAGCTACTAAGGGCCTGGCATTTACTATAACGGTAACCTTGAGTTAGTTGCCTGGGTCCAAGATCTGCAAGGATGGAGTCCAAGATCCTTCGGGACACTCCTATCACACGTCCCCAGAATCCTCCAGTATGGGACGAATGGGGGCATTGAAGACCCATTCACAGCCGTCTTGCCAAACACGTCTGACTGGCGCTGTTATCTAACTCATTAACTCATTTCTGTCACGCAAGTAAAATTTGGGTACATATATACCCAAGGAAGAAAAAAATTCGCAAAAAATTGCGTTACATCCGATTCCCTCCATATTTGGAGAACAGGGAGGTTATAGACTTAGCCAATCACCGAGCGATTTTGGGCTAAAACACTTAAATGTGCCATACACGACGAATTTTTCATTTTTCACTTTCCGACCGTGAGTATGGCGTCCGTGTCGAAGAGAGCGCGAGTCGAGTATGTCGATCCAAATGACGTTCTAGAGATGATTTTGGATGGCGATGAAGATCCTGGTGGTATGTCTAGTGGCGAGGAAAGCGATTTAGATCGCCAGCTCGAAAATCAGAGCGAAGAATCAAGGTAAGCGATCAATAAACTTTCGAACACGAGGCTTCCCCAAAGTGACGCAGTTGCCCAGAGGTTTTTGAAATGCGAGGATATGCTCTTTAGCATGCCTTTTTTGCGTCTGAATTCTTGCCTATGTCATAAAAGATATCTATGAATTCATATACGGGAGTACACAGCTCAATAATTTTGGAGGAAAGCTTCTTTTTGAGCGATATTTTGGTCTAACAAAAGGGGACGCGAAATACGAGCCGACGCTAAAGTGATGTTGTGTTTCCATGGAGAGATGCGATCGGGTCGTGTTGCTTGATTTTGTTGTGTACGCGTTTGTGAATTGGCATTTGTTTTCTTATTTTTTGTGTGATTAAATTTTAAATAAAGCTAAGTAAAAACAAAGTGTGTTTGTAATCATCTTAGTGCTGAAGAAGAAGAAGAACATGAAGAAGGAGAGCGTGTAGTAATTGAAGAAGATGAAGAAGGAACGCAGGAGGATGCCCGTGATACAGATGTTCCTGGTGTGTCAACTATTTTTCAATTGGCATAAATTTAGCCTAAATAGTAGAAATTTGAAATTATTATATAAAATTCTTACTTTCATTTGCACATTTGCACATGATTCCAGCATATTTATTTATTTACATGGTGATAAAAATATTTCAATAATTATTTTTATGTTTCCATGTAGTCCCCCATGGCTTTGCTACTCCTGCTCCTGCTGGTCGTGGTCCTGCTAACCCTGCTGTTCCTCCAGGTCAGTATTTGAACTGTATAAGTACTATTTATGCAAGAGAAAGTTTATTTTTTGGCCCATATCAGCATATCTGTGGATTATACACACATCCAATTATAATATTATTTTATATTTGTATAGTACCCCACGCCCCTGCTTCGTTTTATGGTGATCCCCGTCCCCGTAAATCTAAGACTGCTGGTGTGTGGAGCACTAAAGTGGTACCACAGCCCAAAACTATTAGTAATTATAATAAATATATGAATGCAGTCGACAGATCTGATCAGATTTTAGCTACCAATAATGTCTTACGTAAGTGTATGAGGTGGTGGAAAACTTTGTTTTTCCACCTCATTGATATAGCTGTAGTTAACAGTTTTATTCTTTTCAAAGAGCACCAGGCTAAGTTTCCTGACAATGAAGCCCTTCGTAGGTCACCTGATTATTCACTGGCTCAATTCAGGGAAGAGCTTGTAAGACAATTGTGTGATTTCCCTGAATATGATGTACCACCTGTACATGGCACAGCGAAACCAGCTCCTCCTCCTCCGGGGGAGTTCGAAACTGTGCATATTCCAGTTTTCTCCAAGGAGAAGAAACGCTGTGTCGTGTGCTACAAGAAAACCAAGGCTGACAATAGGGTGTATTCTTTTTGCAGAGCACCACAATGCAACAAGAGCTACATGCATGTGACGGGGGATAAGAACTGCTTTGCGGAGTTTCACACCAGGGAGTATCACAACACTTAAATTCATAGTTTATTATCTCTATTATGCATTGTTCTTGATATATAAAAATAATTAATAAAAAAATAATAAAATAAAGAAATACCAAAAAAAATACTGTAGTTTATATGACTTAGGTTAGTACCAAATTAACGTTATTGTGAGTTAGGTGCAGCATTAGCAGTGGGGCCTGCCAATGATTGGCAGGGGTGGAGGAGGGTCCCTCGGGGGGAGGGGGGGCCCTTTTTCCTTTTTCAATGCTTTCAGACCCAGCCCTAAACAGATACACCTGCAAACAACATTTTCCAAAAAAAAAAAATTTTTGCCGATTTTCATGTACTAACATGGTTGTATATAAAAAATCATATCTAATTCTAGATTTTATCTTTTTCAGCCAGATTTTCAGGACACTCTCCTGATATGATGAGGAACATTTTTCTTTTTAACAGTTCTGTACAATAACCTATCATTCTGGAAAAATTTCATTTTTTCCACAAATCTCATGAATAATTATGCAAATTTATGCTAATTAGGATTTTTTTACTGAAATATTATTGGATGTCATGATGAGATTCTTTTTTTTATAAGAAGCCCATTTTATCCCCTTTCAATTGAGATATAGTAGTCCACATTGCTGTAAATACCTGTTGAGATATTAAATAAAATGTCCATTGTGGTCAATTTTGTGCTTTTTGTGCCTGACAAAAATGAGTTAAGGCACGATTGAAGCTAAATGCGGACTCCAACAAAATTGGTACCGCAATCGGAGCGGAACTGTATAACTGGACCACATAGGGCTAACAACCTACATAATGGGTTGATGAAACTTGAGGTGTCCATAGATTCTATTAATTCAATGTGAATGGCTCTTATGTTTAGGCAGGTGAAAAGGACGGCCCAACGTTTGAAATTAGTGACCCCAACCCTCGTCCGTTGAGCGCTGACCAACCAGGGTCCAAACACATCAATACCAAGGGTGTTGCTGGGTTGAGACGATCAGCAGGGAGATTGGCCATTTTTTGAGTCTACTGACACACCCCTAAGCTTCTTACACCTTATGCATTTGTTAATAGCACTGCTCGCTCGCTTCCAACAATCCAGACGTCACTGCTTCTGATCAGGTCAAGAGTAAAGCGTCCACCTTGATGACGCACCTTCTTGTGGTAATGCCTTATTAGGAGATCCTGTAGGGGATCAGCAACGTGGTGAGTGCTTGGGAGGATGACCGAGCGGTTGGCTCAGTTGGTAGAGCACCGGACTACCGTGTGGGAGGTCGTGGGTTCAAATCCTCGACCGGACCAACACTCAGGGTCTTTAAACACCTGAGGAGAAAGTGCTGCCTTTGTAATGACATCTCTAAATGGTTAGACTTTCTAGTCTTCTCGGATAAGGACGATAAACGTTGGTCCCGTCTCACAGTACTAGTGAAGGATGTTAATGAACCCACATACTGTTCGGAAAGAGTAGGGGACATAGTCCCTGGTGTGATGGTCTATCACTTATTCTATTATGGGGACATCTGTGTATCCTTCTATTCACTTTAATAAGATTGTGAGCTGCGTGGCTGCAATTTGTGCCTTTGTTAATCAGTCTGGCAAAATCCCCCACAAAAAGTGTTGTAAAGCGCTTTGAGCCTTGGATAAAGCGCTATATAAATCCCTCGTTGTTGTTATTATTATTATTATTATTATTAGCTTAGACCCGCTTGTTCAAATCGGCCAACAACCCTCATCGTTGTCTATTATTGGGCATAACTTGATTAGTATAATCGTCTTGGACAGTCTTCCTGAGTTTCTGAAGCAGTTGATTTCTTTTCCATATGTTTCATACTGGACATTTTGAATGATTAGCAGCTACTTGAAAATGACATCATCTTTTTCGTGTTTGCACCCTGACGGCGTGATCGAGCTAACAGCAATTGCTCTCGAGAGAGCTTCCCACCGTTAAAACCTGGAGACACGGCTGTTTCCAAGAGACCTGTTTGATAGAATTTGGGTAGCCAGGGCCTTTACAATTGGACGGACTTCTGGATCATCATCATCGGGATCTAAGGCTTCGCTTCTATCAGTTAAGGCAGTGGATGAGTCTGGATTGTGGAGGAATGTGGGGCCTTGGATGGATCTTAGGTACGACACCGCACCGATTGCCTCTTTGGATGCGTCACAGAAGGGGTGTAACTCCTTTCGTTTAAGTGGACGCGTTGCGTACGCTAGAGGGACTGTTAGCAATGTCAGAGCCTGGAGAGTTTAGCACCATGTTTTCCACATTGGTCTTAGGTTATCTGGTAGCGGTTCATCCCCCTAGTTTTCAGGCTGTAGGTTGCTGAGATGGGCCATCATGGACTGAAGGAGGAGTTTGCCTTTAATAACCACTCTAGAGGCGAGTCCTAAGGAGTCATACAGGCTGTTGATGACGGATAGCACACCTTTTCTTGTGACTGGCTTCTCGAAGGTGAAGGCGTTGGTTGGGTTGATATATCCCATCATATTCCCAAGGTACGTTGTACTGAAACAGTGTCCTATGAGAAATCTAGATCACGAAGAGCAGAAGCTCTGTCTTCTCTTGGGAAAGCTTGAGTCACCTCTGGGTGGCAGGATGCGATCTTTTGTAGGCGTATGTTTGCCATTGCCAGCATGTCTTATGTACGTTTAAGTAGGTTAATGGTTTTAGCAGGAGTATCTACGGACTTAAGCCCATCATCCACGCGGAAGTTCCTGAGTACCAAGTCCTTAACATCCGACCCAAATTCATCTTCCTCTACTTCTGCAGTTTTTTCGTTGGCAGAAGGCGGCCACCACAGGAGATGAAGTGTTTCCAAAGAGATGGACTCTCATACGTAACTCGACCAACTGTTCGCTAGAATTATTATCCTTGTGCCAGAAGAATCTCATTAGGTTCCTCTGATCAGGTTATACTAAGAAGGAGTGGAACATCTGTTCTATATCTCCCATGAGGGTAACAGGGTCTTGGCGGAAGCGTATCAAGATGCCTAATAGGTGGTTTGTTGTGTCGGGCCCTGAGAGCAGCACCTTTTTGAGGGAGAGTTCTTCTTTCTCTGCTGCGACATCAAAGACTACACGAATTTTCCCTGGCTTCTGTGGTTAATAAACGCCAAAATGGGGAAGTTACCAGCAAGTTCAGCATGCCCATTGTCGAATAGTTTCTGCATGAGATCAAAACAATGTTGCGTCATCCTTGGTTTCTTGTCTAGGGTGCGTAGGGTTGACGTCAGGCGTCTTAGGGCGCGTTGGCGGTAGTTTGGGAGCATTTTGGTTTGACCCTGTTTAGTGAGTGGTTCATGATGTCAACAAATCTCCTGTCTTCCACAGATGTTCCTGGCTTGTTGTCATCTCTTTGTGCGTGGGAAAGCATTGTCCCCTAGTCCATCCTAGGACTTCCCTTGGTATAATTTTCCTTTCCCCTTGTCTTTTTGTCAGGCTGTGCAGTTTGCATTTGAATCATGCTTAACATAGAACCGGTTGGCACAGGGAAGAAGAAGGGAGGGTCGGCGGTTGTTGAGAAATTGAGTCTTGTAAGCTGAAATCTTGCTGGGCTTATGCGCACCATCAAGACAGGCATTTCCTAAAACCACCCCTCCAAGGTCAAGACGCTGAGCTCATGGTGTATCCCTGCGCCCGTTCCGGGACTCAAAAACTTTGAGAAAAAAGCATGCACGTGAAAATGAGCTATCCCACAATACACAGTGACATACAATGGCAACAAATGTAAGTAACGCAATACGCGTGACAGGTGTGACAGAACAAAAGAACAGTTTGGAAATCAAATGATTTCGAGTGAAATTTGTATTAATAAGCACAAAAATTTTTTAAAGACTAAAATAATTATTTAATTAAAAATAATAGCGCGTAATTTCACTCAATGATCATTTGTTTGCTTGTTAATAGTTTATATGCAAAAAAATTATATTTCAATTTTCCGGTCTTAATTTCAGCTTTCTGCACCGTATTTCAACTTTCTGCGCTATTTACGATTAAGTGATGTGTATGCACCCAATGAGCATGTTGAAGTTTTCGCATGTATGCTATTGACGTTAAATTTGTACCATAATACATTACTTGGCAGCGGTTGAAAGTATTTTGTTTATCTTGCGTACTTCGTTAACACGTTATGTTGTTTATCTCATTTATAGGCTCCCGCGGTGTAAGAGCAGATATCTGGAACAGCGATGTACAAAGTTATCGTTATATTTCTCCTTACGTTTCCAGTCCAAGAATCTGCGCATGGTATCAGTGAGCAATTTTCATTTCTCCTCGCTAAACAAACAATTAACAAATAGATTATGAGCTCGCTATTTCTATGGAGTGATAGTTGTGAGGCAGAAGGCTGAATTAACTATCACCCCATAGAAACCTCGAGCTCATAATCTAATTGTGTTAGTAAAAATCATAATAAACGAATTACGTGTCGGTGAAAAAATAGCAAAATACTGAATCTTCCTACGATAACTTCGCTAAAGCGCGAATTGGAAGACGTCGCCATCCTCAACCAGGTGCTGCACTGTAAGTAAAAAATAGAGTGTTTCTGTCGAGAAACTATCGGCTGTTGCCCCACGGAAATTTGATGTTCAAAGGGGCACCTATCAGAGCGATAGTTTCGAGACATAGTCTTTATTGTTTACCACTAAATTTCCGCCCGCTGGTTGAAAAACATTCACAACCCTCTAAATGCAAATCAAATCAAATCAAATATTGATTCATGCGTACCTTGTTTGTTTTTTCTTTTCTTTTTTTTTATTTTGGAAGGGGGGGGGGGCGTGGTACAACCTCATTGACAAGGACAGATACATCTTCGCTGACCTCGGCGAAGCGAGTAGCCATACTTAGTATATACCGCACTAGTAAATAGTGCATTTCGCGCGTTGGTTCACTCGGAGGTGATAAGCAAAGTACTATTTACCTCCGAGCAATCGAAGAGAAACAAAACGGCCTCCCGTTTCGGTTTCATTTAGCGTGTTTGGTATATACTAAAACAATTATTTACCTCAGTGTCGGTGATAGTGGTGGATATTTACCTCGCCACTTTGCGGGTCGGTAAATATCCACCACAATTCACCTCCACTCTGGTAAATAATTGTTAATTATTAAATTTTCACGGACGAGTGCTATCCATCCGGTTATTTTCCTCTGAAGGGCACTGTGGGCTGATAGTGTCTCCGCGTACGAACACTATCGCATCACGTGATCAATTTAAACCAATAAAAATTGGAGAAAATTTGGAGGTGAACTATAATGGCTGATAGTGTGCAATAGCTCAGCCAATCAGATTGCGGCAATTGCATTGGTATACTAGTAGATTTTCACCAATAGCTGATAGTGTGCAATGGCTCAGCCAATCAGATTGCGGCATTTGCATTAGTATACCAGTAGATTTGTACTAATTAGAAATATTCAATTAGAAAAGAGAAATATATCCTCACATTATTGACGACGTTTTAAGCAAATGAGATTCAGCCGAGTGTAGAATAAACCCAGACGGGATTCGAACTCATGGCTTTACGAGCTTTTATTCCTTTCGTCAAGCCAGTCACGTTTTTCATATACAGCGCACTGAAAGTCATCGTAAAATACTTTTACCAATATGTCGCCATTATTAGACCCTTTTTGCCTATAGGCTTTTCGCGTGAATAGAGTGAAGGGCCTTTTCGAGGTCTACGAAGCTTAGCCACAGGGTTGCTTGCCGCTCATTGACCTAGCTGCTTGAACGATACTCCGCAGAATAACGACCATATGCAGTGATATATCGTTTCTCTGCCCTATTTATAACCTGCATGTTTCTTCCTGAGCATTCTGTCTACTCCTCTTCTCACCCGATCTGCCCAGGCAAATTACAATAAGTTTTTCCTTTGTAGTTTTTAAATTTATTGAGATTTCTTTTCTTGAGTTGCCAGGGTTAAGGATCTTCTCATGCGTCCATAGTTCTGGGCAGCAATTGATGGATTTTGGTGTCTTCAATTAATTGGCCGAGGCAAAGTCAGTAATTTCCTGGTCGTTTCCCATGCTTCAGTTTCTTCTCAGTTCTCATGACTTCATCTAAAGTCGGTTCCGGCTGACTATAAACTCTTCAATAATGTCCCTGCATTCAGTTTCAAATACTTCGTAAGAATGACAATCTCAGGGTAATAGAGTCAACTTTCTGCTAACGGACACTCTTAAGCGGACAGCTCTGCTTTTGGACACTCTTTTCAATTCTCGTTTTTACCTCCCAGTCAAACTCTGTATTTACACATTCCCGTATCAAGAAATGGTCTACTGTTCCGGCCGACATCACGGATTAAGTATTACACAATAGTCCTTTTGTTATTGGTAGCGCTGAGGGACTTTTGCCGAAGTTTAACGAAAACCTCGCGACCTATCGGAAAGTTATCGGCATGACAATTTAGCTACATTGTGGGGAGTGAGGAGGGTAAATTTGCACTCAAAAGATAAATTACCACTGGAACGATTGGCGTTTGTAGTGCGCACGGGTCGGTTGTTTGAATTTATACCACCTACTTACTACTACTACGGGGGAGTGTCCTATTACGGGCCGTAATAGGACACTTCCTCGTAAGCGGACGCGGACACTTTTGAAAAAGGAAATTGGAAACCCCACGTATAATCATTGACTCTTGGCAACGAAATTTGTCTTTAATTTGCATTAAATCAACTCTCTGACTGAGCAACAGAACAGTGAGGTCGTCTTTGTCGAATCTCCATTTATTAGCGGGAAAGCAAGTTGTGAGTTCGTTTGACATCAGAGACCTTTAGCACCGCGAGTTTAGAAGCGACAGCGACGTCGTTGGCCGAGAGAAGGTTGGGGCGAAATTTGTGGTGTTGGCGTGAAAACATAAACATTTAGCAGTGTATTCTGCGAAGGCAACGCGGCCTTTGATGACTGAGTTTGTTTCCGACGTGAACAAATTTAAGAACTGCCAAGATTTACTTCTTAGTTATATGGACGACGGACTCGTTGCTTGTTATATCTGTTACAAGTCAAAAAATCCAGATTTTGACTACGTGGCCTTCCACTTCCAGAAGATGAGCCCAACAGACTGTAAAACCGCGTTTAGGATCAAGAAAGCCGATTTTGACCACCTTGCAGAGGCTTTTCAGATTCCTGATGTCTTCAGGTGAAGACAGAACTGTGTGCGATGGTTTGGGTCTGTGCTTGCTTTTGAAGACAAGAACAGCTTATCCCTGCAGGTTAAGTAGTCCCCGGGCAGGGCTCCCTTTCTTCGCGCTGAAAACATTCCTTGCCAACATTTCTCTCAAAAATACAACACCGTGCTCTTCCGTCCACTCCATGGGCTTGGCACGGAACACAAAATGTATTCAGTAATGTAAATATTGCACAAAATGAATAAAATCAAAGGAAACGAAACGCTGTTCCGTTCTGTTTGAAATAAACGTTTTGTAAGTGATACTCACTTTACCTTTGGTTCGGCTTCTTTGACTTCGTTGTCAGTCATCTCTTCATTCATCGACCGATTCTTTAAATCTAAACACGAAAACTGCCCATTTATACAATAAAAACTTAACAGATATGCAAAAGGTGTTCTTTCCAGCCTTTAAGGAGGTGTTTTGAAAGCCAAAACCACAATATACTCGCGTTCTCTAGAAACCGCCAAACCAGCCGTTTTCACGTCGGCGCGGAGCACACACGACATCGCGCCAAACAAACAACGCCTACCGGAAATAAAACTAAACTTCCAGACCCTGTCGGCGCCGACAAAAATTAAGGTGCTCAAGGTCACTATTGACAAGAGTGCAACGTGTATTTGTTATGGCCAAGCTCGTCATGATAAGCTCATGTTCATAATTTAACAATGAAACTTTCCATGGGGTTTGATGTAATATATTAAACACGAGATACAGTGTTTTATCACATATGAAACACCGAGAAGAGAGATGAAAATACGCCTCCCAGTGGAGTATTTTTGGCGAAAGTCGAGGTGTAACCAAAGATGCAAAGACGTGCCATTTATCATCATATATCCAAACACGTTACGGTCCCTGATCTCCTTTGTCTCTCCCTTTTGCGTTATAAATGAGTTTGAGAAGTGACGCATCCTAAATGCTTATGCTATTCGTCGTTGTTGCTATACCGATACGACGAGTGTCCAACAACTGTTTTATCATTGTTTCATCTTATTGTAGAATCGTCATGTTCTTCTTTGAGAGCAAAAAATACGTCCTTGTCAAGCGGGTTTTACTTGATTGATCCTGATGGCCTAGGCAGTAACGTACCCTTCCAGGTTTACTGTGACATGCGTGGAATGAATGGTGTTGGCGTGACAATTGTTGGTCACGATAGCGAGAATAGAACATTGGTGAATGGCTTCGAGGAACCGGGCTCTCATAAGCGTGTTGTCGCTTACCACGGAGCGAGAATGAATCAGCTAAAACAACTGATAGACATATCGACTGACTGCGGACAGTTTTTAAGATACGAATGCCATGGCGCCATGTTGTTTGCGGAAGGCTGGTGGGTGTCTCGTGATGGGGAAAAGGAAAACTATTGGGGAGGAGCCAAACCTGGAAGTGGCAAGTGCGCATGCGGTATGAATGGGACATGCGCAGATCCAAGTCGAGGCTGCAACTGTGATAAGAATGATTTAAAGTGGAGAGAGGACAGCGGAACGCTGACCAAAAAGACTGATTTGCCGGTTGCTGAGCTTCGATTTGGCGATACAGGAGATGACAATGAAATGGCGTACTACACATTAGGAAAGCTGTGGTGCACTGGAATCCTATGTACGTTGTTTAGCACGCTGAATTTCATTGTTGAGGTTTGATTATAGAATAAAAAGTGAACAGGCAGCCAATGCTTCTCGAGCGAATCATTGGTCAATAGTAAGTGGTAGCTTAAAGTAAGTTTACGAGTGCTGCAAGCGTCATTTTTAACATTTCGAAGCAACAGCGATAGAAAACGAAAACCACACTGACAAAATAATGCCTCGTTACTTATACTCCATTGACTTTTGGTGAATTCTGGCTGCAATGTTTAAGTGCCGCTTTATTGATCTTTGTCACTTAGCGAAGTTCCATTCTGAAAGAAGTTAAGTTTCTCTTTGGTAACGAGTATTTGTATTTTGTGCACATGCGGTATGAATGCGATATGCGAAGATCCAAGTCAGATTGACACGTAAGACCATTTCAGGCCTTAGGCAGCATTCGTAACCGTCTGTAATTACAAGTTGACATTAATCAGACAGATCCACTTCCCCAAAATACAAGGGCTGTTCTTATAGAAGCTGTTAAAATGTGTGTTAATGCGAAATTCTTCAAGACTCTAAAATATACTGAGATCTGGGACGATTTTGGGTATTTCCCGGCATAAGTTTCATTGTTACTGTGACGACAAATATGGTCATACAGCAGGAACGGGAAAATGTTGGATGAAAGAACTAAGTAGAGAAACATACGAACTATGTTTCCTCGCTACAAATTAGCTGAAACTTCACTAGTTTTGAGTTGCACTAGTCACGCTGGAATAGAGTCTGAATCTGAATCTGGGTCTCAGTAGTTTTTTTTGTTGCTTCATCAGTTAAGAAAAAAAACCAGATTGACATTCAGTCAACTCTCGATGCAAATCACTGTTTCTTTTCTCTCTTTTTTTTGTTCAGGCACAAGATTTACTTGAAAACAATAAGGGACCGGTAATTATTTATAGGGTAGGGCTGGCTAATGCAACTGTGAGTATCCTACGGGATATGCTGGCTTTTGAGCTCAATTGTTTCATCTTTTCTTTTTGGTAGCAACAGGGTTTAATCCCTTCTACCACTGTCGCCTCAGTGCGCAGATGTGTGGCTTTAACTTACCCTTATTACATTTTGACGTTGTTATTTCAAGCCACATCCCACAACCCTACCATTTTCATCACCTTGACATTCATAATGTGAGAATCCAGAGCTCATCTGCTAGCTGTGCCATGCTGATGAGGCCTAACAAGGAAAAAGCGGTAGAAAGATATGTACCCATGAAAAAGGTTCGGTTTCATGTACTAAAGCTGCACTGTTCTTCATCATCAGATGGTGTAAGCGCGCGTGTTCTGGCACGGTGGGTGAACGGCCTGTACTACAAGGGCGAGATAGTAAATGCTACTTCAGAACGGTATCACATCCATTTCGATGATGGAGATGAAATATGGCTGGATTTTAGTGATCCACTGGCGGTGATACCGGATCAGATACCTGAAGAAGAAGAGTTATCCACTGGCAGCCGAGTCATATCAAACAAGATCAGCGGACGACCAGACAAATTTTTTCCGGGCACTATCGTTGGTGTTGTCTTAAAGAGCTCGGAAAGTCGTTTGTACAAGGTGCGCTTGGGTCCAGCCCTCATATCCTTTGTTGCAATTGAACAGCTCAGGATTCTGCCTTCAAATTCAGGTTAGTTTAAGCACATGCAGCTTATGCTAATTGAGATATAGTTAAGACCGTTTATTGTGTGGCTGGTGTCATGACATGTCGTTTTATGTCATTATTTCTTTACTGCTTCAAAGCTGTCAAAGAGCTTGTAGTAATGATTAGCTAAAACTTAGAAACAATTGTTTTGTTGTAGCATGCGACGGAGCAGTGGCAGAGCTCGAAGGCACCCGAGGAGTGTTTGTCAGTCCTTATTTTCCGAACCCCTACCCTGGCAATTCACATTGTGCATGGCGGATATCTGTTCCTGAGGGGTACCGGGTTTGGCTAACATTCACCGCTTTTGATTTGGAAACCTCCCATTACTGTCAGTATGACGTAGTAACTGTTCGTGATGGTAGCTCATTCTTGTCCCCTCCTTTACATAAGTTGTGCAATAAGCATGCGCCGCCAGTGCTTTCAATTGGTCGAAACCTGTTTGTCGCGTTTGTGTCTGATGGTGAAACTAGTCTGACTGGATTCAGAGCCGTCTTTGAGGCGAGACCAGTAAGAAGTAAGTTTCATTTTCCTAACATTTGGGGTCCAACATTAAGGTAGCCTTGATGGTTAAATTGTTGTACTTTGAGCTTGGACACTTGATAGTTATTGAGGCCTAGCAAGTTTCTTCTGTGATCAGTTGCGATTTATCTCAACTTCTTTTTGATACTTACCATCAATATTGTCTTCTGGGGCTGTTTTGATCTTTCACTTATCTAATTTTTTAAACCAAATTGCAACATTTTCAAAATCCAAACCTAGATGTTGCAATCCAACACATAATCAGAAAACGGATTCAGCGTCGCCAAAATCCTTTTCGGACATTGATTTCAATTAAGAAATCTGAAATTGGATTTCATAGATTTGCACCATTTAAGAAAATCCAAAAACGAATTCGCAAAACAGTTGTTGTGGGCAGCGGTCCCATGCGCGCGATCTTTCGGTTGATACAAGACCCATGCTCACAAGACGTGTTTTGCGAAGCCGTTTTTGGATTTTGCCAACCGAATTCAAGGTGCAAATCTATGAAATGACTGAATCTGTTTTCGGATTTTGTGTTTTATTGCAAATTCTGAGTAAGGAATTTGAAAATCTAAATCCGGATTTGTGGGGATAGTTTCTAAAGAAACTGGTGCTGCGTCGGTGGGAAATTGAAACACAAGAAATTGGGTAAATCAAACGAATTGATAAAGTAAGTTATACCACCGTAAGGTAAAAGGGAGGTGCTGACGTTTCGAGCGTTAGCCCTTCGTCGGAGCAGATGTGACTTCGAACGAAATGATAAAGATGCATCTAAACCTGTAGCCCGACACTTTAATCTGCCTAATCACTCCACTCACAACATTGCGGTATATGGCCTTTCCGTGCATCAGGGCAACACGGAAAGCCGTAAAAACCTAGAACAGAAGTTTATCTTCCAACTCGGTTCTTTTAATCTCAACGGTATCAAAGAACGTTTCTCATTCATTTAATCATTCATCTATTTTATTCACTTCCATTCACACACTGCTATGGTTTCACCATTAGCATGGCTCCAAACTTCTCTATATGAATTGTACGTAACCCACAATCCTCTCATTCGCTCCGACGATGGGCTAACGCTCGAAACGTCAGCACCTCCCCTTTGCCTTACGTTGGTATAACTTACTTAATCAACTCGTTTGATTTACCCAATTTCTTGCAAATCCAGATTTCCCAATCGAATGCACCCTTAAATGTTCAAAGTTAGAGTAATTCCAACAGTATTTGAAAGGAAAAGACCATAAAATTTCAAGTATATTTATGAAGTTGGAAACCGGTTTGCAAGTTAAAAACAACACTGGAATCTTGTTAGGGCAAAAAGTTGGAACGGTGAAGAAGAAAGAAAAAGACATTTTGCTGTCGATAAGAAGTCACAAATATGCCTTTTTTCAAAGCGGTATTTAGATTTATAATCAGAATCGAAAGTCAAAGAAAAAAAGTAAAGAAACTTGATTTATTTACGGTGGTGATTAAGGCTAGAAAGCTTATGGGGCCGTGCATTCTGACTAGGAACATAAACTTTGGTAAGCATCCCAACTGGCAGAAGGCGGACCAATTGTCTGAGGAAGTCCTGATAACCACTGAGAACTCACCGCGGACATTTGTGACCGTGCTCGCACGTTTCCCACGCTGTTGATCATGGGCCATCAGCAATCACTTAAATGGCTTTTGTGGGTTTATTTGTTTATATCATTTTATAGTTTTCAGAAATATTCTGTTACCAGTTATGAAATTAGTGAAGCGAGCAACAGAAAATGTTAGGGAGTTTTTTGTTACTCATTTCAGTTACTTATTGAGGAGTATCAGGAAACCTGCTCGTTTGTAATGCCTCAGTCATACCTGATCAATTGTCACTGTTTTAACAATACAGGTTGCGATGACCATCCAATTGGCGTAGTAGACAGGTACGTAATAAGTGATGCAATGATGACATCATCAAGCGAGGAGAGGGAGCCCGACTTAACTGCACGTGAAGGGCGCATGAACGGACCATACGCTTGGTGCCCGCTGACCAGAGAGGATCAGTGGCTTCAAGTTGACCTGGGTCATCTGG